>MPDP01000294.1:0-399399 GCA_030869315.1 Colletotrichum cuscutae
AATAATAATAATAATAATAATAATAATAATAATAATAATAATAATAATAATAATAATAATAATAATAATAATAATAATAATAATAATAATAATAATAATAATAATAATAATAATAATAATAATAATAGTTAGATTAATAAAAAAAGAAAAAGTTAATATTAAATTAAAAGTTTAATTTAACTTTAATATACGGCCGAAGCTACGTAGGGGCTAATAAGGGGCCTTATTTATAACTATTATAAATTACTTAACTTACAGTTAAAACCTTGTTTTTTTTATCCCTTACGTAATAGTATAGATTTATAGTTAATTAACCTACTTTATTAACCTATAGTTCGAACTAATCGACCGCTATCCCTGTGATAGTGATACTAATAGGTGAATTTCTATTTCAAACTGGAAGAACTGTAGCGGTGAGCGCCTTGGCGGTTGTACATCCAATCGAGTAGTTCTCGGAGTGCGAAAGAGTGCTAATCATCCCGTATACATAGTTCACAACAGCGTTAGTTCCAGATCTGCAGGTTTCTGTGCTCTTTTCAGCTTGTGCAGATCAGCCGCACGAGTCTAGTCATCTTTTCCCCATCGAGTTGGCAAGCCACAATACCACCATGATCACCTGATAGCATATAAACATGCAAGTGAAGCTACCTATCGACCAGAAATACTCGTTGACTCATTTCCCCAAGACTTTATGGGTCGTCATAGACGGCTGATTGAGGATGACGATTATGCCTAAACATTATCTTTCACCAAACGATCGACTCGCCGAACTTGACCTTCGAATGAGAAAATCAGTTTCCTTAGATTTTGAGATCGACTATTACCCTTCATTGACATTCAGAATTTCTCAATTTCGGTTCTAGAAATAATCGCCGAAAATACAGGCGATGGAGAAGCTGAAACTATTTGTGAAGCACTTCAGAAAGCTGAGAGCTGGCATTGGAGATGAGGAAAAGGACGATCAGGATGTTGATCTGGATTGGGACTTTGACCCAGATAACTACGACAAAATATTCCTCGGAAAGCTGCAGCAGAATTTCTGCAACGCGGTCGAGATGATCAAGATTGCGTTCTTCACTTTTGTTGTCGACGAAGGCTTGCCATCGCAACAAAGATGGATATATCAGACACTCTTGCTTCAGTATCGACAAACTCTAAGCAATCAGATTTATCCTTGGACTTATCTAAGTGCCTTTCTAGCTTGGTACTTTCCAAACATCAACTTTCACCCATACGCATTGGCCCTCTTCGCCGACAGCCAGATTCGTTGCAAGTACGCCAGCTTGCCGAAGGATCTCGGTTTCTTCCTTAAGCCCGTGATCTACTCCGGTGCACGTGTTGTGTTCCGAAAACTATTCGACTTCCGCGATATATCGGTTGCTTTGGAGACAGTCTTGGGATCTTCCGATTTCTGGCCTACTGCTGTCGCACCAATCTTGCCCGGTTTACTGCTCAGTGTCCCAAGGGGTACAATTAATGGATTCGTTCCGGAGAGAAGGCAGGGAATAATCATGGCTGTAGTCGTATGGGCGTGTGTTACTACTCTTCCCGAAGTTCTTCATTACTCCTTCTGGTTATGGTTTACTGGGCCGGACCTATATTTGCAGCCTGTGGTGGCCGTCGAGTGGTTGCTGTGCTCGATCTTCTGGCTTTTAAAGGGGGTTCCCTTCCAGGCAGCTTATACAATGCACCTCTTCGTCAATCAGTACCCTCATCAGGAGTTTTGGCTACGACATCATGGCGGAGAGGCTTCACCGATTCTTCGAATGGAGCGCCGGGGGTGTCTCTGGTTCGCGCTTACGAGCTTTTTTATCAAAGCCCTCGAGATGGATCCGACCTCAGCTAGGACAGAGCCTTTTGTGCTCCCTGTCAGCACTTCCCTAAAGGTTGCCGTTCTTATCGGAATGGGCGTGTATCTAGTGAGGTATGGAATGGCGATGCGAATGACGAAGTTCAAGCATAAGCCATTGCGACGACCAAACGAATTCCGCATTCTTCGGCGTCGGGCTCAGCCCTGCTTCCGGAACTCACCAGTGCAATGCGATATCATCCACGCAACCTTAGATTCACCTCCATCGTATCGAGCAGTGTCTCACCGTTGGGCAGCTACAGGAGATGAACCACAAATCATTCTCGTAGATGGAGCGCCATTCCTAGTTTCTACAAGCATTTACGATCTCCTTGTACAGTTGCGGAGGCTGCGCCTTTCTCAGCTTCTATGGATTGACTCTATTTGCATTGACCAGGCCGACGCGCAGGAGAAGAGTCGACAAGTCGGGCTGATGCGAGAAATTTTCGAGGAGGCCACATCGACTATCGGCTGGCTGGGCAAAATTCCAGTAGCAACGAAGGCATTTGAGCTTGTCCGGCGAATTGTGACTACGGCACAGATGGATCAGACAGAGCTCCTCAATTTGAAGTCGTCACCTTTGTCTGGATGGCAAGATCTCCTTTCTCTCTTAACCAATAGCTGGTTTGAAAGAGTCTGGATCATTCAAGAAATTGCTGCTTCTAAAGAGACCATACTTCAGAGTGGAAATGCGCTGATACACTGGGAAGATTTCGCAGAAGGTCTGGGCCGGATCTTGGCCCCGGGAACAGGAAACGATGACCAACTGTCTATCTTGACCAACGAACATCTTATGAATGCGCTGATCATGGAGAATATGCGGTTTCAGGTTGACGAGATTGACCGTCTTGCCCTGAAAGATGCTTTGAAACTTGGGTCTAGGTTTAAATCTGTTAGTATCCTTATTGTAGGGATATTAGTTAATTAGTTCGAACCATGGGTTAACGAAGTAGGTTAATTAAACTATTTTAATATACTACGTAAAGTATAAAAAGGAGGTTCTAATTATAAGTTAAGTAGTTTATAATAATTATAAATAGGGCCCTTTATTAGTCCTTACGTAGCCTCGACTATATACTAAGGTTAAATTAAATTTCTAATCTAATACTAACTTTCTCTTTTTTTATTAATTTATTTATTATAATTACTATTACTATAATTAGAGGTTTAATTCGACCTCGGGCCCGTTTATTAAGTTATCTCTTTTTACCCCTTTTTTTTATTTTTTTTATATAACTTATTTTTTTATTCGTATTATTACCTTTATTTTATTAATAAATTATTCTAATCCCTTATTAAGTACTACTTTTATAAAAATATTAGCGAGGTTATTATTATTATTAATTTAATAAATCTCGAGGATTTTTTATTATTCGTATAACTACCTAAGGGCTATAATATTTATTATAAACCTCTTTTATTTTATAATACTTAGCTTAGTAAGGTATTTATATAATAAGTACGAATTAGTATAAATAATTATAAGGACTATAAAAAGGTTGAGTCTATCTATAATCTTTTTAAATATAATAAAAATTATATAAATAAGGTTAATATTATTAACTATACTATAGACTTTAGATATAAATATATTACGTATTACTTACTTATTTCTTATTAATAAATAGTAAATAATATTACTTTAAATTATAAATTCGTCCTTATTAAGCTTTTCATTAGCGAGGATAATAATATATCCTAATTATAAAGTTAGGTTATTATTATTTATAAATAATTTATTAATAAATATATAAAGCCTTACTAAGATAAGCTTAATAGCTTAATAAATAAGACCTTACTTACGGTATTTTTATTATTATTATAGTTATTAATTAAGAGTATTAAAGTTATTTTTTATAAGCTCTATAGCTTACGTAGCTTTAGTATAATTAAAAGTAGCCTTAAGTTAATAAATATTCGTAATATATACTCCTCAAGCGAGCTTAGCCCTATATTACTTTTTATAGTTAGGGGATTTTAAGTTAATAAGGGTAATTTTCTTATTTTACCCTTTTTATTAAAATATTATATTATCCTCTTTAATTATTAAAATTCTTTTATTAAACGCTAATAAGGATTTTAATATAAAGGTCTTTTTTAGTTTAGTTATAAATTTAACTTTATAAAGCTCCTTATTTTTTTAAAAAAAAAAACTCGATATTTAATAAACTTAGTATATTATTTATTCATATTTTTATATATTAGTTTTTTTTTAGCTTTATAAGTATAAAAAATCGACCTTAATAGGATTACGCTTTTAAAAGAAATTATATAATATAGTATACTTTTTAACTATATAATACGCGTAATATATCCTAAGTACGCGCTTAACGTAATATAATAATTTCGATATAAAAGCCGCTATTTAATTCGGGATAGGTAAGCTACCCTTTACGTAGCGGCGCTAGCTAAAAAGGTTAATAGTAAAAGTTAATAATAGAGGTCGGCCGTAATAGTTAGCCGTAATAGTTAGCCGTAATAGTTAGCTATAATAGTTAGCTATAATAGTTAGCCGTAATAGTTAGAAGCGGCCTTCCTTAACTATAGAGGTTCTAAACTTTGAGAGCGACGTAGAGGTTTTTAAAAAAAGGGCTAAATAGACTAATACTTACTACTCTTTATAACTAGAGCTTATAAAAATTCTTTTTATCCTTATTACTTCTAATATCACCTAAAGCTACTCTTTATTTAAACTAAACAAATTTACTAAATAAATTTATTAAATAAACTTATTAATATATAAACTACTACCTCGACGAGAACTTATGTTATTAAAAATACTTATTAATAAGTCTACCCCTCTCGGGCTAGGCGCCCTCGGCTAGCTCAACGCTATAGCTATCGTAACTAACGTAAGTATACTTAAAAAATAATAAAGTACTTTTTAATAGTACAGAATTTAGCTAGGTAATATTATAAGTACTATAAATAGCTAGGCTAATATAAATATTAAAATTTAGTATATTAATATTAACTTAGTTATAATAATTATAATAAACGGGCTAGAAGTATATATAGTTAGAGTAATAAGCTAGTACTTTAAATAGTTCTTATAAGACCCCCCGGGTAGTAATAATACTTATATAAAAAAAAGGATTATACTAGACCTAGCTACTTACGTAAGCTAGGTACTAAGAGGTCCTATACGTATTAGAGTAAGTAAAGCTCGCCCTATAAGCGGCTAGAACTTAGGAAGACTTTACGTAATAGAAGGTTAGGAGCTATTAATAAAAAGGAGATAACGGTTAAGTTAGTTAACTATTTTAATTAGTAGTTAAGTATAGAGCGCAATATACTTAGTTTTCCCTAATACGTAATACACAGTACGGCCCCGGCGGATTGCTCCGTCGGGGGGATTTATATTTTTATAATACTAAAGGGGTTATTTATATATATAAAAATTAAAAAGTAAAGATCGTAAACTAATATAACTATTAATAATTAGTTAATATAAAAGTCGTAGTACGTTACTTATTCATAAGTACTTAATTTAGCGAGGCTATATAACGGCTTAAGTACTTTAATAATTATACTTTTTAAGTACTTATTAATTATTTCCTTTAAAAAGTAGGTAAAGATCTTCTTTATAAGCTTAGTTATTAATTAGGTATACGCTTATATAATATTATAACTTTATATTTAGTATCTTCTTTACTATAATAATATTATTAATATTATTATAAAGTACTAGTTATAGCGTTAAACTATAAGTAATTAGGTAAGTAGCGTTACCTTCTTAACGTCGCTATACTTTTAAATAACGTGCCTCGATTTTTCGTATAATTATAGAGTACCCTTTTTTTTTTATTTATTAAACTATATATAATTTAAAAATACAGAAATTTGCGTATTTAACTAGATCGTAGAGGATAAATTAATAAACCCTTTAATTACGTAGTGTTTTTACTTTTACTAGGTCTAATCCTTTAAAAGGTCTCTTAGCTATTATTATTATACTATTCTTTTATAATTAGGTTCTAGGTTATGAGTACGAACCTAGCTTTCTTTTTTATTATATAAAATATACTAATTATAGCGTTATTAGTAATAAATTATCGAAGTAGTACCCTTTATTTAGGTCTTTTTATATATTTCTTTAGTAGTATATATATTACTTCTTTTTTACTATTATTATTTATTTATTTTACTATAATAATCTTATTAAGAATAATCTCTTACTCTTTTTTACGCTACTAAGGGGATTCTCTTAGCTTTTTTTTTATTAAGTTAATATCTCTTTACTAAGATTAGTATAGTACGGTCGTATTACTATAATTAATATTTTAAGTAGTTAGCCTCGACTTTTAATAATAATATATAAACGTTTATTAACCGAGATTAATTTATATATGCCTAATTATTATTTAGTAGTTCTTCTTTTAAACTTTGATATTAGAATTTAGTAATATATTAAGGTTAGGGTTTTTATTTAGCTTATTATGTAGTGGTTTTTTTCCGGCTTTATAAGTACAAAAGATCGACCTTAACGGGATTACGCTTTTAAAGGAAATTATATAATATAGTATACTTTTTAATTATATAATATGTATAATATATCCTAAGTACGCGCTTAACGTAATATAGTAATTTTAATATAAAAACTACTATTTAATTTGGAATAGGTAAGCTACCCTCTTTATTACGCAGCGGCGCTAGTTAGAAAGGTTAATAATAAAAGTTAGTTATAATAGTTAGCTATAATAGTCGGTCGTAATAGTTAGAGACGGCCTTCCTTAACCGCAAAGGTTCTAAACTTTAATAGTAATATAAAGGTTTCCGGAAAAAGGGTTAAAAGGGCTAATATTTAGCTATTCTTTAGAGCTCGTAAAGATTTTTTTTATTTTTATTATTTTTAATATCGCCCAAAGCTCTATTTAAACTAAATAAATTTATTAAATAAGCTTATTAAATAAACTTATTAAACATCCATATTAATATATAAACTACTACTTAAATAATTAATTATATAACTAGTTAAGAGATTAGCTAGTTAAAATACTACCTCGTTAAGAACTAGTATATAGTTAGTAACTAGCGGGCTAGGACTCTAAAAATGCCCCTTAATAGGTCCCTCCCTCTGGGGCTCGATAGATTCTTAGGCCCCCTTAACGCCCTAGCTATCGTAACTAATATAAGTATGCCTAAAGAGTAGCGTAATACTTTTTAATAATATAGAATCTAGTTAAATAATAGTACGAATACTATAAATAGCTAGGCTAATATAGATATTAAGATCTAATATATTAATATTAATTTAAAAATTATACTTAATAAAACTAGAAATCTTTTTAATATAAGCTATATTATAAATATAAGGGAATATATAAGGGGTCCCTTAATCCTTAATAAAAAAGAGTATATAATATAAGATGTAGCTATTTACGTAGGCTAGTATTAGGAGGTCTTATATACGTTAGAGTAGGTATAGCTCGCCCTTTAAACGGCTAGAACTTAGAAGACTACGGTAGAAGGTCGGGAGCTATTAATAAAAAGGAGATAACGGTCGAGTTAGTTAATTTTAATTAGTAATTAGGTATAGAGCGTAATATACCCAGTTTTCCCTAATACGTAATACATAGTACGGCCCCGGCGGATTGCTCCGTCGGGGGGATTTAGCTTATTATAAGTAGTAATAGTTTTATTAATCTAGCGCTTTATATTCGTTTTCTAAAGTACTTTTATTATTTTATTAATTACTTAAGCTCGCTAAGCTATGTTTAATAATAATAACGAGGCTATTATTATCCTTAAGTATACTTTAAATATAAGAAGTATTAGAACTAGTCCTTTTAGCCTTATAATATCGTTATAATACTTAAATACTATTCAGAAATACTTTTTATTCGTAGTATCGGGGTACTTATTATAAATAATTTTAAACGCTCTTTTTAATTAGTAATAGGCTTTTTTTACTTTATTAATACTATAATATATTTTAATAAGTACGACTTTTAGTTATATATTATACGTAGTAATATTATTTTTAAACTCCACTAATTTAAAACTAATACTTATATTAGTCCTAATCCCGTTTAGTAGCCCTTAGTATATATTAATGTATACTTTTTTAAGTATTAATTAGATAGTTTTAATAAATAAGTCCTTAAGGAATTAGCCTTTTTAAAATAATATAGCCTCGTTAATAATATATAATATTAAGTAATTATTTAGGTAAAAAATATTAATAACGATTTTTTAGTTAAAGTTAAGCTCGTTATATAATTTAAACTTAAATTTGCGCGGGCTTTAGGCGTTTATTTAATATTAGTAATATATTTTTATTAAGTATTAGAATAGGGTGGGGCGATTAGTCCTAGTATTTCTTTTTTTTAAAACTAATTAAGTATAGGGACTTATGGGAGAGCTAATTAGAGGAAAATATAAAACAAAAGGCCCCTAATTAAGAAGAGGAACTTAGTAGTGCGGATTTTTATTTTAATTATATATATACCTTTTTAGGATCGAACTAGAGCTTTTTTAATAATTTATTTTTAAAGATAATAATATAAAACGATTAGGAACTCTACTTTTCTAATCTAGTTAATATTACCCTCTTTTTTTAGTTATAACTCCGTTAATTAAGGCCGTATTAACCCGATTAAAAGAAGTATTTTATATTACTTTTATAAGTATTAGTAGTTCTTCCTAAGTACTATACTATAAAAGTCCTTTATACCCTATACTCTTTTAATAATCTCCCTTTTTAAAAATCCCTTCCCTTTTTAAATAAGAGAATAAGCGAAAAAAAGCCCGACTTAATTAAAAATAATTTAAATAAATAAGCAAAAGAAAGTAGTATAATAATTAAAATAAATACGAGCGGTAGGACTCTAATTAAAAGAAAAACTAAATAATTAAGATATAAAAACGAAGATATATAAAAAAGGGCTTTTTATTTAATAAGAGGGGGATATAATAAACCTTAATAAATGAGTAAAATAAATAAGTAGAGAAATACGTAAATACTTAGGACCGGATTAGGCCTAAATATAAACGCTATAATAGTATAATAAGACGAACGACGAGTTAGGATTAGAACTAATAGAATACTTTAATAAGTATAATTAGTTATTTAACTAAACTATTCCTTATTAATTAATATAGCCCAGAGATTTAATAATAAACCTATTTAAAAGTGCGGATACGTTAGACTAAGGGCGCTTAGAAAACTAGTTTTTAACTAGACTTATGAATAATTTTAATTAGTATTACTATAAGCTTAATATAAAGTTTAATTAAAACTCTAATTATATACTTAATAAGGACTAAGAAAGACGGCTTAAATTATATTAATTAGGATAATAGCTACGCTCTAGCTATTAAGATAGCTCCTCTCCTCTCTTTTTAAACTCTATTTAAAATAAATAAACTAATATAAGATTATTAAGATTATAAATAAAATTAACGAACTATATTTTTAATAACTTCGGACTATAAATATAAATAATTAATACGTTATTTTTATTATTATTAGCGCCCCTTAAGACGTTTAATTATATAAACTTAACCCTTCTACTTAAAATAAACCGTTTACTAAACTAGTTTTTATAGTTTATTAAAACTTATAAATTATAAAATTATTTAATAATAAGAAGCTTACTCTTAGTAATAGATCTACTTACTAATCTAATTAAAAAAAGTTAGTTATAGCTTAGGTTAGGATAAATACTTTAATTAATACCTTTTTAAGTACTATTATTACCTAGATCTAAATAATTACGCTTTAAACTAAGGACCTTACGATTCCTTAGCTTAATTTAATAAAAAATATAGAGTTTTATAAAATACCGTTCCTTAGTTAAAAAAGGACTATAATTTTTTAAAACAATAATATTATAAACTTTTTAAAAAAGTTCGAGGACTAGTACGAGATTAATAAGGTCCCGGACTGATTTAGAAGTAAACTTATTATATATATTATAAAAAGAGACTATTAGATTTTAGTTAAGGACGTAATTAGAGAATTACCCTAGGCCTAAGCTAAGGATTTCTTTTTAAAAAAGTATAAAAAATAAAATACTAACTACTTTTTAAATAAAAAAGAGTAAATTAAAAAAGTTACTAAAGGACTACCTATTTTATTTTTTAACTTAAACTCTACTTAAGTACTATTTACTAAGATTAATAATATAATTACCCTTACTAAATAATAAAACCTCTATATTATAATTAATAAGAGCTTAATTAAGGCCGTATATAAGCGGTTCTATATTAATATTATAAAAGAAGTAGTAGAGGAAGTCGGGGTTATTTTAAATAGCTTTATTAAATTAACGAAGTACGCGAGGTTTAAAATAGGACTTCTTAATATAATTACGTATAAAAAAAATAAAGCCTACTCTTTATAAATAATTAGAGTTAATTTAAAACCTCGCTATAATCCCCTACTTTATAAGTACGTAGAAATATTTAGTACTAGTATCTAAACTATTAATAATATTACTAACTAACGATAGGGGCCTAGGTTACTTAAGTAGCTATTAATAATACTATTAATTCTAACCTAACTAACAAAATAAGTAAGCTAAAGATTTATTAAAATAGTATTTACTCTCGAGGTCTTATTTATATATTTAATATAAGCGCTATACGTCCTAATTAGCCCCTAATTATAAGACCTAGAGACCGCTATTAGTATTACTAAAATCTATACTATTAAAGTATTAAGGATTATAATTAGTATATTCTTAATAAGAATACTTATCTTATTATTTTAGCTTAGAAAGCTTAGTACTATAAAAAGCGCAACGGTTATAAGCTTATAAAAGATATTCTTTTTATTATAATTAAAAATAAAAAAAAGCGTATAATTACTAATCGTATTATCCTTCTTTTTTATATAATAAATATATTAACTAAGGAAGATACTAAGCTTTTAATTAAGTAGATTTTAAATTATTAAATCGGACTACTTTAATAAACTATATTTATACTTCTCTTAGCTAATTTTATAAATATAATTAGATATATTTATATAATATAACTTAACTTAAGCTATTATAACTAAGCGGACGTTTATATTATTTATAAAAAAAGATTACTTAAGAACTATACCTCAGTAACTACGTTATACTCTAAGAAAATATATAAGATTAATAGCCCGAGCTAGCTTTTATAATTTAAAAAAAAAATAGTTTCTTTTTTTAATTAAAAAAGGGAAATTATAAAAATCGATAATAATAATAAGGCTTTTAAAACGGCGGAGAACGTAACCTCTATATTTATTTTTAAACCTTAGTTTATTAAAGTCCTAATTAGTATTTTTAATACTAGTACTTAAAGAACCTAAGAGCCTCTTTTTTATAAAACTTAGAAAATAATAATTACTAATTAAACCTATAACTTTAACCTTAGGGCTAAAATAAAAGAGCTAATAAAAAAGAGGTTCGAGGCCCCGATCTCGCTTTTTATAAACCTCTTATAAAAAATTATACTAAAATATATTAGAATAATAGCGATTTTAATATATAATTAAGAGTACTTTAATACTAATAAAATCTTATTAAAAACTCTAAAGTTTTTAGTAAATTTAGTTAAGAATAAGTAATAATAAAAGGATATTAAAGATCTTTTTAATAAGTATAACTAGAACCTCTTTTTAAAGCCGAGCTATATAGCTAAGATTAATAAAATTAAAAGTACTAATCCGATTTCTAAGCTCTTAATTTTCGTAATTTCGAACGCTTATCTCTAGTTAGAAGTTTAAATATTTAGTATAAATTAGGATAATAAAAGTTTAATAATTATTACTATTTTAAATATTAAAATATAAGTTAATATCTTTTTAAAATAATATATTAAAAAAGCTAGTATTTTTTATATAGTAATAAAGCTTTAGATATAGATATTTAAATACGATCCGACTAGCTAAATAATTTTTAATAGCTTCTACTTTATAAATATATAGATTAATAAGTTTAAAATAACTATTTATTTCTTTATTAAGAACGAGTAAGAGACCTCCGATTTATTATTACTAAGTCTTCTATTTATATAAAATACTAAGCTATTTTTTAAATATAATAAGTCGATAATTATTACTTTAATCTATATTAAAAATACGAAGCTAAGGATCCCTATAAGGATAATTAGAACGAACGGTTTTTAAAATATAAAAAATATTTTACCCTAGCTTAAGTAGTATATAAAAGAAGTTTTTAAATTAAAAAACTAAATATTAGTAATATAACTAGGAATATTATTAGTTTTAATAACCCCTATTTAGAATCTAAGCTAAAAAAAAACGAGCGTATTATAGCGGTCTTAGACTAAGGCTAAGCTAATTAGATTATAATTATAATCGTACTTTATATAATCTAACTTTAGATTATATAAATTAGGAGAGTAATAATAGCCGCTTAGGGTAAAGCTAGAAATAGACTAAACGGATTAACTAACTAAAATAATTTATATTTTTTAATAAAAATACTTACTTTTTAATAAGAGGAGTTATATATTAAATAATAAATTATAAAGCTAGAGCGAAAAGTATTAAAATAGTACAAGATAGCTAAAAAAGCCTTTTATAAAATTCCTTATATTATAAAAACTAATACGATATATAAAAAAAAAAACTAAAAAGTCTAGCTAGTTAATAATACGCCCTTTAATAAATTAATACTTAATAATAATCCTTATTAAAAGCTTAAAAAACTTAAAGAGGTTAGAAATAAACTACGAAACTAATCGGGCTCTTATAAAAATATTATTATACCTAAGTTCTTAAATATAAAACTAGGCTCTAAATTAATAAACGACCGTTTTTAAACTATTCTTAAGAATTACGACTATTTCTTATTTTATAAATAAGATCTTTTTAAGTAGATACTCTTTAATTAAAAAAAAGTACTAGTATAAGACTTTTCTAAATATAGCCGTTTTAACCTTATAGTTATATTCTTATAATTAATTAAGACTATACTCTATAAGGCTTAATAAGTAAAGGGTATTCTAATTTTAAAAGCTCTATTATTAAAAGCTTTTAAAGTAATTTAGGAACGTATTATTTAGGGTATTATTAAGGAAAACTATATTACGTATTAGAACTCTTAGTTCTTAGTAATAAAGAAGTACGGCGGTCTTTAGCTAATTAACTTAATAATTAAGGTTAACGTTATTATCTTTTAAAATACTTAATAACTACTTAATACTAATAAGTTTTTAAAAAAATTTACTATAAATTAACTTATCTCCTTTTTAAATTTCTTTTCTAATTATAATTAGATCTTTTTAAATAAAAAGAGCTACGATCTAATGACTTTTTTAACTTTATTTAAACTATATAAATACTATACGCTCTTAATAAAAGTAACAAATTCGGTAGCTTAATTCTATTAAATTATAACCTACATTTTTTATAACTTAATTTTAAAATATTATAGTACTTTTATTAATAATATCGTAATTAAAGGCCCGCGATCTTACTATAATAATAAGTACCTAATTAACTATCCTAGGATCTAGTAATTCGTTTACGAACACTTTTAAAATATTAATTAAATCTTAGTTAATATCGAGCTAGTTAACTATATTATTTTTAAAATAAAGTCGTAATAGTACTAGCTATTTATAGTTATTATAAGCTACCTTTATAATATAAAAAAGAGACGGCTTAATTAAACTAAAGTTTTTAAAATCCTTAAATAAATAAAATACTTAAACGTTTTAGAAATTAGATCGTTTCTTAGTATTATTACTTTTTATTATTATTAAATTAAGTAATTCTTTTTTTAAAATAGCCCCGTTATACTCCTTATTTAGTAAGAACTAATCCTTTAAATAAGGAGCGCTATAAATCGAAATTATAAAAACGCTTAAAGAGGCGATTACTATAGCTCTTATTTTAGTTTTACTAAACTATAGTACCGAGGCCGGACGGATTATTTTTATAATAAACACTAATATTAAAAAATAGGGTAATATACTTAGTTAGATCGTTAAGAATAAGTATATTATTATTTAATATAAGAGCGGGATATAGCGCGGGCTAGAGCTTAATTATAACTTTAAAAAGCTTAAAATACGAGGCGTTTTAAAAAGCCTAAAGCGTTTTTATAATTATTTATTTAGGATTAACTTCTTATTAAAAACCGACGCTTAAGTCCTAGTTATTTAAATTAATAATATAATAAATAACTTATTATTAGTAATAATAATACGCTAGCTCTTTTAAATTAAACTTTTTAATTTTAAAATTAAGTATATTAATAAGAAAAAAAATATTATAATAAATAGCTTTTTAAAAAAACCCCTTAGCTAATCTAACTTAGTCGAGGTAGAGCTTAATAAGGATATTAAGGACTTTATTAATATATAAGTCCTACGAACACGAGTTATAAAGAACTTTTTTATTATAATATATAGTTATAGTAATACTATTATTAATTAAATATAGGAAATAGATATTCTAGCTAATATACTAGTACTAAACGAATAATAGTCGGACCTCTTAAAATAAATTACCTATTTTTTTTTATTTTAAAAAGGCTAATTAATATACCTTTTAATTAGTTTAAATATTTTAAGTAAATAGTAATACGATTTATTATATAAGATAAACTTTTATTTTAATAAAGGACGAAAACCTATCTTTAAACTACTTAAGTAATTAATAATAAGCGCTGCTAAGTAGACTTAATTAATAAAGTATATAATAAGTCCGGGTAAAGGGGATAAGAGGCTATATATTTCCGCTTTATAAAACGATATTACTAACTTAGAATATATACTTAGACTTAGGAGCTAATTATAACTTACGAAGCTTATTAAAAAGCTAGATTATAATACTTTAATAACCCTTATATATTTATAGTTTTAATTTACGAACTTTTTTTTAAAGTTTATTTAGACGTTTAGTATATAAATAAATAAAAGGTTATTAAAGCGCGTTATAAATTTATAAAATACTTAGAAGCGCGGATTATAATAAATGTTATATCAAAGAATATTACGAAGTTTATTTAAAAAGATATTATTTATTATTATAAGATCTATAGTACTCTAATTATTAACGGGGGACAAGAAAATATAAGTACTATAACGTAGCTTAATTAATAATATAGTACTTAGTAAAAGGTTATATTAGCTTATAACCCTCGTATTAACGGGCTCTTTAAAAAGGGTTACTAACTTATTATATATATACTTCGTATTTAGTTAGATTAAAAAAAAAATATTAAACTAATATTAGCTATAGCCCTTTTTATAGATAGGATAACTATTAAAATATTATTAGGTTATATACCGTTTTATTTTATTTATAATCGTTATATAACGACCTTAATTAAAAAAAGAACGGCGATTTAGAGGGTACTTAATTAAGAGAATATATATATAACGGATTAGGAAGTTTAAGCCTAATTACGAACTTTTACCTCCTTAATAAATAACTAAGAAGCTATAGTTAATAAAGTTATTTAATACTAAGCCTAAACTTATAACCGGTTTAATTCCTTATATACCCTCTAATTAGCGAAGTTATAAACTAACGATTTAGTTCTTATTTTTAATATTTAATAAAAAAATAATATATTAATTTTTAAAAAACTCGATTACTATTAATAAGGACCTTTTTATATTTATTTAGCTACTCTGAACGGATTATTATATTAATTAAAAATACTTATTAATAAACTAATTATAGGGGCTATTTATATTAGTAATTAACTTAAGAAGTTCTTAAAATCTCTAAAAGGCCTTTACTTATTATTAAATAAGTTTAGTTTTTATAAGGACTTTATTTCTAACTTAACTAACTTTTAATTTTTATAGGATAATATAATCGATACTATAATTCTATTTTTTAATTATAATAATAATATAATAAACTCTAAGGACGAGGATACTTAACTAGTTATTAAGTAAACCCGATTATAAGTAAGGGCCTCTTAAAAGGGCTAAATTACCCCTTATTATTACTAATCCCTAGTATAAGTTACGAGTTCTTTTTATTTATTAAATATTATTTTATAAAAATATTATTAAATCTTATTAATTCTTTAGTTATCTTTTTATTTAAATTTAGAATAAAAATATAAGAGGATAATAAGAAGAGAGGAATTATTTTTTAATTATTATAATTAAAAACTTAACGACCTTACTTACTAACTATATAATCGTATTAAAAAACCCTACCTTTCTTTTTAAGTATTTAAACTTAGTTTTCTATTTAATTAAGCCCGTTTAGTATCTAATTTAGCCTATATAACCTCTTATTTTACTTATTTTATTTTAATATAGTAATAACCTTTATAAGTTATAAATATATAGTTTTTAATAAAGTACGTAAGAGGGGCGTTTTTAAAAATAAAATCGTACTTATTTTCCTCGGTCTTAGTAATATCGATCTAATTAAAGACTATATAAACTAAGATCTTAACTCTCTTAATATTAATTAAGATTAAAAACGCTACCCTATTACTACTTATTATACGATAATAATAATAGCCTTATTTAGAGTCGGCTCTAGACTAACTAATAGCCTATTAGTTATTACTCTTTTTGAAATAGTATTTCTTATTTTTAAAATATATATAATTATTATATTAATTATTAAAGTAATTTAAAAGAGAAATATACTTAAAATAGGGGACTATTTTTTTAACTAGCTTTTTAGTATTAGAACCGATATATTTTTAAAAGGATTACGTATAATAATTATAAAATATAATATTCCGAACGCTATAAGCCTAGATAAATAAAAAATTAATAATAAGAGTTCGTTTATTTAATTACTAAGATAGAGGGCCGAAGTAACTAATATAATTATAATTAATAAAAACCTAATAGCTTTATAAAAATAATCCGCTTATAATACCTAGATTATAAACGTACTTTTTAATAATATTCTAATTCGTAGTTAATTACTAAAACTTCTAAGCTATTTCTTTTTTAATATATTTATTAATTTAAAGATTTATAATATAAAATTCGGTATAAAGCTCTCTAGCTAATTTAAAAAAAGTTAACTAATTAGTAATTTTAAGGATCTAAAAAGGAGTAACGTTAAATTAAAATAAAAATTAAAAAAATTAAATAAGATAGTACTTATTATAATTTACTTTTTACTAACCTCTTAAAACTTATAACCTTAAGTTTTTTAAAAATAGACCTTCTTAGGAGTAGAGGAGGAATATTACTAAGGCTAGATATTATAATAAGTAGTTTTAATAATCTAATATATATTATTAATAATCGAAGTATTAAATATAATAAGTAAATAAATTATATTATTAAAAAAAAAGAGACTAAGTAAAAAAAGATAATTATAATTAAGAAGCTATTATTTAGAGAAAGAAATAAAAAGCGATAGAGGAATTAAAAAAAGGCCTCTATATACTCCCCCCAGATCCGGGGTATTAAAAAGGAAAGTACTATAAGCCTCTTAGCTAATTAGTACTAAATTATAGCTATTATATAAAAAAAGAAGGAGTAAATTATAAGATCGGGGCCTTTTTATTATTTATAATATAGTACTTTCTTTTTTAATTAATAAAGGCCGCCCTCGTAATTAGTATAAAAAAGTAGCTTTTTACCTAGCTATTTAACTTTTCTTTCTTCTCTCCTTAACTACTTCTCTATAACTATTACTAATTAAACTTTTTCTAATTTTTACTTTTTAATTTATTATATAAATACTAACTTAGCAATTTATAATAGCCTCCTTACCTCCTATCTCTCTTTTTAAACTAGATAATAAAAAGGATATAGCGCGAATTTAAGGCCTAATTATAATAAAGAACCTTAAAAACGATACTAAATACTAACTAAAAAAGTAGAATCTAGATAAATATATTACTTTTAACGAGACTAACTTTAAAATTATAATAAATACTAAGGACTCTTAGTTCGTTAATTTTAATACGAACTACTAATATAAAACGCATATTAACTATTATCTAAACCTAGTACTTAAACGAACTAGTTTTTTTTAAATAATCCTAACCCCTTATAAAATCGACTTTTTTAATTAGTTTAGTATAGGGGACGTACTTCTTTTTCTTAATTAGCGCCCTAAGGCTTTTAAAAGTTTAAAAAACTAAAAAACTTAAATAAATTAGACTTATTATAAAATAATAAAAATCCTAACTAATTACTATAACTTTTAAAAACGCTTATTATATAAAAATTAAATTTAAAAATACGAGATCGGATCCGTAATAAAAGTTATAATACGGGACCTCGTTTTAATATATAATATAGTTATAATTAAAGAGGGATAGGAGAGTATTTTCGAACTAAATAAGACCCCTATCTTAATCCTTTAAACTTAAGAGATTATATAAAAAATTAGGATTTTAGTATACTTAGTAATCTTCTTTTTTTATATTAACGATCTAGGTTATTTTATAAAAATAATTATTAATTAGTAAAATAATATAGTTTATTAATACGATCTAAAATAAGCTCTTAAGTATTTAAAAAGGATATTTATTAACGATATCTAAGTACTAAAGGCCTTCTATAGTTAAATTAATATACCTCTTTATATTTAATAACTAATTAATATAAGCGCTTATATAGTCCTTATAGTATAATAACTAAGTAAATAAGAATACGGTCTATATATACTTAAATAGTTTTATAATACGGTCCGATACGGCTAGCTTAACTTAATTTATAATACGTATTAAATAACTTATAAATATTTTAAATCGTTTAATAATAAACTCTATATAGCTTAAATTTAATAAATTAGCTACGAGTTCTAATATAATAATTATTACTTTTTTAATATAATAAGACCTCTTTTAAAAAGGTCCTTTAATAAAATAATAAATAATTAGGATTTTAAAAATAGGCCCTATACTAATTTAAATAACTCTAACTACGCTATAACTAACGTTTTTAAAGCGCCGACTTTTTAAAAATCCGGTTCTTATTTACTTAGCCTTAAGTTTACTAACTAAAATCTAAAAATCTATAACCCTTATAAGTATAATTATTATACTCTTATTAATTTTATATATTTTAAAAAAACGTATAAAATAGTTAAAAACCTTAAGTAAGAACTTATTATTTTTAAAAAGTTATTTTTATTATTTTAATTTTTTAAAATATTAAAAAATACTTAAAGATCTATAATAAGTAGCAACCCTAATCGGACTCCGTAAGTAATTAAATTAATAAAAGTTATTAATTAGTATTTAAATAATATTATTAATAATTAATTTATATACTTAATTAATATTCTTAAGACTTATTAAGTTATAAAGTTTTTATTAAATATATTACTACCTAAGTCGTTATTATACCTTAGCTTAGCTCTTAGTAAAGCTAGTCTAAGTAACTAAGGAAGTAATTTTTTAAATATTTTAGTTAGGGACGGGGATAGTTTTATTATAAAAACTTTAATTAAAATACTAAGGGTTTAATTAAAATAAAAGGTTATTAAGCGTACGCTCTCTAAGTACGATCGGGCTATATAAGAAAATAATAAACGTTAGTATTAAGAACTAATTAAGTTTTATTAAGATCTTTTATAATATTATAGTATATATATAAATAAAGCTAATATTAATAAAAGTACGAGGGAATAATAAGTTAATTAGTATAATAACCTAATTATAAAAGTTATATATATAACTCTAGCTTATACTCTTTAAATACTATTATTAATAAAGAAATTTAGAGAGAATTAGGCTAGTAAAGGTTAAGATTAGAAGATTATTAAAAAGGATTAGAATAAGAACTAAGTAAAGTAAATAAAAAAAGTAATAAAAGCGGAAGAAGTAAAAAAAGTAATTATAAAAAAAAAGGTAAATAAAAAGCTTAATATAATTAACTATATATAATAACTAGGACTAATTTAAAATAATTTCTTTTTATAAAAGATTAAGAAAAAAAAAATTAAGGGACGATTAGAATAGAGTAAGGTAATTAGTCTTAATATTTCTTTTTTTTTAAAATTAATTAAATATAGGGACTTATAAGAGAGCTAATTAAAAAGAAATATAAAAAAAAGGGCCCCCAATTAGGAAAAAGAACTTAATAATACGGATTTTTATTTTAATTATATATATACTTTTTTAAAATCGAACTAGAGCTTTTTTAATAATTTATTTTTAAATATAATAATATAAGACGATTAAGAACTCTACCCTTCTAATCTAGTTAATACTACCCTCTTTTTTTAGTTATAACTCCGTTAATTAAGGCCGTATTAACCCGATTGAAGGAGGTATTTTATATTACTTTTATAAGTATTAGTAGTTCTTCCTAAGCACCGTACTGCGAAAGTCCTTTATACCCTATACCTTTTTAGTATTTTAAAGCTCTTATTTTTATATTATTCCTTAATTATTTAAAAAGGTTATATAGTTTTATAATTAATAAGTAGTTAAAGCGCTTATATAATTACTTAAGCTCTCTTTTTATAAAATAGTTAATAAATTTAATGTTTAATATAAGCTTTATAAACATATACCCTTATTACTTTTTAATAAGTATGAACTATTTACTATTTAATAATTTATTCTTCGTATTATTAAATACGATACTTAACTAGTTTATATTTTTTAAGTATAATAAAAATAGTATATTAACGGGTAGGATATAGAAGACTATTATACTTAAGTATATATTAATTTTTATTATTCTTAGGGCGTATATTTTTTTATTTAAGCTAAAGCTAATTTTTATAATACTTATTATCCCCCCGATAGAGCAATCCGCTAGGGCCGTACCGTGTATTACGTATTAAAAAAACTAGGTATATTACGCTCTATACTTAATTACTAATTAAAATAATAGTTAACTAACTCGACCGTTATCTCCTTTTTATTAAAAATAGCTCCCGACCTTTTGCTACCTATCTAGAGGGCGAGCTATACTTATTTTAATATATATAAGACCTCCTAGTACTAGCCTACGTAAATAACTAGATCTTATATTATATACTCCTTCTTATTAAAAATTAGGGGGCCCCTTATATATTCCCTTATATTTATAATATAGCCCGTATTAAAAAGATTTTTAACTTTATAAAATATAATTTCTAAGTTAATATTAATATACTAAATCTTAATATTTATATTAGCCCGGCTATTTATAATATTCGTACTATTACTTAGCTAAATTCCGTATTATTAAAAAGTACTACGCTACTTTTTAAGTATATTTATCTTAGCTACGATAACTAGGGCGTCGAGGGGGCCTAATTTATTAAGCCCTAGAGGAGGGGACCTATCGAGGGGTATTTTTAGAGTAGTAGTTTATATATTAATAAGTTCGTTTAATAAGTTCGTTTAATTAGTTCGTTTAATAAGTTTATTTAGTTTAAATAAAGAGTAGCTTTAAATAATATTAAAAATAATAAAAATAAAAAAGATTTTACGAGCTCTAGTACATAGAGTAGTAGAATAGGGTAAGGCGATTAGTCTTAGTATTTTTTTTTTTTAAAACGGATCGAGTATAAGGACCTATAGGAGAGCTAATTAGAAGAAGATATAAGGAGAAGGGCCCTAATTAGGGAGAAGAGCTTAGGAGCGCGGATTTTTATTTTAATTATATATATACTTTTTTAAAATTAAACTAGAGTATTTTTAATAATTTATTTTTAAATATAATAATATAAAATAATTAAAAAATTTACTTTTCTAATCTAGTTAATACTACCCTCTTTCCTCGGTTATAACTCCGTTAATTAAGGCCATATTAACCCGATTAAAAGAGGTATTTTATATTATTTTTATAAGTATTAGTAGTTCTTTTTAAGTACCGCACTATAAAAGTCCTTTATACCCTATACCTTTTTAATAATCTCCTTTTTTAAAAATCCCTTTCCTTTTTAAATAAGAGAATAAGTAAAAAAAAGCCTAACTCAATTAGAAATAATTTAAATAAATAAATAAAAAAAAGTAGCATAATAATTAAAATAAATACGAGTAATAGGACTCTAATTAAAAAAAAGACTAAATAATTAAGATACGAAAATAAAAACGTATAAAAAAGGGCTTTTTATTTAATAAGAGGGGGATATAATAAACTTTAATAAGCGAGCGAGATAAATAAATAGAAAAATACGCGGATACTTAGGACCGGATCGGGCCTAAATACGGACGCTATAATAGTATAATAAGATAAATAATAAATTAGGATTAGAACTAATAAAATATCTTAATAAGTATAACTAATTATTTAACTAAATAATTCTTTATTAATTAATATAGCCCGGAAATTTAATAATAAACTTATTTAGAAATATAAATACGTCGGACTAAGAGCGCTTAGAAAACTAGTTTTTAACTAAACTTATTAATAATTTTAATTAGTATTACTATAGGCTTAATACGAAATCTAATTAAAACTTTAATTATATACTTAGTAAGGGCTAAGAAGGACGGCCTAAATTATATTAATTAAGATAATAACTACGTTCTAGCTATTAAAACGGCTCCTTTCCTCTCTTTTTAAACTCTATTTAAAATAAATAAACTAATATAAAACTATTAAAATTATAAATAAAATTAATAAACTATACTTTTAATAACCTCGGACTATAAATATAAATAATTAATACGTTATTTTTATTATTATTAGCGCCCCTTAGGACGTTTAATTATATAAACCTAACCCTTTTATTTTAAATAAACTATTTACTAAACTAGCCTTTATAATTTATCGAGACCTATAGACCGTAGAGTTATTTAATAATAAAAAGCCTATCCTTAGTAATAAATCTATTTACTAATTTAATTAAAAAAAGCTAGTTATAGCTTAGGTTAGGATAGATACTTCGATTAATACCTTTTTAAGTACTATTATTACTTAGATCTAGATAACTACGTTTTAAACTGAAGACTTTATAATTCCTTAACTTAATTTAATAAAAAATATAAGGTTTTATAAAATACTATTCCCTAGTTAAGAGGGGACTATAGTTTTTAAAAACGATAATATCGTAGACTTTTTAAAAAAGTTCGAGGACTAGTACGAGATCGGTAGGGTCCCGGACCGATTTAGAAATAAACTTATTATATATATTATAAAAAGAGATTATTAAACTCTAGTTAAGGACGTGATTAAAGGACTATCCTAGGCTTAAGCTAAGGATTTCTTTTTAAAAAAGTATAAAAAATAAGATATTAACTACTTTTTAAATAAAGAAGAGTAAATTAAAAGAGTTATTAAAGGACTACTTATCTCGTTTTCTAACTTAAACTTTACTTAAGTACTATTTATTAAAATTAATAATATAATTATTCTTATTAAATAATAAGACCTTTATATTATAACTAATAAGAGCCTAATTAAGGCCGTATATAAACGGTTCTATACTAATATTATAAAAGAAATTATAAAAGAAGTCGGGGTTACTTTAAATAGCTTTATTAAATTAATAAAGTACACGAGGTTTAAAATAGGACTTCTTAACGTAATTATATATAAAAAAGAATATAACCTACTCTTTATAAATAATTAGAATTAACTTAAAACCTTGCTACGATCCCCTATTTCGTAAGTACGTAAAAATACTTAGTACTAATATCTGAATTATTAATAATATTATTAGTTAATAATAGGGGCCTAGGTTACCTAAGTAACTACTAATAATATTACTAATTCTAACCTAGCTAACGAAATAAGTAAGCTAAAGATCTATTAAAATAATATTTACTCTTAAGGTCCTGCTTATATTTTTAATATAAGCGCTATGCGTCCTAATTAGCCCCCGATTATAAAACCTAGAGACCGTTATTAGTACTACTAGAGTTTATATTACTAGATTATTAAAGATTATAATTAATATACTCTTAATAAAAACGCTTATTTTATTATTTTAGCTTAAGGAGCTTAGTATTATAAAAAGCGCAATAGTTAAGAACTTATAAAAGATATCCCCTTTATTATAATTAAAAATAAAAAAAAGCGTACGATTATTAATTATATTACCTTTTTTTTTTACGTAATAAATATATTAACCGAGGAAAATACTAAGCTTTTAGCTAAGTAGATTCTAAATTATTAAATTAAACTACCTTAATAAACTATACTTATACTTCCCTTAGCTAATCCTATAAATATAGTTAGATATATTTATATAGTACAACCTAATTTAAGCTATTATAACTAAGCGGATATTTATACTATTTATAAAAAAAGACTACTTAAGAACCGTAGCTTAGTAACTACGTTATACTCTAAGAAAATATATAAAATCGATAGCCCGAGCTAGCTTTTATAAATTAAAAAAAAAAAAACGGTTTTTTTTTCTAATTAAAAAAAAAATTATAAAAATTAATAATAATAACGAGGCTTTTAAAACGGTAGAGAACGTAACTTTTATATTTATTTCTAGGCCCTAGCTTATTAAAATCCTAATTAGTACTCCTAATATTAGTACTTAAAGAACCTAAGAACCTCTTTTTTATAAAACTTAAAAAACGATAATTACTAATTAAACTTATAACTTTAACCTTAGGGCTAAAGTAAAAAAGTTAATAAAAAAAGGCTTAAAGCTCTAATCTCGCTTTTTATAAACCTCTTATAAAAAATTATATTAAAATATACTATAATAATAGTAATTTTAATATATAATTAGGGGTACTTTAATACTAATAAAATCTTATTAAAAGCTCCGAAGTCCTTAATAAATTTAATAAAAAATAGGTAATAATAAAAAGATATTAAGGATCTTTTTAATAAGTATAACTAGAACTTCTTTTTAAAATTGAGCTATATAGCTAAAATTAGTAGAATTAGAAGCGCTAATCCGATTTCTAAGCTCTTAACTTCTATAATCTCGAACGCTTATTTCTAGTTAGAAGTCTAAATATTTAGTATAAATAAGGATAATAAGGGTTTAATAATCGTTACTATTCTAAATACTAAGGTATAAGTTAATATTTTTTTAAAATAATATATTAAAAAAGCTAGTATTTCTTATATAGTAACGAAGCTTTAAATATAAACGTTTAAGTACGATTTAACTAGCTAAATAACTTTTAATAGCTTTTATTTTATAGACGTATAGATTAATAAGTTTAAATTAATTACTTATTTCTTTATTAAAAACGAGCGAGAGACCTCCGATCTATTATTACTAGGTTTTTTATTTATATAAGATACTAAGTTATTTTTTAAATATAATAAGTTAATAATTACCGCTCTAATTTATATTAAAAACGCGAGGCTAAGGATCTTTATAGGAATAATTAGAACGAACGGTTTTTAAAACATAAAGAATATCTTACCCTAGCTTAAGTAGTATATAAAAAAAGTTTTTAAATTAGAAAACTAAATATTAATAATATAACTAAGGATATTACTAATTTTAATAACCCTTATTTAAAATCTAAGCTAAAAAAAACGAGCGTATTATAGCGGTTTTAGATTAAAACTAAGCTAATTAGATTATAATTATAATCGTGCTTTATATAATCTAGTCTTAGATTATATAGATTAAGAGAGTAATAGCGGCCGCTCGGGGTAAGGCTAAAAATAAACTAAATAGATTAGCTAACTAAAACGATTTACGTTTTTTAATAAAAACACCTACTTCTTAATAAGAGGAGTTATATATTAAGTAACGAATTATAAAACTAGAGCAAAAGGTATTAAAATAATATAAGATAGTTAAAAAAGCTTTTTATAAGATTTCTCGTATTATAAAAGCTAATATAATATATAAAAAAAAGGATTAAAAAGTTTAGTTAGTTAATAACGCACTTTTTAATAAATCGATACTTAATAACGATCCTTATTAAAAGCTTAAAAAACTTAAAAAAGTTAAAAATAAGCTACGAGACTAATCGGGCCCTTATAGGGATATTATTATACCTAAGTTCTTAGATATAAAACTAGGCTCTAGATTAATAAATAACTATTTCTAAGCTATTTTTAAGGATTATAATTATTTCCTACTTCGTAAATAAGATCTCCTTAAGTAGATACTCCTTAATTAAAAAAAAGCGTTAGTATAGGACTTTTTTAAATACGGCCGTCTCGATCTTATAGTCGTATTACTATAATTAATTAAGACTATACTTTATAAAGCTTAGTAAATAAAGAGTATCCTAATCCTAAAAGCTCTATTACTAAAAGTTTTTAAAATAATCTGAGAACGTATTACTTAGGGTATTATTAAAGAAAACTATACTACGTATTAAAACCCCTAGTTCTTAATAATAAAAAAAAATAGCGGTTTTTAATTAATTAACCTAATAACTAAGGTTAACGCTATTACTTTTTAAAATGCTTAATAACTACTTAATACTAACAAGTTCTTAAAAGAATTTATTATAAATTAACTTATCTCTCTCTTAGATTTTTTTTTTAATTACGATTAGATCTTTTTAAATAAAAAGAGCCGCGATTTAACAACCTTTTTAACTCTACTCGGGCTATATAAATACTATACCCTCTTAATAAAAGTAATAAATTTAGTAGCTTAATTCTATCGGATTATAACCTATATTTTCTATAATTTAATTTTAAAATATTATAGCGTTTTTATTAATAATATCGTAGTTAAAGGCCCGCGATCCCGCTATAATAATAAGTACCTAACTAACTATCCTAGGATTTAATAATTCGTTTATAAATACTTTTAGAATATTAATTAAGTTTTAGTTAATATCGAGCTAGCTAGCTATACTATTTTTAAAATAAAGTCGTAATAGTACTAGCTATCTACGGTTATTATAAACTACTTTTATAATATAAAAAGGAAACGGCCTAATTATACTAAAGTTCTTAAGATCCTTAAATAGATAAAATATTTAAATATTTTAAAAATTAGATCGTTTTTTAGTATTATTACCTTTTATTATTACTAAATTAAGTAATTTTTTTCTAAAATAGCTCCGTTATACTCCCTATTTAATAAAAACTAATTTTTTAAATAGGGAGCGCCGTAAATTAAAACTATAAAAATGCTTAAAAAGGCGATTATTATAGCTCTTATTTTAATTTTACTAAACTATAGTACCGAGGCCGGACGGATTATTTTTATAATAAATACTAATATTAAAAAATAGGGTAATACGCTTAGTTAGATCGTTAATAATAAGCGTACTATTATTTAATATAAGAGCGGGATATAGCGTAGGCTAGAGCTTAATTATAACTCTAAAAAGCTCGAAATACGAGGCGTTTTAATAAGCTTAAAGTATTTTCGTAATTATTTATTTAAAATTAACTTTTTATTAAAAACCGACGCCCGAGTCCTAGTTACTTAAATTAATAATATAATAAATAACCTATTATTAGTAATAATAATACGCTAGCTCTCTTAGATTAAACTTTTCGATTTTAAAATTAAGTATATTAATAAGAAGAAGAATACTATAATAAATAGCTTTTTAAAAAAAACCCCTAGCTAATCTAACCTAGTTAAAGTAGAGCTTAACGAGGATATTAAGGACTTTATTAACGTATAAGTCTTATAAATACGAGTCATAAAGAACTTTTTTATTATAATATATAGTTATAATAATATTACTATTAATTAAATATAGGAAATAGATATTCTAGCTAATATACTAGCGCTAAACGAATAATAATCGAACCTCTTAAAATAAATTACTTATTTCTTTTTTATTTTAAAAAAGCTAGTTAATATACTTTTTAATTAGTTTAGACGTTTTAAATAAATAATAATATAATTTATTATATAGGATAAACTTTTATTTTAATAAGGGATAAAGACTTATCCCTAACCTACTTAAGTAATTAATAATAAGCGCTACTAAGTAGACCTAATTAGTAAAGTATATAATAAGTCTAAGTATAGGGGACGAGAAGCTATATATTTTTATTTTATAAAACAATATTATTAACTAAGAATATACGCTTAGACTCGGGAGCTAATTATAACTTACGAAGTTTATTAAAAAGCTAGATTATAACGCTTTAATAACCCCTATATATTTACAATTCTAATTTATAAACTTTTCTCTAGGGTTTATTTAGACGTTTAGTATATAAATAAATAAAAAGTCGTTAAAGTACGTTATAAGTTCACGGGATACTTAAAAACGCGGATCATAACGAACGCTATATTAAAGAATATTACGAAGTTTATTTAAAAAGATATTATTTATTACTATAGGATCTATAGTACTCTAATTATTAATAGGGGATAAGAAAATATAAGTACTATAACGTAGCTTAATTAACGATATAGTACTTAGTAAAAAGTTATATCGGTTTATAACCCTCGTACTAACAGGCTCTTTAAAAAAGGTTACTAACTTATTATATATATACTTCGTATCTAATTAGATTAAAAAAAGAAAAATATTAAACTAATACTAACTATAGCCCTTTTTATAAATAAGATAATTATTAGAGTATTGTTAAGTTATATACCGTTCTATTTTATCTATAGTTATTATATAACGACCCTAATTAAATAAAAAAATAGCAACTTAGAGAGTACTTAATTAGGAAAATATATATACGACGGATTAAGAAGTTTAAGCTTAATTACGAGCTTTTATTTCCTTAGTAAATAACTAAAAAGCTATAGCTAATAAAGTCGCTTAATACTAAGCCTAAACCTACGACTAGTTTAACTCCTTATATACTTTCTAATTAGCAAAGTTATAAATTAATAATTTAGTTTTCGTTTTTAATATTTAATAAAAGAACGATATATTAATTTTTAAAAAGCTTAATTACTATTAATAAGGACCTTTTTATATTTACTTAGCCGCTCTAAACGGATTATCGTATTAATTAGAAACGCTTATTAATAAACTAATTATAAGAACTACTTATATTAGTAATCGACTTAAGAAGTTCCTAAAGTTTTTAAAAAGCTTTTATTTATTACTTAACGAGTTTAATTTTTATAAGAACTTTATTTCTAACTTAAATAACTTTTTATTCTTATAAGATAATATAATTAACGCCGTAATTCTACTTCTTAATTATAATAATAATATAATAAACTCTAGGGACAAAGATACTTAATTAGTTATTAAGTAAACTTAATTATAAATAAGGGCCTCTCGAGAGGGCTAGATTACCCTTTATTATTACCGATCCCTAGTATAGGCTACGAGTTCTTTTTATTTATTAAATATTATTTTATAAAAATATTATTAAATCTTATTAATTTTTTAGTTATTTCTTTATTTAAATCTAGGATAAAAATATAAGGGGATAATAAGAGGAAAAGAATTATTTTTTAATTATTATAATTAAAAACCTAACGACTTTATTTACTAACTATATAATCGTATTAAAAAACCCTACTCCTTTTTTTAAATATCTAAGCCTAGTTCTTTATTTAATTAAGCCCGTTTAGTATCTAGCTTAGCTTATATAACCTCTTACTTTACCTATTTTATTTTAATACGTTAATAATCCTTATGAGTTACGAATATATAGTTTTTAATAAAGTATATAAGAGGGGCGTTTTTAAAAACGGAATCGTACTTATTTTTTTTAGTTTTAGTAATATTAATTTAGTTAGAGATTATATAAACTAAAGTCTTAACTCTCTTAATATTAGTTAAGATTAGAAACGCTACCCTATTATTATTTATTATATAATAATAATAATAGCTTTACTTAGAGTTAGCTCTAAACTAACTAATAGCCTATTAGTTATTACTCTTTTCGAAGTAGTATTTCTTATTTTTAAAATATATATAATTACTATATTAATTATTAAAATAATTTAAAAAAGAAACGTACTCAAAGTAGGGGACTATCTTTCTAATTAGCTCCTTAGTATTAGAACTAATATACTTTTAAAAAGACCGTATATAATAGTTATAAAGTATAGTATTCTAAACGCTATAAGCCTAAATAAGTAAAAAATTAATAATAGGGGTTCGTTTACTTAATTACTAAGATAAAAAGCTAAAGTAACTAGCGTAATTATAACTAATAAAAACCGAACAGCTCTATAAAAATAATCTACTTATAATACCTAGATTATAAACGTACTTTTTAATAACGTTCTAATTCGTAGTTAATTACTAAAACTTCTAAGCTATTTCTCTTTTAGTATACTTATTAACCTAAGGATTTATAATATAGAATTCGGTATAAAGCTCTCTAGCTAATTTAAAAAGAGTTAACTAACTAATAATTTTAAAAATTTAAAAAAGAGTAATATTAGATTAGGATAAAGATTAAAAAGATTAAATAGGGTAATACTTATTATAGTTTACTTTTTATTAACCTCTCGAAACTTATAACCCTAAGTTTTTTAAAAATAAACCTTCTTAAGAGTAGAAGAGGAATATTACTAAGGCCGGACGTTATAATAAGTAGTTTTAATAATCCGATACGCGTTATTAATAACTAAAGTATTAAATATAATAAGTAAGTAGATTATATTACTAAAAAAAAAAGAGACTAAGTAAAAAAAGATAATTACGATTAAGAAGTTATTATTTAGAGGAAGAAATAAAAAGCGATAGAGGAATTAAAAAAGGGCCTCTATATACCCCCCTAGATCTGGGGTATTAAAGAAGAAAGTACTATAGGCCTCTTAGCTAATTAGCGCTAAATTATAACTACTATATAAAAAAAAGAATAAGTAAATTATAAAATCGGGGCCTTTTTATTATTTATAATATAGCACCTTCCTTTTTAATTAGTAGAGGCTGCCCTTATAATTAGTATAAAAGGGTAGCTTTTTACCTAGCTACTTAACTTTTCCTTTTTCCCTCCTTAACTACTTTTTTATAACTACTACTAATTAAACTTCTTTTAATTTTTACTTTCTAATCTACTATATAAATACTAACCTAGCGATTTATAATAGCCTCCTTACTTCCTATTTTTCTTTTTAAACTAGATAATAAAAAGAATATAATATAAATTTAAAACCTAATTATAATAAAGAACTTTAAAAACGATACTAAATACTAGCTAAGAAAGTAAAATTTAGATAGATATATTACTTTTAATAAAACTAACCCTAGGACTATAACAAATACTAAGGACTCTTAATTTATTAATTTTAATACGAACTACTAATATAAAACGTATACTAACTATTACCTAAACCTAGTACTTAAGCAAACTAGTTTTTTCTAAATAATCTTAACCCCTTATAAAATTAACTTTTTTAATTAGCTTAGTATAGAGGACGCGTTTTCTTTTTTTAATTAGTGCCCCGAGGTTTTTAAAAGTTTAAAAAACTAGAAAACTTAGATAGGTTAAACCTATTACAAGGTAATAGAGATCCTAACTAATTACTATAACTTTTAAGGACGCTTATTATATAAAAATTAAATTCGAAAATATAAAATCGGATCCGTAATAAAAGTTATAATATAAGACCTTATTTTAATATATAATATAGTTATAATTAAAGAGGGATAAGAGAGTACTTTTAAACTAAATAAGACCCCTATCCTAATCCTTTAAACTTAAAAAAATATATAAAAAATTAGGACTTTAGTATACTTAGTAATCTTCTTTTTTTATATTAATAATCCGGGCTATTTTATAAGAATAATTATTAATTAGTAGGATAGTATAGTTTATTAATATAATTTAAAATAGGCTCTTAAGTATTTAAAAAGAATATTTATTAATAATATCTAAGCGCTAAAGGCCTTTTATAGCCGGATCGATATACCTCTTTATATTTAATAACTAATTAATATAAGCGCTTATATAATCTTTATAATATAATAACTAAGTAAATAGGAATACGATTTATATATACTTAAATAGTTTCGTAATACGGTCTAATATAGCTAGCTTAACTTAACTTATAATACGTATTAAATAACTTATAAATACCTTAGATTATTTAATAATAAACTCCGTATAGCTTAGATTTAATAAATTAGCTATAAGTTCTAATATAATAATTATTACCTTTTTAATATAATAAAACCTTTTTTAAAAAGGTCTTTTAATAAAGTAATAAATAATTAGAACTCTAAAAGTAGGCCCTATACTAACTTAGATAACTTTAATTATATTATAACTAACGCCCCTAAGGCGCTAACTCTTTAAAAATCTAGTTCTTACCTACTTAGCTTCAGGTTTACTAATTAAGATCTAAGAATTTATAACCCCTATAATTATAGTTATTATACTCTTATTAATCTTATATATTTTAAAAAAACGTATAAAATAATTAAAAACCTTAAATAAGAACTTATTATTTTTAAAAAGTTACTTTTATTATTTTAATTTTTAAAAATACTAAAAAGTACTTAAGAATTTATAATAAATAGTAACCCTAATTAGACTCCGCGGGTAATTAAACTAATAAAAGCTACTAACTAGTATTTAAATACTATTATTAATAATTAACTTATATACCCGATCGATATTCCTAAGACCTATTAAGTTATAAAATCTTTATTAAATATATTACTACTTAAATCGCTACTACGCCTTAGCTTAGCTCTTAATAAAGCTAGTTTAAATAACTAAAAAGGTAATCTTTTAAATACTCTAGTTAAGGACGGGGATAGTTTTATTATAAAAACTTTAATTAAAATACTAAGGGTTTAATTAAAATAAGAGGCTATTAAGTATATACTCTCTAAGCACAATCGGGCTATATAAAAAAATAATAAACGCTAATATTAAGAACTAGTTAAGTTTTATTAAGATTTTTTATAATATTATAGTATATATATAAATAAAGCTAATATTAATAAGAGTACGAGGGAATAATAGGTCGATTAGTATAATAACCCGATTATAAAAACTATATATATAACTTTAGTTTATACTTTTTAAATATTATTATTAATAAAAAAATCTAGGGAGAATTAGGCTAATAAAGGTTAAGATCGGGAGATTATTAAAAAGGATTAGGATAAGAACTAAGTAAAGTTAGTAAAAAAAGTAATAAAAATAGAGGAGGTAAAAAAGGCGATTATAAAAAAGAAAAGTAAATAAAAAGCTTAATATAATTAATTATATATAATAACTAAGACTAATTTAAAATAATTTCTTTTTATAAAAGATTAGGGAAAAAGAAATTAGAAAATAATTAGAATAAGGTAAGGCGATTAGTCTTAGTATTTCTTTTTTCTAAAGCGGATCGAGTATAAGGACTTATAAAAAAGCTAATTAAAAAAAATATAAGGAGAAGGGCCCCGATTAGGGAGAAGAGCTTAGGAGCGCGGATTTTTATTTTAATTATATATATACTTTTTTAAAATCGAACTAGAGTATTTTTAATAATTTATTTTTAAATACGATAATATAAAACGATTAAAAAGTCTACTTTTTTAATCTAGTTAATACTACCCTCTTTCCTTAGTTATAACTCTATTAATTAAGGCCGTATTAACCTAATTAAAAGAGGTATTTTATATTATTTTTATAAGTATTAGTAGTTCTTCCTAAGTACTGCACTACGAAAGTCCTTTATACCCTATACCTTTTTAGTAGCTAAATATTAGCCCTTTTAGCCTTCTTTTTAAAAACCTTTATATTATTATTAAAGTTTAAAACCTCTATAGTTAAGGGCCGCCTCTAACTTTTATAGCCGACTTTTACTATCGACCCTTTTAACTAGCGCTACTACGTAAGTATATTACTTAGCTTATTATTAATAAGTAATATAATAGCTTACTTATCCTAAATTATATAGCGGTTTTTATATTAAAATTATTATATTACGTTAAGCGCGTACTTAGGGTATATTATACGTATTATATAGTTAAAAAGTATACCGTATTATATAATTTTTTTTAAAAGCGTAATCCCGTTAAGGTCGATCTTTTGCGCTTATAAAGCCGGAAATAAACCACTATATAATACTTATTTTATTATGTTTAATATAACTAGGGATATTTTTTAGAGTATATAGAATTACTCTTTGTTTTTAGTTAACTATTATAATACCCCTATATTTAAAATAATCCTTTAGAAAATATTTAGGCCGTATTATTTATTAGCGTAGAATGTTTATATAAGCTTAGCGTTTAAGTAATTTAGGGAGTATAAAAGGGACCTCTCTAGATACTTTTAGAATTACTTAGTATTATATTTTTTTTTCAAGTATTAAGAGAGGTATTTATTTTTTATTAAATATTAATAAAATAGAAATCGGTACTATCGGGTCCGTTTATTTATTTATATTTATTATCTAGGGGATTTCTTTTTACTATTTATATATAAAAGCCTATTTATGAAGAGCTTTTACTAATCTTTATTTATTTAGTTTTATATATTTTCTAGAGGCTAACGGGGTAAAAAAGGAGTAGTTAATGTTATTAACTTTATTATAATCTAATTTATTAGTATAGGGGGTAAGATCTTTTTATTTTTTAAATTTCTTATTATATACGGATCTTTTAGGTTATTAATTATACTTTTACTAAGTTTTATATTTTTAAATTTGTTTTTATAAATAATAAGGAACTAGTTAAATTAATAAGGGCTAGTTTTATTATTTATCGCTCTTAACTTTTTATATTACTCGTACGATTTAATATATTCTTTTTTAGAGTAATTATTTAACTAATAGCCGTCCTTTTTATATATAAAATACTTCCCCTTTTATTACCTTTACCTTAGATCTAACTAGTAGCTAGCTAAGGAGTTTATTTTTTTAGTTTAGTAATTATTATACTTAGCGTCTCTTTTTTTATTTTTATACGTACGGTTAACTTAGTATTACTAATAAGGACTATTATAGGGTTATAAGTATATTTAATAAGGTATCTTTATTTTAATATTAAAACTAGACCTTAGTTTTAAATAGAAGGTCTTATAATACTTAGGTAGTTAGTATAAAGTTATTTTTATTTCTAAGACTTTTTAAATAGTAGTATATAAGTATCTAACCTTTTACTTATTTATCCCCTTATTTAACTACGTTTTTATTAGTTTATTAATTTAATTAATAAGTTTTTTAAAAATCTTTAGCCTCGACCTTTTTTTTATTATTCTAGTTATAAACCTAAATAATAGTACCCTTAGCTTAGATAAGAGCTTTAAACTCCTATTTTAGGTTTTAAAACGACTTCGAATTACGTTAATTATACCTAAGAAGTTAGTTCGATCGATAGTACGTATATTACTTAGTAATAGTAATCTATAGCTTTATTAATTAGTATAATGTTAATTACTAAGTAATATTATTACTCTCGGATTTTAACTTTTTTATAGTATTTATAAAAAATTATAAAGGTTTTTTATAAAACCTCGTATTTCTTTTTCAAATATAATTTCTTTTTAAAGAAGATCTTTATAAAATTAGTAAATTACTTTATAATAATAACCGTTAAGTTAGTTTTTTTTATAACCTTTACGTATTAAAATAGTTATATTAACTTTATATAGTTAATTATATATTTTTTTAATTAATAAGTAGTAAGTTACGTATGAGTAATATTACTAAGCTAGTTTTTAAGATTAGTAAGATTATTAATATCTACTCTTTTTATATAATCTCTATAGCCCTTATTATAGCGGGTATTAATATATTACTATTAGTAATTTTTAATAAAAAGTCTAGTAAGTTTACCTTTTTACTAAAGTTATCGTATTTTACTATTACTTAGTTAATTTAATTTTGATCTTATAATATAAATTTATTAATAATAACTATTATAATAAATATCTTATAAGCTCTTTATTTTACTACTTATACTAATAGAATACTTTAATAATAAAGGAATCTAATAACCCTTTTTATTATATTTAGATTAGTACTTACGAACTACTCGTTTTTTTAATTACTTAGGTTATTAGGGATTTTATAAAATAGGAGTTACTCTTTAAGCCTTTTTTAAGTATAGATTTTTATAAAATAAACTAATATTACGTCGATTTACTCGCCGTTAGGATTATTAAAATCTCTATATACTTACTTTTTTTAGTATTTTAGTTTAATTTTTATTTACTTATATAGTATAGGAATTCTTTCCCTTTAGTTATATACTAACTTACTCTTTATTATTCTTTAACTTATATTTTAATTTATAATAATTAGCATATTTAATCTTAATAAGGTCGTTTTAAATCTACTTATTAGCCTTAGTAATAGCATATTATTATTAATTACCGGATTTATTAGGGTCTAGGATCTTCTTACTTTTTTTTATCTCTTCGTACCGAGCTTTATTATTATTTACTCTTAGTCCTCTTAGTTAAATGTTATTTTAGTAGTCTTTTTTTAATTATTTAATTAATTAATATTAAAAATAGATTTATAAGTAGTTTAATAACGTTTTAATTACGTAGCGTTTTTTTTCTAAAAATTAAAACCTAAGAGGCGTATACGTTTATTAAATAAATTACTACTGTTTAGTAATTTATGTTTTATTTTTTTTAAATTAGTAATTTTTATATTAAGAGTTAGTAATATAAAAGAAGGAGCTTTTTAGCGGCCTTTTAAAGCATTCTTTTTTTATTATAATAATTATAATTTTAATAAGAAGTTACGAAAGGATTTTTTTGAAAATAGTAATCTCTTTACTAAGCTAACCTCTAATACTTATAATATTTATAATTTATAAATTACGGCTATTATAATCTGTAAATCTCTTTTTTTTTAATTATACTATCCTTTTTGCTATATTTCTAAGTAATATCTGGGGAGTAGTTAAGAGGGTTATAAAGAGATTATTTAGGTTTTTAAAATCGTATTTATAAGCCCCTCGGGGGTAGTCCTTTTATACGCTATAAATCTCTTAGTTTTATAATATTTATACTTTTTACTATCCTTAATAAGTATATTATATTTAAAGATCCTTTTTTCTTTAATTACCTAGTACTTTTTTATATTATACTTCTCGAGCTCGTTTATTATACTAATTAATTAGGTAAATAGTTATATAAGTAGTTTTTTTTACTAATTAATTAATTAATTTAATTAATTTTTAATCGTAGGCTAGCTATAAGTAAGTTGTTTAATAAGAAAGGATTATATAAAGTTAATAATAATAGCTTAGTTATTTCAATATTTTTATTAATTATTAGGGGTTATTTTAATATAGTAAACGTCGGCTTTTTATAAATAGTTAAGGGCTACGATTCCTCTACTTTGTTTTATTATAGAGATTTTATAATTTATTACTTACTTTTCGTAAGGTTAAGTAGTACGATTTTTTATTATATTTTATTTAAAAAGTTTATCTTTTTTATATTAAATACCTTATTAATTTATAATAATAAAAACTAATTATTAATTAGTATTAGTATTTTTATTATAAGGATATTAGTTAATTAGTTCGAACTATAGGTTAATAAAATAGGTTAATTAAACTATTTTAATATACTATATAAGGTATAAAAAAGAGGTTCTAACCGTAGGTTAGGTAGTTTATAATAATTATAAATAGGGCCCCTCGTTGGCCCCTGCGCAGCCTCGGCCGTATGCCGAGGTCGAATTGGACTTCTAATCTGACAAAATCAATACTTTCGGTCGACAACGTGTTCGCCTTGCTAGGAATCATAAAAGAACGCAACGCGCTATTGTTTCATCCAAACTTTCGTCATAGCGAAGTCTTCACAGACGAGATCTTTTCTCGGGGAGCAGCCGCCAAGAATATGTTCGACACTTTGGATTCAATTGTTGAGTTTGCCGACGGGCTGAGAAAAACTAATCCCCTTCAGAGCCGAAAGACAATCAGATTACTGAGGTCCATACCAAAGGCGACACGGTCTTTCAGCGAAATGGTGGATGGTATGCATAGCATTCTAGATCGAACAGAACAGTCCAAAGACAGTCCACAGCACATCAAGCCAGACTATACTGACAAGAGTACGCCTGAAGTTGTATACACCATGGTTGCCCGAGAACTTGTCAGAACCGGAGATACCTTCGCCTTTCTGCGATACGCAGGAATTGGTAACTCTAGGGGTCCTTCATTTGAAAACCTGCCATCATGGGTTCCAGATTGGTCAGCCGAGGTCAACGTGTACATTCTACCCCATGATGTCAAACCGCTGACGAAGCGACAAAAGCCGACTTCGACTGATGCTTTTAAAGGCGACGACAAACATCACTCTTTAGTTTCTGATGGCGGGTTCAACTTACTTCACGTCAAGGGAGCTGTGATCGGCAAGGTCGCTTTGGCAACCAAGATGCACGACGATCTCGGGAAGTCTAGAGGGAACATTCTCAAGGATGCGAGAACGGATTTAGAGCTCTAAGTTTCAAGCTTTGAAGCAGCATTGAGCGCCGCGAAGGGGATCAATCTTCCGCCAAATCAGTCGGACGACAGTCGCAAATATCTCTTTCTCAATGCGGTTCTGGCAAGATCTAATGACGAGGTTCAGGACAATACTTTCAAGCAGGCTGCAGACTTGCTAGCAGAACGCATGGAGAATGACCAAAAGCTTCTCCAGAAGCTTCGAGGAAGCAACTTGGATAATAGCCCGCGTCCACACATCCCTACCCTAGCGATGCGTCATTAAAATTCTTGGAGGCCATGGCAAGGGATTATCTTATAAAACGAAAGGTTCAATCCTCTTCCAACAGCAAGTTTGCACATCTTATGAAAACGGATGTTTTGCCTAGTTTCGAGCACTATCGTTGGCAAGAGAAAACCTTTACACTTCCGCCAGGAGGTCCCTTGCGAATGTTTGACAAGCGCGGCACGAGTGTCCTGGCGGCGTACGATCAATATGTGGACTACACCCTCAAGAGAAAGTTCATCGTGCTCGGAACGGGGCAAATGGGTTTAGCACCAGCAGGGGTTGAAGTTGGCGACTTGATCATCTGGGTGGAAGAACACGCAGTCTTTCTGACTCTACGGCCGGCTCCTATATCAACGCGCGTGAAAGAGGAATTGAAACTTGAAGAATTGCGGAAGCAAGAGTTGGCGAGGCAAAGGACCGAAAAAGAGAATGTTAGGAAAGAAAAAAATTGACAAGGATGGTGCCGAAAAACAAAAAGAAGTTCACAAAGCAGAACAGGCACGTAGTGAAGGAGAAGAAGATGAAAAGGGCCCAAGCGAGGCTAACAACAGCAACTTGTTCGATCTAGACAACACCTTTCGATTAATCGGAGAGGCCTTTGTCAGCAACGCACAACAGGGCCCAGACAGGGCAGCTGCAGCAGGGGACGGCGATCGAGAATGGTTCAGCTTGTGGTAGTTCCTGACTTTGCAATCGCAATACACTTTTAGAGAATTCTCAAGTTGTCCTCTTTAGCTATAAACATTACTTCCTTATCTCGTCAAATTGAACTCGCTAACACGTGCGATCTCCGCAACTACGATACTTCTCCCCCCTAGACAGCCTCCGTGTGTTCGCTCGACTTCGCCTTGTTGTCATCGAACGTGGCGTCGACAAACTTAGTTGAAGGTTCAGGGCGAGCATCATGAGCATAGCCACTATTAACAGCAACGTTAGTATCGATTCACTACAGGGTTTTGTCCTTGCGAGAGTGACGTACAAGATGACATCCATTTGGTCCATGGTAAGACCCTTGGTCTCTGGCAAGAAGAAGTAGCCCCACAAGGTGGCGATGATCATCCACGAAGCGAAGAAGAACCAAGTTCCGTAGCCGAAAGAGCTGAAAATGTAGGGCATGGCCTTGGTGATGGCGAATTGAGTAGCCCTGAACATATATTAGATGCCTTACGCGGTGAGCTTTCAGAGGGGCATAATCGTCGACTTACCAGACAACGAGAGCAGCATAGGTGCCGGTGAAGTTGCGAAGGGCACCGGGGAAGATTTCGGCACTGACAATCCAAGGAATACCGTTCAAGCCGAAAGACCAGCTATTGTTATGGTTAGAGATTACAATCTTCAAACAATTTATGATAAGTAACTCATGAACTTACCAGATAGAGTAGATCATGATCATGCCAGTAGCTGCCTTACCACCAGCCGCGGTAGAGGCAGATAGCTCCTTTCCGGCGGCGATAATGTCGGCAGGGTGACCAATTTTCACGTATGCACCAACAATGAAGAGGCACATCGAGCAGATGAATGAGGAGACGATGGCAGGCCAACGTCTTCCGAGGAGGTCGATGAGGAAGATGAAGTAAAGAATAGATGCAATGGCTGTAGTCCGAGTTAGCGAAGAGTCCCCAGCCATCATGCTAACCATAGCTCACCCTTTATCAGTCCGTAGATACCGGTGTATAGAGAAACATCAGTGATGCCGATCGATCTGAAAAGCGTGGGCTAACGACAGAATTAGCAAGTTATGTCTTGACAGCCTAATTGTTGAGGAAAATGATCCTTACTGAGTAATAGTTAATAGCGGCAGCTCCGGAAAGGTTGTTAAGAGCGAAGGCACAGAAGACGAGGACAAGGCGGTTCCACATGCCCTTGCGGGCCAGTATGTTGGCGACGCCGCGGAGGTATGCCCATTGTCCGGTTCCGTACTGCAATGAAACGGCTCTTTCTTCGTCGAGTTTCTTCTGGAATTGGTCGAGTTCTTCTTGCATGTCTGTTTGCATCCTCGCGTTAGTTCTCTTCGTTCATGGCAAGGTATTCACGATGAAAATTGCTTACACTTGTGGTCGATCGGCAGTCCCCTGAGACCCTCGAGAACCTTGTGGGCGCGTTCCGTCTTGTTCTTGCGCAGAAGCCAGAGGGGGCTCTCGTGAATGAAGAAGACTCCGACGAAGAGGATGCCGGCGGGGACGAGTTGGAATGCCATTGGGATTCTCCAGCTGACAGGCAGGCTCGGGTCGATGGTTTGCGTAATGCCGTACTACCCGAATGATTAGGACAAGTACTTGAAGGTTTCTAAGTAGCATAGTCGTCAGAACTTTTCGACTTACGTTGATCCAGAAACCAATGACACTGCCAATCTGGTATGCGACTTCGAAGAGACCGGTGAGGATACCGCGGATGGAGGGGATCGATAATTCTCCGATGTAGGACGGGACCGTAGCTGTGATACCACCACAGCCGATGCCAGAAAGGGCGCGACCCGCGTCTGCGTAATAAGTCTTAGCCAAAGTTTTCTTCAAACCCGAAAACTCGAGGATTTGACTTACAGATGAAGGACAACTGGTTTGTGGCGGCAGTCATCAAAATAGCGCCAACGAGGAAGATAACAACATTAGCCTGGAGAGTCCACTTTCTACCCAAGCGTTCGGTAACTAGACTCATGTCAGTGTGCTGCAAATAAATCCTCTTTCCAATGTCGTACTGAAGAAGCAAAGAACTGCGCCGCCCAAGGCTCCGGCTTGAAAAGCTGATGTGATATTACTCGAGATGTTATTCGAGTTTCCAGAGTTGATCCCGAAGTCTCTCTTGAAACTGCTGCGGGCAATCGTGGTTCCGATGAACGCTGAATCGTAGCCAAAACTGCCAAAGATCAGTTGTTGGTCGTAGCCATAGCTATCCATTATCGAAACCTACAGGAAAGATCCCATGGCGATGATTGCTGCCTCGATGTAGAGTTTCCAGTTGTACACCTCCTTCGGCGTGGGCCGATCCTCGACAGCCTTGAAGCCACCCATGATTGCGATGAAACGTTGCTGCTGGCGGGGATTATTCTACAGAGCTCGAGCGGCGGAGCAGTCTGCAATGATCGGTTTATCTGGTCGATGACACACGCGCGCACACTGGAGTCACATTCAACAAACTTCCGGCTGTCAAAGAGTATTTATCCTGCCCTCCTTTACCACCACGTCGGATGGCGCATCCCCACGGGGTACCCGGTGGAGAAAACATGGAGGATTTAGGAGTTGCTCATTCGCGGCGCCGTCTCTGCCCGGGCTTTGGGGGGTGCGTGGGAAGATGGGGGAATGCTTGCTAGTTTGACTCGCGCTGGTGCGCCCTGCGCCAGAAGATTTCATGGGTGCGCTCCTCGGAAGTCGTCCGTGGAACGATGTCATAAACGGATTTCTTATCCGATCAAGTGGAACCTAATTCTTTGCGCTAACAAAACACAGAAAAGTCTTTGTCTCAAGTAGCAACTGTTAGCGCTAGTCGCTGCCTTTTGCCGTGTTCTTTCATCTGACGGTACTGTTGCTAGAGTGCTCCAGGGAAGCTGTCAGCTGGTCTTGCCGACATTCGATCAGGAACTGGTTTATGCTAGCCCCACCACTTTGGGCTGACGATAGTTCCAAGTTTGCGCGCCATGGCTTCCGACATGCGACCCGAGAAGCGACCCGACGCGAACTACCGGCTTAGACTCCACACCGCACGTGGGGACGCGATGATGATTGATGAATGAACCGAGTTGTCGGGACCAAAGAGCATAAGGGTGATCTCGCAAGTTGTCAAAAGCAATATGTGGACCGAGGTCAACCAAGAGGCTTCAGCTTACCTAAGGTAAGTAACGCGGATCGAAGACTTGGTTCTTCGTCTCCGCGAAAAGGTGGCAGTCGTAAGGCATGTCCATTGGGAAATCCCGATGATGTGCTTCCGTTCAATGCAACTCAATTTCGAGAGATCACGTTACAACAGCTCTTGGAGAAGTTACTGTGCCAATGCGGGGACTGCAATCAGTTACGGATAGCTGGCTTGGACCAACATCGCATCGAGCTTCGTTTAGAGTTCCGGGTGTCCACGTTGCGGTGTTGCACCTGTGTACTGTGTAAAGGCCCGAAGTTGCTCCTTATACCCTGCGCTGCGACCATACCAGGCCAAAATTGGAGGCCCACCTCAAGCACATCACCACGAGACACTCAAAGTGTTGCGGGGATTCCCTGAATACCTGGGGAAGAAGGGCCGGTTGCAGAGTCCCCATTGCCAGGCCCCGGATTCCTCTGCCAGCTAAGTGCTTGGGGTAGTTCAGCGGAATCGGCGGCGCACTAGGGACTAAGACGGTCACAAAACTAACAATACCTCACGCCGTTTGCACTTCGAAAAATCTAATACCAATTCTCAGTGTTGAACCGTCTTGTTGGAGACCAGGCTTATGATGCTGGCCTCTACATATTATATATACAACTTGAATGTTGAAGTATTTGTACACTATTACGGGGCAGGTACGTCTTTGGGTGCTAATTAAGTATGGGCAACCATCAAAGCGTATGCCATTAATTCCAGATCCAGCTGACAAACCGTATAGGGCCAGTCTCTTGCTTCTCAGGCTCCTCGGGATAGGCATCGGCCTGCTCGAAAGCATCGTGAAGCGGGATGTTTTCAAGAACGACGCCCTTGGTCTTCTTGACGAACTTCCAGATCAAGAAAGCGCCAGTGACCAGAGGAATATCCCTGCAAGGTGGTTAGCAAACTCGCCCATGGTATGCTCGTTAAGTAAGGCGAGTGGACTCACAAGTAAGACGAGACGAAACCACTAGCGCTCCAGTTGCCCTTGGTGAAAACTTCGAAGCCGCTCGTGAAGAGAATGACGATGCACATGAACAGGGCGACGTAAGAGCTGTAGACTAAATTCACGCTTTTGTTAGCAAGTCTTATCAGGTAATCCGAGACTGTTCAACTTACGGGTCCACGAGTTGTTCCAAGGCAGCCTGCTGAACTCAATGCCCTGCTTCTTCATCGCTGTCTTGAGACGGATATGGTTCAGGAGGATAGCCGACCACGACACCAAAACACCGGCCGCAGTCAGGTCTACCAGCCACCAGAAGACGGTCAATGCACCATTCGACAAGCTCATGAAGCTAAGGAACATGAAAGCAGTGAAGAGCAAGACGCAAACATAGGGAGTACCCCAGGCAGTCGTGCGGAGGAAGATCTTCGGGGCCTGTCCCTTGAGCGCGAGACTGAAAAGGACACGGGTGCCGGCGAGAAGACTCTGGTTAGACGCAGACCAGGCGGAGGTGATGACGACGGCGTTGACGACGCTGGGGATGGCAGGGATACCGGCAGCGGAGGCAGCGATGACGAAGGGACTCTGAGCAGCGGTGCCGTAGGCGTCGTCGAGGCGGGGGTCGTCACTGGCAACGAGCATACCGACGACTAGAACGGCGAGCATGTAGAAGAGCACGATACGCGCGAAGACACGCTTGCAGGCGCGGGGGATGGCACGGCGAGGGTTCTGGGTCTCAGCAGCGGCCATGGCGAGGGACTCAACACCGGCGAAGGAGAAGACGGCGCTGGTCATGACACCCCAGTAGCCCAAGAACTTGCCCCAGTCGCCGGTCGCGATGTGCTCCACGAAGGGGCCGGGGCTTTGCCAGTACCTGAACCCGATGCGGGGGGTACCCGGAACGCCGCCGAGGTCGATGACGAGACCGAGGATGATGAGGAAGATGACGAGGAGGATCTTGAGCATAGCGAAGACGAACTCGACCTCTCCGAAGACACGCACAAAGGCGATGCCGACGACGAACGTCAAGATGATGAAGATGACAATGAAGACGGAGGGGTTCAGGTCGGTCCAGAACTCAAAGAGTACACAGATGGCTGTGATCTCGGAGGGGATAGACAAAATGTTGCCGTAGACCAAGTTCCACCCGATAGCGAATCCCCAGGCCGGATCGACAAGAAACTCGGCATGACGGACAAATGAACCGGTGACGGGGAGGAGCGCCGAAACTTCTCCGAGAGCGAACTGCACGGCGCAGACGATCAAGCCAACAGTCGCATAGCCAAGCAATGCGCCAAGCGGACCGCCGGTCTGGATAGCGCCACCGAGACCCAGGAAGAGACCGGTGCCGATGGCGCCCGCGATACCCAACATTGACAAGTGGCGCTGCTCCAAGCCGCGCTTGAGGTCGCGGTCCTCGGTGGTGGTGACAAAATCGCCGTTGTGGTCGTCGTGAGGCTCAAACGGGCCGCGCCGAGAGGCCTCGGCGGCCTCGACGTCGTCGGACGTGATCCAGGCGTGGCGGGTGACATCGGTGATGCCAGGCGACTTGGCGCCGGGGAACGGGATGGTGTCGGTACTCATCGCTTTTGTCATGTTTCCCCTTTGTGCTTCCTTCACCGAGCGTCGGGGTGGGAAGAAAGGTGAGAGAAATAAAGCTGACCCCGAGCGATAAGAAAGAACCGCGATTGATAAAGCGCCCCGTTTGCCCTCCTCGTTTTTCTTTCTCGCGAGACTCAATGAGATTACCTTAGGCAATCGTCTGAACCTGTAAGGTAACACACGCGAGACAACAGGTTTCGATGCTGGGAAAACGAGCAACGCGATTGATAACCAAATCCTCACCTCATTGGAATGCTGAACAACCGTTAAATGCAACGCTGAAGCCTAGATCATGCTCAAAGGGCCACGGCTCGCTCAAAAGGTCGCGAAAGGGGTTCGGATGGACAATCGGCGGACTGGGGGGAAGGGAATCGAAGAGATTTTGTCGTCTTATCGCGAACTCGATTCGGGAAGGTGAGATTTCTCATTCGATGATGCCATTGCGCTAAGCGGGTCCCGATCCACACATTCACTGCGAGCTCGTTACGTTACTGGCGGCGTACGCGTCTCTCGCAGACCGAGGCTCTCGAAAGGGAACTCGGCCGTTGTGTCTTTCAACAACTGACTCGCGTCTCCAACCTCACAGGCAATATATGGTGATTGTTCATCGCCTTGCCTTGTTAACAGTGGTTTTTCGCCTAGAAAATTGTGTAATGGCGTCCCAGCTGTTTTGGCAATATGCACGATAAGGTAGGCGATGCACATAGGGTCGATCCCTCGGTATGGCCCTGGGCTAGACCATTTAACCTAGGCTACCCTCCTACTGTACCATTTCCCAAAATCATGAGCCTCAAGTTCAGGCAAAGCTCGTGCCGCCACCTTTAAGAGGGTGCACTGGATAGAAGATGATAAGCCAAGCGGATAGACATTCTACGCAACTTGAAGTCAAATGCCGCAACCCAACATGCGCCAAGCTATCATGTTTGATAAGCTGCATCTGCTGCAGCCTATTTGCCGTGCCACATCATATCGTCATTTCGCGACTTTTTACTGAGTCCAGTTGCCGGAGACTTCTCCATCAATTTCAGGGAAACACATTGGAGAATGGCGCTTGCCTGTCTTGAAATTCTTTCGAGGTCTTTGCGTTACAGTATTTGCAGTCTCAAGCCCGCCGATCGACGGTCTGCGATTGCGAGAGACGTCCTGGAACAACAGCTCCCGCCACACACACGATAATATGCTTGCCGCTTCTGGTTTCATCACCTGAAATACGCGGGTCAACTTCTCGAGGATGAGGATCAAGTCCATAAATTCCTCCAAGATCGATTTCTCTATTGGGTCGAGGCTCTTTGTGTTCTCGGAGAAACCAATCGTGCTATTCAAATGATAGACACGCTAATCCCCCTCGTGAAGGTGAGCTTCGAGGTTTTCTCCATCATGAGATCAATACAAGGTGAATGTATATACGTAGCAACAAGTCACAAAGAATCAATCAACATTTCTATATTGCCTACTTTGCTAACTAGTATGGCAGCAAACAAAAATCAAGCTTTACAATCTTTTGGAAGACTCGGAGATGTTGATTTCCAAATACATCTCCGTTATTCTCGAGTATCCTTTGCAACTGTATTGGTCAGCATTAGTCTTTTCTCCCACGACAAGCTCTATCCGACACGCTTCCATAAGAAGCATCCCGAAGTGTATCACTTTCCAACGACCACAAGAGTCTGGATGGACGCCTCTGATCCAGAACATAGGTCTTGGGGATGCCTATGAAGGTTATTATGCCGTTGTTGTTTCTCCTGATTCCAGGCTTGTTGCATTAAGTGGGCTTGGCGGGGACATATCGGTTTGGTCGCTGTCCCTGGGTGTCTTGATGACCAACTTTCGCATGCCGAGTCTTCACTCTATCGGTCCATACGTTCCAGTCGCCTTTTTCAAGGACTCGAAGCGAATTGCATCGGCATTACAAAACTTAATCCACGTCTACGTCGCTGAAACGGGCGAGGAACTATGCTCGTTCCGTATTCCCGATGGGGTCGACGTAGTACAACTTGACGTTTCCCACACTTCAGAGAAGACTGCGGCGTCTTACGACAATTTTACCGCTGCGATATGGACAATGTCCACAGGGCGTAGGATCAAGCTCCGGCCTATAGACAGAGCCCAGAGGCGTGATAGCTCACGCTCTGTATCACAAGGAGGCTCATTTGTCAGTTTCTCTCCGAATTCTGAAATTGTAGCGACCTCATCTATACGTGGAAGTGTCCATCTTTGGGAAGCCTTGACAGGTAACTGCCTTCAGACGTTTGAAACAAATGGGCCCGTGGTCAGCCAGCTCGCCTTCGTGTCAGACACCAATCTCCTGATCGTTAAGGAAGCGGATGGAGAAATTCGAACCTTAAACATTGACACCGGTTGTTGGAATTCTCGAGTCCCGGGAGGAGAAAACACACGTGGGCCTACAGCTATCTCACACGACTCGAGGCTCATCGCGCATCGAAGTCTCTCCGATAGCGACGCTATTTCGATTTCGTCATTCGATACCGGCGAACACTACCAATCCCTAGATCTCACCAGCATTCTCGCCGCCAGCCCATTCAGCTTTCATGAACTTCGGCCTAAGCATTGGGTAGCGGCATTCTCACCCGATGGCAAATTTCTCATTGTTGCTCAAATCAACGGAGTTGCCATCTGGTCCTTGTCCATGATCCGAAAGCCCAGAACGCTGGACAGTGGAATGAATCAGCCAATACAGCCAATGTCTGCGGTGACTACGAGCTGTTTCATACATCGGAGAGCTTCCGAAGAAACGGCACAAATCATTTCCATGGACAAAATCGACGACTCCAACGAGGTTAATATTTGGTCGTCTGACACTGGCGAGCTAGACCTGAAAGTCAAAAACGATGGAGATATCTGGGATTCAGGAAATGCCACACTCTCGCCTGATTCAAAATGGATGTTTCTCCCTTGCCAGCCGGCAATCCACAACATCCAAGATAGCACAGTCGTTCATGTCATGAAGCCTCCATGCCCTCGTAATCCTAGCTATCTCGATTACAATGAGGCAAGAAAGAGCGAGGTTTTGTTTTCGGAAGATTCACAATCCTTTGCATTTGGCGCATATCATGACTTTAGTCTCTGGAAAATGCACGGGGGGCTGCAATATCGAGACTCTACCTGTGCCGGGACCCTCATCACAATTACGCCTGATTGGAAATACGCGGTCTACACAGTCGAGTTCCCATGCCTAGAGGCACTCAAAAAGAACGGCGAGCCTAGATCAGATGAGATGTCTCACAGAGTCAGGTACTTGAGCATTGATACACACAAATACATGGATATGCCCGAGGAAGCGGACAACTTCAGCTTTCTCGCCATATCACCAGACTCGAAATGGGTGGCCTCAGTGCCAAATCGTGGTAAAGAGCTCACCCTATGGCTAGCAAGCAAATGCTCCCGCCAAGCCCTCTTTGAGCCCGAATCTCGCATCACTGCAGTCGCATTTTCATCCAATTCTGAATCAGTGGCATCAGCGGACAAGGCTCAAAACATACGGATTTGGTCGACAATTTCGGGGCACTGCACAAACGTCTTGAATGTAGGACGTAGTCTCTTCGGCCTATCTTTCTCGCCCGACGATTCTCAGTTGAGGACCTCCTTTGGGGCCATTGCCATCGAAAGGTCCATCCGCCCACCCCAAGTAGCCAATTCTACCACGGATGATGCCGAACTTGAAAACATGTCTGTCATGCTTCAGAGACCGCGTTGGCAGGGCTATGGAATCGATGTAGGCGGTAAGTGGATCACTTGGGACGGTGTCAACTTGATGCTCATGCCGACCGATATCAACCCTGCTTCGAATTTGAATTCCCCTCGCTGGGATTATGATGATAGGCGATGCCAGGTGGCTGCTGGCGAATCCGTTGTTGCTTGGGTAGGTCCCTCTGGCGAGCTATGTACCATGGGGTTCTCGAGAGATATGAAGCCCTTTGACTAAGTCTTCCGCGAGCAAAATTGTTGGAGTTGCCTTTCATGTAACCAGCCTCGTCTCATTTGTTCCTTCATACTGCTTGTCTACATCCCTTTCACCCGTGCTCACTGTCCATATTTAGGACATCTATAATCTCAAATAGATCGTAATCATGTTCACATTCTGGTCTCTGAAACTGGCCATGTGGCGAATCATGACGAACTTATCGCCTACACGAATCATCAAACCTTATTAGAGAGCTACCCGGTGAATTTTGATAATTCCCTGCCAGACTGTTGTGGTTTTACACAAGAGATAGCCCTTTGAAATATGATCTTCAATGATAACCAGGCGAGTTTCAGTATCCTGCTCTCCGGAATGCTTCATCCAGCTTCAACTCAAAAACCTGCCGCTGCGCTTGAATACCTGCCGTAATCCGTGCATTCTCCTCCTCCCCAGCTTTCTTCTTCTCAGCGGCGTCCCCCTCATCGATGGTCTCAACCTCATCAGCCATCATATCATCAGCCTCCGAAGCCGACGTCAAAGCCATAGGGGCCATCCGCATACTCGCCATCCTCGTCGATGACAAAGTCGCCCCAGGAAGGAAGCCTGGAGCAACATACTTCTTCGACTTCCCCGCCGAGGCGATCAATGTCGACAGGACCGCGGCGCTAATATCTAGCACATTATCCGCCTTGAACGTGTCGGGGTCGTTGAGGAGCTGTAGTCCGATGCCAAAGGCCACAGATAAAAGGGGTCCTGCTCCGGGGATAAAGCCAAGGCCGAGCTGGACCACGTGCGTGACCAGGTCCAGGATAAAAGTAGAATACTTGTACGGACGCCATCCAACCTCGACACCAAAGGTCGCGCTAATGACATTCGCAAGGTCGATCTCGCGAATAAACCCATCCATGTGGACGGTATCGCTCGCCGTCCAGGTACGCCCCGCGTGCCCGACGAGGAACAGCGCGTCGGTCCTCGTCGTCGCGTTGTAGACGCCGTACTCCGGATTGCGCAGCTTGTGGGGAATGGTCAGGTAGGTGATGAGGTCCGGGACCTTAAAGAGCCACGTCAGGTCCTTATTCAGGCCAAGGCCTGCTTCGCGCGTGGACGGGTAGGTACGCGGCTCTCCTGCGATGTTGAAGCAGTTGATGGTGTCGCGTGCCTTGAAGTCGATGACGACGTAGGTGCAGTACTGCTTGTACGCCTCATCGGTCTGCTGGCAGACGGGGAAGTAGATGGCGCGGATCGGGATCGTGGCACTGGCTGCAAGTTAGCACTTCTGCAGGGTCTCATAGAAAGAGTAGTTAGCAGGGTAGAGTACTCAATCCACAGCCACTCGGTGTCTTTGCGACGAATCTTGACCGGGCGCAGGATATATTTCCTTGGGCCTCCCTTGTCGCGGTCTCGCATCTCGTTCCAGTTCAAGCTGTTTGGGTAGCTGGTGATGGCCGTCAGACTGCTTGGATCCGTGGTCTTGCTTTCGCCGACGAAGAATCTGTCTCACTGCCAGAAGCGGGTAGCATACAGACTAGCCGTCCCGCTCTGAGACTTTGATCGGAGGTGGGTTGGCATTGAACTCGCGCTGCCGCTGCCAATCCAGCCGTTCCACTGCGCGTGTTTTGTGAGCAACTGAGCTTCGGGAAGAAACCTTGGACAAAAGGGAGGGGGCGCGTACCTGATATTCGATGAGAACATGGCTATAGAACTGCTCCTCGTTCTCTGCGGACCAAGTATTTCCGTACTTGAGGGAAGATCGGACGAAGAAGCATTCGCCTTCAGGGAAGTAGGAGGCCATTGTAAAGAGTAGTGGAGTCGAAGATGAGGATCAAGGGGAAGACGATACGAAGATGGATAACACTGCTTCAAGTTCTCTAGCACATAGACTATGGACTGAATAGAAGAAGAGAGAAGTCAGAGGTCAATGAGAGGGCGGGCTTTATACTCCTCGACAGCTTGGATAATTCACAGGAATCTTGCGTGACTGAAGTATTCTCACCAAGACCTGGAGCTCCTCGGTTTGCTGGCCGTTCTATCGGCACACAAGCTTCGGATGCAACGTGATGCCATTTGGATGAAGTGTGAAGGTGCCAGTGGATGGAAATAGCACTCGGTGAAGTTCTCAACCGCTCAAAAGTCCAGATCTTGAGACATGCAGGCGATACGCCAACTCGACTACGCAGCGATGAGCAAAAGAAGGGACGACAGTGGTGGGCCTCGTCGATCAGCCCGGGACGAGCCGCCCGGGAGGCGACATAAGAAGGCGGGGTCCGCAGAAGGACTCTCCACGTTGGGCACGACCTGCATTTGTCGAGATGTGTTGTTATGCAGTGTACCAGTCGGTTGATACTTGTGTTGCTAGGAGCCTACGGCCCGGTACAGCTACCCCGACTTCATCCCGCTTCGGTGTAGCAGGATCACGTCGTCCCGCGTCAGACCGGTCCGAAGTGTGCCTGAACTACGCAGTCTGATGTCTGAATGAAGCGGTACACATCGTACCGTAATCCGGCCCATCATGCGGCCGCTGCTTGAGAATACGAGAAGCCAAGATGCCCCCATACACACTCCTCAACGGGTGATGAATAGTACTTAACCGATCATAAGGCAGGGTAAAAGGAGGTAGTATCGGCGATACCATGCGTGCAGCGTAGCAGAATACTTGATTAAGAAAGTCGCTCATAGCAAGATTATTCAGTCTACTTTTAAGACATTTGTGATTAGAATCTGTCGAGTGAAGTACTTACACCCGGCTTGAATCGCTTCAAGCATGCGCTGGAAGCATCAGCACATCTGGATACTTCAAGTAGTCGTGAGATACGATGCTTCTATACTACGGCTTCCTTACCGTGGAAGACATGTTATTGAAAGCGCGCGGTAGTAAAACACCACACCCCATCCTCTTGGGGCCTCAATCAACCCGCGATGCTCGCAAAACTAAAAGCTACGCGAACGGACCTCTAGAAAAACAGCACGAGCGTGCCCCAACCTGGAAGTTCAGCGCGACTGACATCATACAGGGTCAGGCGGAGCCTACATCAGACGGCCAAGTTCAATTGTGCATATGCCAAAGTTTGGCGACGAGACTTCGGATGGTTCACAGTTCACAAGCAACGACGAGGGCCCGCGGCCGAGAATTGGGCAAAAGCCACGAGCTTCGTATCGGCAGCTCCCATGTAGTGAGTGAACCCCTCTGCCCGCAAATCACAAGCTTGGCGAATCTGGTACTGCTTGCTGTGGCCGACGTCATGCAGTACGGAACTCTAGGGGATTACGTGCCCGATGGGGCCTTCCCGATCACGAGCTTTCTGTTCAATCCACGATGGCCAGAGAGGGCGGTTTAACATGTTTGTATTATGCTGGGCTAGCCAGCATCACAGATGCCTGGTGGCCATCTCTCGAAAGACAAGAATCCTCCCATGGGCTGGTGGGCTCGAGCCTCACCAAGCCCAATATGCAAGTTACCTCCCCACAACCGACTGTATCCCCATGATTTCCAAGCAGCAGAAGAGTTGAACCTTGGCCATTCGTGCCGAGGCTATGCCGTTTGCTCTCCCAATCCTCCCAGTCGTTTGTCGCGTCCCCAAAGTCCAGGCTGCGGGTCCGAGTGACGTAGAACATCGGAAACCATGACTTCGTGACGTATCCGACCCTTTCAGCGAAGAAAATGAATAGTTTCGAAGACGCAATGCCATGCTCGCAATGATTGACCAAAATCAGGCCCTCGAGGCGGCGGTTTTATGTACAATCCCCTCACCCAACGAGCAGAAGAAAGCTCCTAATCCGACATATCCCGAAACCCATAATAATTGTTGACGAATTATTTCATTCGTGTAAAAGTGCAGCTAAAGCGCGGTATCTGAATCTCGAGAGGTCCCTATCACGGGACGACTTGAGTAACTACCGGCGCTCCGGCTCGAAAGGGTTCTCGGCTCGCTGGTGAGGCTGGCGCTCGGCTTCGAAGGGGTTTTCGTTACCAGGTTGGTTATTTTGGCCATGCGGCTGCCAGGCGCGCGGGGGCTTGCCCATGGTTGGGTGGTCGTAGACGTCGCCGTCGACCTCGAGGTCAATTTCGTCCTCCTTGCGCTCCTGCTTTTGTCTTCTCATGTGCAACACAGTCAAGACGCCAAGGGTACCGCAGATGAGCACAGCGCTAAGAAAGATGATGTTAGTCTTGGCTACGAATGCTAAGGTAGGCCCTGGAGTAGCTTGGCGGCATGCAATTGCAAGCAGAACTCAAAAAGCAGAGTGCGGAACAGTTCGGGTAGACCTACGCAGTAACGCCGATAGTGATGCCGATAATCTTGGAGGACTGAAAGGGCTTTTCGCAGCGGGAGCTGTTGTCTCCATCCGCGCAATCATCGCGCGCAGCGAGGTAGTGTACAGCGCGAGGGACGGGTGCCAAGAGGCTTGCAACAGTTGTTGAGGAACTCATGATGCGACTGAGGAGGGATCGGATTATTGTGGATATGATGTAACGGTTCGATTGTGGATTGGATAATCGTTTGTAATGACGATGGAATTCCCTCGAGTTCAGATAGAATCGTAGATTTCGTCACGTCGCGTCGACTAAGGTGGAATCCTCCCTTTCGTATTTAATTCCTTGGCTTAAACCGTCTGCTGCTTGTCACAACTATCGCCTTGGTCGTCCTCGAATTCCTATCGTTCGGTTGCGGCAAGCGGGCTGCGGATTGCTCGTCTGTAATGAGTGGATTCGCCCCTGTGTCGCTTGTGTGAAACCGGATTTGGAGCCCCTGCTATCGCATTCTCTGATTGCTAACGGTTTTTGTTTTATGCAAGGAGTGACTGGAGTGAAGAAGGGCGAAAACAGTTTGCGAACAGAGACACAACGAAAAAGTGGCCGGTGCCAAGAGGAGATGCAGGAAGGAAGGAACAAAAGAGTGAATACCCGGGAAGGTTTGTGTTTGCTGGCGAGGGAAAGCAAGAAGGGGGCGAGGAGGGAAAGAGCGCGCGAGATTGAGGCGGGCAGGGACGGGAAGCAACCTGGAAGGAATGCAAGTAACGGATGGAATTTAGGAAGGGACCCGACACCTTGAAAACACGGGGAAAGTGGAGGGAAGGAAGGTGAGGCAATCTGCCTACCTATTCAGGGGAGGGGGGCGGTCGTCTCAGGGTCCAGGGGGAAAGAGGTAGGCACCGCCGCACGTACGAAAGTACGCCCGACGCAGGTACGACAGGCGCAGGCGCAGGAACAGGAAGGAACCCGTGGGCAGACAGAAGGCACAGAGTGACAGAGTGACAGTGTAAGGAAAGAAGGCACCCCTCCTTCCTCCCTCATTCGACAACAACGTGCCTGCCTCAAATGTCTCTATTTTCAATCATTCCTTCCATACCATCCCCCATCAGGAACGCATTCGCTCCTTCAGTCGATTTAGCGGCTGTGCATTTCTGCATAGTCTGCATTCGCTAGGAAAGACACAAGTTCCAGTCTGGGGGGAGAATGTGGCTGTGTCTCACTCATCTTCGTTTTCAGTGAGGCCGAGAGTGCCGGAATTGGCTGTCATGATTGGCTCTTGGAAAACCCTCCCCAAAAAGGCCTCCCCTTACAACGGTCTTGAAAAGGAACAAACACGAACCTGGGCCCCAGTTAAAGGGTTGGCGGGATGGTCCTGCGATCCGAGTCAACCGAACACGGCCAATGAACGGCCAACACGGGCGAACATACTGCCGCAGTCAATTTCCTCGACTCTGGCTTTTGCCTCCTCTTGCGTCCCTACGAACTGCACAAGCCAAACACAACGCTGATGGCATCGCCAAAGAAGGGTCCGAGAGGGGCTGTTGGAGTCTTTCGTGGGCTATCATGGGTATCGCCAACTGACAGAGTGGGAGCCTCGTGATTAGAGTGGCTGCCAAAGAATTGGTCTTGCGGGGAAATGCTTGTCTCGTGTTTCACATTCCAAACTCCCTGTTCGCTGTGCCCGGTGAGAAATTGGCATGTCATCCCCTTCTCTCGAGGTCGGGTGACACTGTGGCAGATAAAACAATTGCGCGCGCGACGGCCCTCGAATCTGATGGGTTTGGCAGCGCGAACTATACGAATTTCAAGGGCGTTCGTCCCGCCATTACGGCGCTGAAACTTCGGCATAGCATTAATGACTGAGTACCCGGGCAATCAACAACCCTCTATTAGAGTTCATGACGACGGCGACGTCAATTGACATTTTCTTTGCACCAGACGGCAATCACCAATTCCAGGTTCCTTGACACGGAACCACGGCGCATTTTTAATCTCCCTTCCCCTCTGGTTCCCCCTCACCGAGACAGCGGCAGCGACTCGGCGACCAACAAAAACATCATCCTGTGACATGCTTCAGACAACCCATCGCATGAATTGTAACGAGTTATCCCGGCGATAAGGCCGACGGGAAGAGCCAACCGCCGCGCCTTTCATTTCGCTAAATGGGCCTTGTGGTGCTCGAGCTTCCCACTCACTACGAGAGCCACGCACTGACCGACGGACCAGGAAAAGCAAGACAAACTATTGGAAGTTTGTTAATAATAGAACCATGAGACAGCGCCGCCGCCGCCCCCCCGCCCGAGTTTTCTCCCCGTGTCCTTTTTTTTTTCGGAATGCCCTCGCCTACTGCCGACGTGCCGCTGGCGTTGGAAAATCCCCCGACTCAATTTATGTGCGGAGCAACCCTGACACTGTCGGGAGCTTTGCGGGATACCGAACGATTGCGATTATCAAGTCCGCAGACACGGATACGAGCGACGGTGGACAACTCGATGAGTAGCCATCTCACCTTAACCTGCTTGACGGATTTATCGAGATTGGCAGATGCGATTGGAATTCATCTGCACGACGATGGATCATTGAACCGCATTCTTGGGACCAGCTCATGTTGCACTGGAATGCAGTCCCTATTGCCGGTGGGCCCAGAACGATCGAACCGGCCGACGGAAAAATCATCGTCGGCCCGAGGATGACTGGGTGGACGGGAGCGAAGTTGTGGAGTTCGTATCCGGCAGAATTTGCGAGGCCGCACGGGGCGACCTCCGATAGATGGATATCCCGAGTGACGGAAGATTTGTCACAAGTGGGTCTTTTCCAACTTTTCGGCTGCCGAGTCCGTCTCCGATACTCGGCATTTTGCCACCCGGACTCACCGCGTTTTATGGGCCCCGGAGCCGATTCCCGGGGCAGATGTCGAAAGATTCCGGAAGGCTCGCGGGACAAGAGTGCCCAACACGACCAATTAAATTCTCAGTAATGCTATCAGAATTCGAAGTCTTGGCTGATGTGACTTTCAGATCAAAAAACAGACATTTCTCTGCTAAAACGCCCAGAAACGTCCAAGCTGAAGCATGCAGAAGACGGTTCCTGGCCTCAACCGAGACAAGGATTGGTGATGAGATGGATCCGTAACACGTCACACGGACGGAAGGTCAGTATATAGGGCTTACGCTGCGCTGCGACAAGATTGGGACGACAAGAACGCTAAATTTTGACGGATCGGCTTTCCTCGTTGGGAGTTGCGTCCAAACAGAGGAAGATATCGAGTCACTTTCGCTATGGGCTCAAAGACCAAGACTTTTGCCACTTTTGCGAAATGCCATGTGCTGTCCAAGCAACGAATAACGAGCCCATCGTCAATTGTTTGGTTTCAATTGACGAGATTGACGAGAGCCATGGCCAAGGAGGAGAGAACACTTGACTCGAGGGAAATTCGAGGAGTCAAGGCTGAAATTTCAGATTCCCATGTTGCCACTTCTCATCAGCAATACCTCGGCATAGAGCGAGAACGCTGGAATTTCCATCCATCCAGTATGACTGGGCAACCTCCGATGCCCATCTTTCGCGGTTCGCCGTTCTCCATGGAGATGCAACTTTGCGCTCCCTTCAGCTCTCCGCCAGCTAGCGAACAGCTACATCCTATGCAGCTAGTGGCGGCAGCGGCTCTTCCCTCGTTCGCAACGCGGCTAAGCTATTAGTGAGGTAAGCATATTGGGTCACAAAGAAAAGGGAAGGGGAAAAAATTGTTTCACTGGCACTTTTGCCCACCATGCTCTTTTCCACCTTTGTCTGTGCAGTCCGACGCCATTATGTAAGAGGTTCCCCAAAGGCCCATGGAGCTAAGGTGGAAGACATGCAAAGAGGCTCTAGACTTTGGAAAAGCTTTTTTGTGCTGCCCGGTAAGCGAAGATGGGGCGGGATGGAGAAATGCAGGATGCGGAGCGGCGGCGGAGGAGGAGGAGGCTCTCGAGCTCTTTGGACTCTGGAGAGGACATTAGGACGACGGTGAGGATGAGTGAGACTGGGGTCATGGCGGGCCAGGCCCGATTGTATTGGGTCTGGAGGTCCGACATTGAAGCTGGATTAGATCCCAATTGAAGACGGCCAAGAAATTGAAGCGTCAGCGCTAGGGATGGCAACATTTTCAGCAAGAAAGAAGTTGTGCTGCGTTTCTCGTAAATGGCTTTGTCTAGGACATCTCCGAGGGAGAATGGTAGTCAGAGGGGTTGAAGTCCTGGCCAGGGTCGCCAGGGCACTGAGAGCTTCAGCCGCCGGGCGACGCCGCGGCGGGGTACGTACTGGAAGCTCAGAGCTGTGCTGTTAACTGAGACGCGGTCGATCCGGTGGGGAGGGGACGGACCACCAATAACAAAGTCAATTTTGTCCTTTTCAATGAGGGCATTTCGTCCTATTCGCGACTTACACTTGTCGACGATGCCTACGACCAGCGCTTGGCGTAAGGCGTGATTATGACGATGATATTCTTTATTACCCCTCATTTCTCTGGATTAAAGCGTATTTGGTGTAGTCGACCGTCCTAAAGAATTGGTCCACGTGAAGGGTGTTCATGTGACGCGACGTCTCATTCCGCGGAGATAGTAGATACAGACATCTAAAGGGTGCGAGTCCTATGTCATGATGATCTGCGGGCACGAATGGCCACCACAATACCAATTGGAAGCCAGGAATCTGAGGCGCGCACGATGATGTTGACAAAAGGGAATGCATGTAGTTAAGAAATTGAGGCTTACAATGAAGCGATCTCCCGCCTCAGATTTAGTAGAATGCGGGGTGGAAAGGTCGTGTTGGAAAAGGAAAACCTGGGGAAAACGTGAAATGGCTTGCTTGCGATAAGGATCTCGAGGTTGAGTGGTTGAAAGCGCTGGTCCCCGTCCGCGCGGGGTTTCACTTGGATCTTGCTGCACCTCAGGCCATACCGGGGAAGATAAAGGAGGCCAAGCGTTATCAGCCTCGTAAAACATATTGATATCAAATCGATTATCTCCCTGCTTCGAGCCTGCCGCTCGTGTTCGTGACTGTCTGTTTCTGTTTCCTCTGCCCAGGGCTCAGGGACGTGGATAGAGGCACGGCGAACACAAGGGATTGTGTCTAATGATTGCTTAGAGTTGGCCAATGGCGGCCTAGCCGTGACCTCGTTTTCTCCTGGGAAAATGGGATGGGGCGCCCAAGCTCATTGTCGCATTGCAGCAATCATGGACAGATTGCGAAGACGAAATGATCTGAGAGCAACACCCAACGAACTCTTGGCTCGAGAACTCAAGCTCGGTGTCTTCACTGTCTCGAGGGTTGCACGCGCAGGAAGAAAGAACATTCGAGGCTAACGTGTGAGAACAGGCACGGGTAGAAACCTTGCTGTACAAATTTGACTTGCCGCGCCCGTTGGCGTGTTTGACGACGGACTTGGGTGACGCTTGAGTCAGCTCATTTAAGATTTTCTAGGAAAACCAATTGACAATTTCAGACTTGCGCTCGTCGCAATGTTTCAAGAATTAGAAGCGTGGCTGCCCTGTCTTTCACCGTTGCCGTTGGTTGATGCCGCCCCTATGGGACGAATGACTCTCCAGGGATCCTACCACGAGTCTGTGAGGAGCTGTTTGCCCTTGAGGATGCATGTGGCTTTGGCAGTTCTGGTAGCCTTCTAACACAGTCCGTGAGATCACACCGGCCTGGCCGCGTCCGTACCAGTGCCGCCTGCGCTGTCGCTGTGGGAGCTGGGCGTGGGCGCGGCGCCGGTATCGGGGAGGATGGGCAAAAGGATTTCTGTTGCGGGATAGTTTGCGCCATCTTATTGAATCAGGAAAGGACAGAAAGTGAAGCGAAATTGGGGGAGATGTCACGATGTGACCGGCAAGCAGAACAGAATGCCGGCCAAGAGCACTACGATATGACAGTATGACTCCCCTCGAGCGAAGTTGGCGAGCGCGGTGAGGTGGGGGGTTGGAGGGGTTCGGGATGGTTCCCGGATCACCGAGAAGGACCCTGAGGCGCAAGGGGTCACCGGGGGCTAAGCTAGGGAGGGGGTGGGAAATGTCCTGCTCGGTTTTTGGGCATTGGAGGCGACGGTCACCGATGAGGACCGCCGGCTAGCGGTGAATCAGTGGTGACTCGACGGAAACATTCTTCCCCTGAATGACACCTCGGCGTTGGATGACGCCTGTTGGCGTATGAGCGGTTAATTCCTCTTATACAGGAGATGAGCATCATGGAAAACAATAAACAGCGGAGCTGGACGATCTCGAAACACGCTCATGGAGAAGACTTCACATGAAAACCATGGTAATGAGTGGGAAATACTCCATAGCAACTCAGGAACAATATTCGTGAGTTCATTGTTGACATCATGCTGGCGACCTCCTGGCTCGATGTACCCGTCCACAAGAAAATTCATGCTGGGCTACTCCGTACAAGCGCGCATTCACGACTGAATACCCACATTTGTAGCAGGGCTGCAGGAACTGTGGTCCTTTGCCCAAGTTGGGAATGGTGGTCAGAGTCGTGGGTCTGGACGACCGCTCTGGATCGCGATGGAAGTGTTCCATCTCGTTTCTCTGAGCTTAGGTCATCCGTCTCTGGTCTCTTACTGCCCAGGGCGTGCGGATCTTGTACATCAAGACTTTCCCACGGGCAATGTTGGAAGAGTCAGATGGAGCAAATTCTCCAGCTTCAAGCCCCATCCAGTCTGCAGCCGTGGCAGTGACATGTGTGGAAATCAAGTGGATATTAATGCCTGCACCAGCCGGGGTGGCTTGAGAGCGATGGTAGGAATCTTTCTGCCCACGGGGATGAGAAGAATTTCTCAGCTAGCTCCTTGCTGCGGCTTCGTTCTCTTTTGGAGATTTCACGATGGAATCAAGTGTGAATGCCAGCAGCCACCGGCATGAAGGTATGGGGTGCTCCAACCCCTTGGAGCTCCGTTTTCCTTGTCTGAAAGGGGACAGAGAAGTGAGCGCCCAAGCGTCAAGGGCACATATACGGAAACTAGCCTCACTGGGTATACTGTAGCCGCCTGTAGGAAGGGGGTCCTTGACTCCTTGCTCGTTGGAGACATGCTCTTCGAGTTTGTCGGACGAGACTGAAAATGTCAAAAAGAATTCTGCGCCTGGGTGAAAGCAGAATACGCAGAGTGAAGAAAACAACCGTCGAGAATGGATGGGCAGGTGACTCCGGTTATACGTAAGAGAAACTTCATGAGTGGCCCAGTGTCCTTGGAAGTGGATATCCTACCCCTGCTTCCCGTCCCCGTTTTCTCCGTTTTTGTTTCCCTCGAGTGGGAATTGTGGCTTGCGGTTCGTTTCCATTCACGATCCTAGGCCAAGTCTAGAAGCACGTTTTCCTAGCCAGGAATGACATTCGCACGCAATCGAGCAGACTGAAGAAAAAAAAAACTTCACGATGACGGCTCCATATTGGAAAAAAGACGATGGGTTGGGGTTGCTTGGCAGGTCAACGCGGCTAAATGACAACCTTTGCGGACAGGCAATGGATGGACTTCTTCCCGCTCGGCACCGGACCGCACCCCTTCCTCTCGGTTTAGGAATAGGCCAACTGAGTCTACGGGATGCCATTCCGTTACGGGGACGGAAGGGCACTTTTGAGGATGGCTGATGGTGGTGATGGTGGGGAATCGCGCGGCTCACTGCTGAGTATCGGAACAGAGAGAAAGACGGTGAAGGTGCGCTCCGTCGGTCAAACAAACCTTTGTGAATAGTCATAGTCCAGAGCCTCAAGAGCGCTGACCGCAAGCAATGGGAGAGGCTGAGAGACTGTGAGATGTACCCCGATCGGCCGGTCGGACGGTCGGGTTGACATTCTCGACCCTTTTCCATTGCGGCTTGGTCCGGACTGCAGATCCGGTGGTACGATCGAATAGGGATCTTAGATCGATTTTTGTCTTGGAGCAGAGGTGCAACACGAGGTTTCAACTGCGATGCTGTGGCGGTGATGTATGGTTGACGGTGATGCCGTTGACTGGTTTACGAGATGTGACGAGAAGCTTCGCTGTTTGGGCGCTCAATTCTTCGTCGCTCGTTGCGCCTCGGCATGAACTGCTTACGTTTGTGTTGATTCTGGAAATAGAGTGCAGACTTCTAGGCTGCTTGCCACTTGCTGAACTCGACTTACACCGGCGTTGAATACGTGTTCCACGCCCCAACGCCACTATGCGCGTCGGTTTGAGAACGAGCAGATGGCGCTAATGACTGATGCCATCGTACAATCGCATTGCGATAAGAGAAATAGGCTGGTAGGCCGATTCCCTTGGCACAGTCAAGTACTTACCCGTTCATCGGCCACGTCTGCCTGTCGTCGTTGTGGCCGGTTTCTGGATCTCACGATATGTCACCGGCTGGGCACCCGGGGCAGATGCCCCGTGGGCCGTGGAAACCTTCCCCAGAGAGAACCGGAGACCATCAGGTTTCCAGCTTGCTTCTGCCGACAGGTGCATTGTGATGGCCTTATCGACCAAGTCACCTGCAATGTCATCTCGCACGACCGCACTTCATGGAGAGCTCCGGTTCTTGGTATTCTAAGAAGAGGTTGAGGGACCCCGCAGCGCGATTCCTGGGCAACAAGAGAAAATCGTACCACATGGCATTGTGCGACTGCACCTGTGAGGGAGGAGGATGCGGCTTGGTTCTGCTGGTTTCCTCATGCCCTTGGCCAATGGTGTCATTTCCCAGGACTATGCCGGCGGCGGCTACAACCTAGTCGGGTCAGTGCTAAGTTTAAGGTGCCGCCCGATCTGCTCTCTGGCATCAATCTGGGAGATGCTGGCATCATCCTCCCGTCTTGCGTTATTACTGCGATGCGCTGGAAACACCTGGATGGTAAGCGGCTCCATGAGCCGTGACCGGCTCTGTTGCGAACGGTCGCACCAACATGATGCCATCCACACAGTACCTGGTGTGCTGTAAGCCTGTAACTAGCTGTAACTGCGAACCCCTATGTCTCCATTGCGTTTGTTTCCTCTTTCTGCTACTGCTGCTATACGTGTCTGGCTTGTGGACGCAGGAATAATTGGCTTCCCCTCCGTTGCATCATCTAGTACGACGCCGTGCCCCTGGCCTTGCGCCATTGTGGACTACCGGACACGACCTCAAGGGTTCGCAAATCGTGATGGCGGCGAGAGGAAGAATGTAAGCTGAGGCTGGCTGTTCCCTGTAGCGGTCAGGTACAGAGTGTACAGTACCACAATTACAAGTACCTGACAAGCCGCCTCTTGTCCAGCTTGTCTTGGCTCTTTGGTGGCTCTCTTCCCAGGTTCCGGCGATGGTGCTCCGGGATGAGATATACGTACCGAGTTTACCTGACCGCCGCGCTACAGGACCGCGATCAGGCGGTGGCATCTCTCTCCTAAGCAGCGCCGCCTGTTGCGGTGGATGGCCCTCAACTCGATGTTGGTTCCTAGGAATAGCATACAAGTTACGGATGCCCTACGTACCTACACGTGGGCCCGCCGGGACCATTTCTCAGTGTCATGGCTCAGGACGTAAGAGAGTGGTTGCGAGTCCTGGAGCCAGGCGCATGGTCAGGCGGCCACCAAGGAACTCGACCCATGCCACGGCAGGCAACGCCATGCCTTGCAAAAGTTGCAACAATGAACCAGCTCGGGCCAGCATCCGTCCTTCTCAGCCAGTCGAAGGGAGCTGGTGGGCTCAGTCACTGGTTGGCGTTGGTCATGTTCGAGAAGTGTCCGTTGGCGCAATGTACAGCTGCGCTTGGAACAAACTGGAGCAGGTACTTCGCGCAATGGACCCATCCGGTGGAGATGGTCCAGGCTCTTTTTTTCACACTTTTTTTTTTCTTTCTTCCCATCCTTGGTTGATTCACACACCTCTGTGATGGATCCACGTCCACTCCCAGTAACAGTACTGCGTCTCTGTCAGTCACAGTTCCCATGTGGGTGTCTGATGAAGAGCTGATGTACACGATGCCGCGCTGGCTGGGCCGTGTCAAAACGCTGGAGCGGAGCATGTGTCGCCAGGTACCCTTCCAACTCATGACACATAATTACCCTATGAAAAGCTTGACCATCACGAGCTGGCAAGACATAATAACGCGACGGTCCTGCTTCACGTCTTGCGTAATAAGAGGCTGATATTACAAGAGTCTACTACGACCGTGACCTACTTTTCTCCTGATCTTTCCTCGTTGACAACTCCAATTTGACGATAACCTCACGATACCCTTCGTTCGAGAAGCCGAAAAGAACTCTTGTCTTTCTGGAGAACCCCGGCCACTTTTGCCTCCTCCGCACTCTGCATCTCATCTCACCCGAAAAGCCCGCCGTTAAGCGCAACGCTGCAGCTGCATCCATCCCACATTAGCACACTTTTCTTGCGCCCTACCTACTACCCCGGTCGACAAACGACTTACACGAAGGAACGGGAAAACCGAAAGGGGAAATTCACAAGAGAAGGAGTCATCGCAGTCGCAAAAAGTCTGCGTTTGTTCATCTCCCACACCCCTCCACTTTACGATCACGACTTCGATCAACCCGAGATTCCAAAACACTTGGTTTTCTCTTTAAAGTCTTCAACGCCTGTTGCGAACGGGAGAACGAAAAGGGTCGACATCATCATCTGCTCTGCAACACCCCGCACCTCACCACCATCCATCGCTTTGGTCGCTTTTATCCCATCTTTCTTCCTCTCAGCGCGCATAGCGGAAGTAGATCACGTCCACCACCACCGCAACCCAGCCTAAACAAGCTTCGTTCTTGGCTGTTCGACGCCATAAAGAAAGAAAAACCAAAACGGGCAAAGGATAGAACGAGAATCAGACCTTGTGCTCCTACCACCCACATCACCTGGACCTTTCCTTGCAAGGATTCGAGAATAGCAGTAGAAAACAAGTCATCGCGCTCCACATTCTTCTCTTCTCTTACTTTTTTAAGTCTCTGTTCAAGTACAAAGAGAAAAGGGCCCCCGGACACATCTTGGTCTGCCCATCAGACCCATACCATACATCACTCATCAGTCAGTCAGGGAACATCAGCAGACCTGCCGCAGTCCGTCCATCAGCTCATCAACGCACTTACACTACACACACCGCCGCTCGCCCTCGGCCTCGCGCCTTACACCCTTACCACCACACGCCCACCCAAAAGAACCTGCGCGCGCCCGCATCTACCTCGCCTATCCTTCGGGATCCGGCGAATCGACTCTTTTTGTCCTTTTTGGGCTTCCAAAAATTTCTGACGGAACCCATTATCCTCTTGGACGGACCTACGCCCTAAAAACGTCACACCACCTCCCTTATTTTGCGGTTCATCCGCCCCCCCTCACCCCCTTTAACCCCTGTCCATCTTGTTGGCCCATCTTAGCCAGCCAAGATTTACAAAAGAAGACTTGAGGGCCGCAACCGAACATTTCCAAGATTCAGCAAGCCCTCGAAATCCGGGGAACGCACCACACAACCGCACCCAATCATGCCCCACCGCGTAGCAAACTTCCTGCGGAATTCCACTGAGAACTTCAGTGTTTCTGCCATTGCAAACCTCAAGACTAAGACCAAGCAAAATCAGCAACATCACCAACCCCGTCACAACAACATCCAGGACGAAGGCTTATTGCGCAGAGTCCCTCTCGACCGCCACTCTTCCTACTCCTCCGATGACGGCGAGCACATCCCTTACCACAACATGTTCACAGCAGATCCCGCAGACCACCTCAAAGAGAAGAAGCACCACCACCACCGCCTCTCTCTGCCTTTTGGCCGCTCCAACAAGGACTCACACGACAACTCCCACGCAGGCCTCGACCTGAAGATCGAGAGCCCGCCTATCGTTTTCTTCGGAGATGCAGAGTCCTCTACCGGTGCCCTCGTCTCGGGTCAGATGCAACTCGAGGTCAAGGACGAGCAGCTCCAGATCGAGACCTTTGGCGCCAAGCTCAACATCCACGTCCAGCAGAAGCGCCCCTTCACCAACCACTGTGGCGAGTGCACCAACCAGTTCACCGAGCTGAAGCGCTGGACGTTCCTCACGCACCCCACGACGCTCAAGAAGGGCACTCACCAGTTCCCCTTCTCTATCCTCCTCGAGGGCCACCTCCCCGCGTCCATGGACACGCCCATCACCTCCATTGCCTACGAGTTCAAGGCCGAGGCCATCCTCGTCAAGGGCACACCCGGTTCGCAGACGCCCATCAAGTTCGAGCAGAACTTTGAGGTCAAGCGCTCCCTCCCTCAACCCGAGTTCCCGCATCACTCTGTCCGCGTTTTCCCTCCCACCAACATCAAGGCCAGCGCCCACTACAACCAGGTGATCCACCCGGCCGGCACTCACAACGTCTCGTTCCGCCTCGACGGCCTCACCAGCGCAAACGCCACCAACAAGACGGTCGAGTTCTGGAAGCTCAAGAAGGTTACGTGGAAGCTCGAGGAGACCATCAAGACCGTGGCCCCCGCCTGCGAGAAGCACGCCCCGGTCCCCGGCAACGCCAACAACAACACCCAGCCTCAGCAGAAGGGCGTGGCCCGCACCGAGACCCGCGTCCTTGGCGAGAAGTACATGCACGGCGGCTGGAAGTCCGACTACACCAGCACCGACGGCCACGTCGAGTTCGAGTTCGACTACGGCGTCGTCGCCAGCAAGCACAGCCACGGCCCGCGATACGCCTGCGACATGAAGTCGAGCGACGGCACCGAAGTCTCCCACGCACTCATGATCGAGATGGTTGTCTCCAAGGAGTGGGCGCCCGTCGGTAAGCCCCACCTCGCGACGCAGACGGGCACCGGACGCATCTTGAGGATGCACTACCACGTGATGCTCACCGAGTGCCCCGGTCTCGGCGTCAGCTGGGATAACGAGGCGCCGCCCGTTTACCAGGACGTTCCCCCCTCGCCGCCCGCGTACCCCGACGAAGCGGCTCCCGTCGACTACATGAGCCTTGAGCACCTTGACGGCCAAGCTCACAACGGACTGGCACATAGCCGGGAGGGATCCGTTACCGGCGGATCCACCACGTCATGACACCACCACCACTAGAGAAGGAGAGTCATGAAAAATAATTAATCAACACAACTCAAAAAAATCACGTACAATAATTCAAGAGACGGGATGAAAAGGAAAACAAAAAGTTATTGGATTTAGGATCTGCTTTTCTTCAACCGCATTATACCCCCTGGTTTCCGAACTAGGCGCTTGTTTTCTTATAGGATTATAACTCTTTTTTGGCGGGAAAGACAGTGTCACAACTCAGTTGGATTTTTAACAGTGAATTTTTGAAGAGATGCATGGTATTGAGTGAAATGACCATGAGGAAGTGTTTTGCATTGCGAGGCGTTTTACGGGGACTTTGAACAGAGCTGATGGAAGAGGCGCATGATCGATGATGCCAAGGTTCCCGTCACATGGCTTCTCAGTAGCTAGCTCGACGACGAAATATACAATTGAAGCAAGAATTAATTATACAAATCACTACAAAATTACTTTGCACTTCCTCTTAATCTTTCAATTTGACTTGTTGGGACTGACTTTAAGAATGACTTAGTTGAACTTCATGCTTTGAGTGCGCTTCAACGGCAAATTGTGCGGCAGTATTACTACTCAGTGAACATAGAGACAACTTCAAACAGAATTTGCCCCTCCGCAACGAAACCACAGACTATGCGACCCACGGTGCGCGGGATGGCAACATGTGAAATCCCTTTCGAGTCACGACCCTTGATAATTATAGGCTATTGGCAGGTACTTGTCCGATGTGTACACTACCTTGCGGCTCATCCCACGTTTTCTGTTTGCTAGTTTTGTTCTCGCATTGCGTTTACCCGCTGCGGATGCTGCAAGACCTGTTGGAACAGCAAGGTTTTTTGGGACGGGAATGCCCCGAGCTTCAAGCTATTCAGTTAATCTTAGGAAACAATTACTTGACGAAAACTACTAGTTGGGTGCGTTGGGGTGAGAGTTGGAGAAATTTTGAGACGGAATTCTGAGGTTCAAGAGAGTCTAGAACGCCCGCCGACAAACGGCGAATATCCTTGGCGAGCGGTTGATCTGAGCTTTGGAGTAGTCTAGTGAAGGGTCTTTTCGGGACATTGAGTACCGGTGAGATGAGAGTATCGTGAGTTTGCGGCATACGCTCTATAGAGTTGAGTTGCCGAGTTATTAATGCGTTGCTGTGAGATTCCTAAACTTGCTCACTTGGACATCACGCATAGGACTACTACGTAGGCGGTTGAAACGGAAAGTAATTCCCTGCTCGGCATGTTTACCCGGAAGCAGCTATGCCACGTCGCTCGAAAGGGCAGCTCGCTTCCGCCCCGTGGTTTGTATGGCGCGATTATAGTCTCGAAATGGATGATTCAACTTCCAAGGTCATCTCACGATAGTGCGGTGTGCGGAGGGGCTCTTAAGCGCCCCCTGGCGGACGGTGGGCGGTGGTCGGTTTGCCGTGCGCAGCATGATGTGTAGCCGGTGTAGGGTGCAGGAGAAGGGGGATGATGTGTAACCGGCGCACCGGGCCGGGTGTGTGGTGGCCAGCCCGCCCACCCGCCTTCGGATGGCAATCCGGTAGGCAGGGGCAGGAGGCGGGCTCAGTGGTGATTTGTGGCGTTTTCTATGAGTCAAGCCAGACCGAAAGTCATGCGAGAGCCGTGTCAGAGGGACGGTATGCGAACATCGGAGCCGGCTCGTTTTGGGATGGTTCACAGGGCGTCTCGCAAGGTGCAAAGATGCGAAAGGAGCCGGGAGAGCCTGAAAGACCGCGCTCCAGGGCTTTTGGGGGTAGAGGGTGGAGGGGCGTGTTGGAGAGCGCCCCCCGGGGTGGCAGAGGCAAGTTGCGGACGACGGAAGAGGTGGTTTTTCTTACGTGATTGATGGGGACTTGCCGGAGGCGCTCCCGGGAGGCGGGATGACTTGCCCGCAGGCGGCCTGGCTGGATGCTGAGCCTAGGAGGCAACGAGTTTCGGGCAGCCCCAAGGCGAAGAGCAAAAGGGTAGGTCCAAGGCGTGCTCGGCGTGCTTCCATCTAGCCGGCGGCACGAATTTGAACATCGGCGCGTGTGGGGGAGCTCCGAACCTCAGATCATTTCGTTTTGGTTATCAACTTCTCATGAGCAGTTGGCAGGGTTTCTGTCTACTTACTTCCGTGTAAGACGGAAGAGTGGACGCTCTGTACAGTTTCTTCGTTCATGCATGCTACATAGGCTACCATGCTCGCTTCATATTCCCTGGAAGTTCGAACTGTCTGGGGAGAACGATCTTGCTGAAGAATTTTCTGTCTCATTCACTCTTGAAGTTTGTCATGAAGCGATGCCCACATCGAACCCGCTTGCCCCATCGCTAGCTCCAACACTTTCTGTGAGTTTTTTCTCCAACAGCGGCAGACCCCATTCCCCGATGGATCGCCACTGGGGGTCTCTGAATTTTGGGGTTTTCGTTGGCTTGTTTTGTGTGCGGGACGCCGAAAGAAAGAAGAAATTGCATGCAAACACTCAAAAAGCAGATGCAACGTTGATCCTGGTAGAGAATCGTTACGTCATAAGTCCACTAGCGGGCGAACGACGTACGAGATCGTGAAAATTTGGGTTTTGCTCTGATGTGTGCCTCTGCGGGCAAGGGGAGTCAGGAAACGCTTATTGTCTGGGGCCCTTCTGGAGCGGGGTCTATAGACGTACAGCCGTTACGGAAGCGTCATCAAAGCAACTGGCCGGCTGGCGCAATGGTAGCGCATCAGACTTCTATCTTCTCTTCTCTCAAGAGTTGCGGTTATCTGGGGGTTGTGGGTTCGAGCCCCACGTTGGTCATTCTTTTGCCACCTTTGCCTTTTATCCTCGTCCTTGACACGGAATGGATCGATTCCTTCTTGTTTTGCAATATTTTATTGGTTTCTCTTTGTTCTGAGGTAGATAAATAAGGTGCTTTTAGTTGAAGATTGTCCTGATTCTTTGCCCCTCCTTAATGAACCCCAACTTGACCAAACCACGAGTGGGAAACAATACTCGCTCGGGTCTTGTGATCGCATGAACCGAAAACTGAAGGGGCAATTGATTTCAATTTGAAGCATTTGAAATTCTTTCAAAGACTTACACGCGGACCGCTGGACATGCCCTCAAGGTCTCAAATACGTGACACAACTGACAAGCGGTGTAAGCCTGGCCGACGTTGTCAGCAACACCCAAGAGCCAAGGGCCCTCTATTGTAAACCGAGACATCACTTATCTTGACCACGGTAAAAGTCATCTTGAAATTTGCACTAAAAGCTCACCACATAATCTTACGTCTCTCATGCTGCACGTCTATTATTTCATTGTGCTAGTACCGAAGTGGTTTTCAGCTCAAATCATCTGCAAGTCAGACACCCATTTAATTGGTGGTTGTAGTTTTTCACGACAACATTGCTTACTGTACGTTAGCGCCGCAGCTCGACATACTTTCTAGGAGGAGTTTGGATCCAAATCAAGACGCGAGACCGTTACGATAATGCATCCATGGCTAAATGTAGCGGAGTTAACTGCAAGTGTTGTGCAGCTGATAAGAACGAAATTAGATGCTGCTTGCGTCTTTAAGTCCGAAAAATAGCATAAAATGACGGAAGGTAATGTCTGAGTTGCTCCGAGGCGCCTAGTGTCTAAAACCTACAACCAAATTTTAGGAGCCAGAATTGCAGAAAGAAGCCCTTTCAAAATGATAACAAGCACATTGGACGAAGCCCAAGTGATATGGTTTCCTTTGGCCTGTTGCCTAGTCATATTTCTTGTTCGTAGTGTCTGGCCAAAAGTTCCAGACTCGCAGGAGCCTCCGGCCCTACAACCAAAAATACCTTTCATTGGTCATTTGATTGATCTAATCCAGATGGGTTACAAGCAACATGTCAAGAATCAGTAAGTCCCGAGCCATCCTGCTTGAACGTTTACGGGATGATGGAGTCGGACGGGCAATCATGGTGCAACTTCATCGTAAGCTGATACGATACTAGCGAGAAATTCAATATGACGGCATACTCGTTGCCCATCCTTGGAGGCAAGCTTTACGTGGCATCTTCACCAAAACTGGCATCGTCCATATTACAGAAGCGGACTCTTAGTTTCGAACCCCTGATTGACACATTTGTTCGCACTTTGGTAGGCATGGAGGGCCGAGAGATGGATTTGTGGACAAACCCGGAGTTTCGTACCGCCATCTTTAAGGTTCTCTACAAAGGACTGGCCGGACCTTCGTTGATTGATCTTACCAGATCAGGGGTCAGCAATTTAGCCACCTCTCTTGACGAAATACCCTTTGACCAGCTCGAGCCAAGAGACTTCTACTGCTGGACTCGTGAGACAGTGTCGAGGGCCGTCATGAGAGGCTTCTACGGGAAGTCGAGCCCTTGGGAGAACAGCGGAGTCATGCAGAGTTTCTGGTAACTACATCGCATCCTTATATCTGTCCCGGTCTCGCCACGCTACAGGCGCGTCTACCATGATTGAAACTAGGCTAATTCTCAACACCCAGGATCTATCACGATGACATGCACAGACTCTCAGCGCACATACCTATTCAAATCAATTAAACAAATAAGTCAAACAAACAGTCAAATATAGGAATTTTAGTGAGTTAAATAATCAAATATCGTGAGGCCCTATATTTAATATATTTAATTAAATATGAGATTACTTAGAAAAAGGAAAATCCGGGGCCGGGCTAATTAAAAATTAATGTTCCTAACTATACTTTATAAAAGTTTATAATTAGGAATATAAATACCTATGGTAGGATTCGAACCCTCGACTCCTTACTTATAACTATAAGTTCAGTATTATACTACTTAACTAAATAGATTATTAGTAATTATTATAAAAAAAAAGCTTAAGTAGTATAGAGCGCTAGATTTAGTATCTTATTATATTTAAGAATTTAAAAAACCTATAGTACCCCCTTTTTTTAATATTAATAAAACTAACGAAGTTACGTATTATTACTTCTAACCCTTTGCGACTATTATAATTATTATTAGAATTAATTAAATTATATATTAATCGATTTATTATATTATAATTAATTAATTAGTAATAAGTCGTACGATCTTTAGTATATAATAGCTATTTTAGATTACCTCGTAGCTATAGACCCTAATTAACGCTAGTTTCGTATTATTAACCGACCTTAATAATTACGATAGCCTCTTTACCTTTTTAAAAGTAATCTAAAAAGGGAGGATTTTTATTAATAACGATTTAATATTATAGAAGGGCGTAAGGCTAAGGAAGTCGTAGATCTGCTTAGAGGGGGTCTTTATTTAAGAGATTTATAATAGAAATAGTTAAGGCGAAGTTTTTTAGTTTTATTATTACTATAATAAAATAGGTATTATTACTTATTTTAAAATAGTAGTTACGAGCTTAGCGACGACTTATTTAAAGTTAAAATACTAAGTAATAGATCTAAGCTTTAGCGAGTTACTATATTTATTAGAATCCTTAGAGTACGACTTTATACTAAAGAGATAGAAACTTACCTCTAGTACTATTACGAAGGGCTAGGTAACGAGAATTAAGGAATTAGTAATTAAGTATATTATTAATAGTAATAGCTTATTTATAATTTTTTAGGATCCTTATTTCCGGGCCCTTTTTTATTAATTAGATTATAGTACTACTAACGAACTCTTATTATTATATAAAAGTATAAGAAAGGAGCTGAGTAGGATCTTTGTTAAGAAGAAAGATATAATTAGGGTAGAGATCCGGAGGTTAATAATAAAAGTCTACTTATTATTCGATTTATAGACCTTGCTAATGCGGAATACTATTATTACTATCTTTACTTACTTTTTAAATTATACTAAGTAATAAATATAATACCTTATTACTTTATAACGATAGTATAGTGCCTACGATGGGGCTAATATTGCCTAGATTATGAAATTAGTAATAGACGACTAGGAATTGGGTAACTAAGTTAGAGTAGTTATTTATAATAATACTTTAAATAATAATATTTACTTTAGTTATTTATATTTTATATTATCTTATACTTATATTTAAGAAGATATTCTTAATTAGAGGATTAGGTACTATAGTTATATTCTTAACCTCGTTAGTAGGGCCTTTTTATTTAGTAATAATAAAGAGGTATTTAAGTAAGAACTAGATATATTAATTAATGCTAAGTAATTTTAAGAAGATCTTAACCTCTAGTATATAAGGGGCCCTATTAATAAGCTTTAGAACGTTATTAAATTTATTTACTTATTACTTTAATAATATAAGGCCTTTCTCGAGGTTAGTAATAAGACTAATAAGAACGATATATTTACTTTTTTTAAGGAGTTATTATAGGAGCTTATGCTAATACTTAATAATAATATAAGGTAGAATTTAATATATTTTATAATATAGCGCTTTTTATAAAAAAGAAAGTAGATCTATACTTTCTTAGTAATTAGTTAAGTTTATAAGGATTTAAAGTAACGGATCCTTATTAAGGACGTTTTTAATAATAACGACTAGTAGCTACTAGCCGAGCTAAAGGCGGTGCTTAAGCTATTTTATTTTTAAATAATAAGATACTAGGGCTAGGGTAAAAGAGATGGTTATAGCCGTTTATAGGAAGTAATAGTAGGTCTCGAGTACCTTATTAACCGTCTTAAGGAGTAAAAGAAGTTATATAATAAACCTTCTAAAGAAGAGATAGATCTTATAGTTTTTTAAATTATAGCGTCGTAATCGTAGTTAATATAAGTAATATTACCTCGTTAGCGGTTAGCTTATTATTAATTTATATCCTAACCTCTTTTTTAACCTCTAACTTTAAGTAGTATCTTTTATTATATTTAGTTTAAGTATATACTTAGGGAGTGGGTAGAGCTGTTTTTTAGTAGTGATTTTAATTTACGAAGATATTTTTAATTATTAGTTATTAATACTTAGTAGGTCTTTAATAAGTATTATACTAAGTTAGGTAACTCTTTGCTCTATACCGTAGTAATTATTCTTTACCTTAGGTAAGGATTAAGATAGTTAGAAAAGAGGTAGGATATACCCGAGTAGAGTTACTAGTTATTCGATATAAAAAAGGGACTCTACGATTATTAATAAAAATAGTATATAAACGAGATAGTAAGTCCTCCTCCTCCTTATTATTTAAGTCCTCTTTTTTTATTACGATAGTTATAAGCTACTTTTACTACCTTTACGATTTTAGAGAGTGTTATAAAAGACTCGTAGTACTAGTAATAGTTAATATTTTAAATAATAGAGGTAGTAATTAACTACGTACCTAAGCTTAATTAATATTATTTATAGATTATCCCTTAACTAGTCCTTAACCTAATTTAATAGTAGATTAACTATTAGCTAACTTATTTAACGTTAAGTAAGCTTATATTTAATATTTTTGTGATCTTTATAATAGTAATAGATTACGAGAGGATATTTAGCTTTATAAAGTTGATTTTAACTTTATAGCGATTATTAATAAGATTTTTTATGCTAGAGGAGGTTTAATATCTTAAGAACTGGCTTTGTAGCGGTACTATAGAAGTAGGAGGTTAATTTTATAATTAGAAGAGCTAATCGAGGTAAAGTTTATAAGTTAGTACTATAAGGACTTTTGTAATAGCTTTATTTAATTCTTAATTAAGAAATTAGTTAAATTAATTAATTATTTGTTAAATAAGTTAAATAATCAAATATAGCGCGAGAAATTAGTTAAATAATTAAATATGAACCTTATATTTGATTTGTTTGTTTGGGTATAAGCGCTGTAGACTCTTCCCTGGGTTTGCCCCCTCTGTCATCGCGTCCAAAGCATTCAAAGCAAGAACGGAGGTTATTGAAGCCTTGGAAGCGTACATCAAGCGTGAGGAGGATTTTGACGCCGAAGTTCCTCAATTCACTAAGGACAGATTCGGTGCAGAACGAAAGTTCGGAATGTCGATCCACAACAGCGCCAAGATTGAGATTCTCCTAGCCACCGCTCTCGCCAACATCTCCACGCTCGTCTTCTGGCTTCTTTCGAATATTTACAGCCAGCCAGACCTTTTGGCCAGTATTCGGACCGAGCTCCTCAATGCCGCGGCTACCGAGAAGCGAAGTGATCAAGACCATATCGAGATGACACTTCACCTGAGGAAAATCAAAGAGCACTGTCCACTACTCCTGTCTTCTGCGCAAGAGACGGAGCGACACAATATTGTCGATAACATCACACGAACGGTAATGACAGACACGACGATATCGGACGACGGCCGCTCGTACCTCCTCAAGAAAGGGAACAATATCCAGATGCCGCTTAGCGTTCTACATAGTGATGAAAAAGTATGGGGCGCCAACCCTGAAAGATGGCAAGGTGACAGGTTTCTGGAACTGGGTTACAATGCATCATCACCGCCTGGTTTCCTTCCTTTTGGAGGGGGCAAACATGTCTGGTACGTGAATTGATTCTCTCTGGTTTGATGATTTACACTGACCGTGCATCTTTGTGAAAGCCCTGGCCGCCACCTTGCAAACGGACTTCTTCTTGGCATTGCTGCGCAAATGATACTCGGTATTGATTTAGAAGGTACTGACGGCGGGCCCGTTAGGGTCCCAAAAGCTCAAGTCCCTTGGGCAACGACTGGCATAGGGAGGCCGAAGCCCGGACCAGACTCAAGAGTCAGAATCAGTAGGCGAGAGGCTTGGAGGCACATGAAATGGTCTGTGGCATATTGAGATGCAAGACTGGATCAAGCATATGATACGAAACATTCTCTTCTGAAGCCACTTAAACTTGGTCGGTGAAGGAGTTTCGACTCTATGTCCTCAGTTTGGTTCCGGTAGCATCGAGTACCTGCACATAGTACAATGAATTCCTTTGGTGCATTGCCAACTTTCATAAGTAGTCATAAGACGTCTTCGCCAACCCTTTGTGACATGGAACACTTAGGTAGTGTAATTGAATTGCATCGATCGCGACTTCGTGTATCCAAACCTTGCGGAGCCGTTAGGGTAGTCAAAACGGCTGCGTCTCCGCTGTGGATACGCACAACGGCAACTGAGTATGAGCTAGATACCTGCAGAATTCTGCATCAACATCCGATATGGTGTAGTGGCCAACATGATGCCCTCTCACCTTGTGAGAGGTTAGGCATAGCCCCGAGTTCGATTCTCGGTTTCGGAAGTTAGCAAGATGTGTCTCAAACGGCTTAACTTTTGTTTTTCGCGGTATGTTGGTATCCCTATCACAGGGATATTGGTCGATTAGTTTAAACCGTGGGTTAACGAAATAGGTTAATTAAACTATTTTAATATACTACGTAAAGTATAAAAAGGAGGTTCTAACTATAAGTTAAGTAGTTTATAATAATCATAAATAGGGCCCCTCGTTAGCCCTTGCATAGCCTCGGCTATATACCGAGGTTAAATTAGATTTTTAATTTAATATTAACTTTTTTTTTTTATTAATTTAACTATTACTTTTACTATTATTATTATTATTATAATTAGAGGTTTAATTTAACCTCGGGCCCGTTTATTAAGTCGTTTTTTTATCCCTTTTTTTTACTCTTTTTATATAACTTATCTTTTTATTTATATTATTACTTTTCCCTCGCTAACGAATTATTTTAATCTTTTATTAAGTACTACTTTTATAAAAGTATTAGCGAGGTTATTATTATTATTAATCTAACAGATCTTGAGTATTTCTTATTATTTATACGACTACTTAAGGGCTATAATATTTATTATAAGCCTCTTTTTTTTTATAGTACTTAGCTTAACAAAGTACTTATATAACGAGTACGAATTAGTATAAACAATTATAAAGATTATAAGAAGGTTAAGTTAATTTATAATCTTTTTAAATATAATTAAAATTATATAAATAAGGTTAATACCGTTAATTATATTATAAACTTTAGACGCGAGTACGCTACGTATTACTTACTTACTCTTTATTAACAAATAGTAAATAATATTACCCTAGATTATAAATTCGTCCTTACTAAGCTTCTTATTAATAAGGATAATAATATATCCTAATTATAAAGTTAGGTCGTTATTATTTATAATTAATTTATTAATAAATATATAAAGCCTTATTAAGGCGAGCTTAATAAGTTAATAAATAAGACCTTAGTTATAGTATTTTTATTATTATTATAGTTATTAATTAAGAGTATTAAAATCGCTCTTTATAAGCTCTATAACCTATATAGCTTTAGTATAATTAAATATAGCCTCGGGCTAATAAATACTTATAATATATACTCCTTAAGTAAGCTTAGCCCTATATTATTTTTTATAATTAGGGGATTTTTAGTTAACGAGGGTAATCTTTTCGCCTTACCCCTTTTACTAAAATACTATATTATCCCCCTTAATTATTAAAATCCCTCTGTTAAATATTAATAAGAATTCTAATATTAAGATCTTCTTTAGTTTAGTTATAAATTTAGCCTTATAGAGCTCCTTATTCTCTTTTTTTATAAACTCGATATTTAATAAATTTAGGGTATTATTTATTTATATTTTAATAATACTAAAAGGGTCGTTTGCGTACGTAAAAATTAGGAAGTAGGGATCGTATATTAACGTAATTATTAATAATTAGTTAATATAAAAGTCGTAGTACGTCGCTTATTAATAAGTACTCGATTTAGCGAGGCTATATAACGGCTTAAGTACTTTAATAATCGTATTTTTTAAGTACTTACTAGTTATTTTTTTTAAAAAGTAAATAAGGATCTTTTTTATAAGCCTAGTCGCTAATTAGATATACGCTTATGTAATATTATAACTCTAGATCTAGTATCTTTTTTACTATAGTAATACTATTAGTACTATTATAAAGCGCTAGTTATAGCGTTAAACTATAAGTAATTAAGTAAGTAGCGTTACTTTTTTAACGTTACTATACTTTTATATAACGTACCTCGATTTTTTATACGGCTATAGAGTACCCTTCCCTTTTATTTTTTAAACTATACGTAATTTAAAAATACGTAGATTTGCGTATTTAACTAGATTATAAAGGATAAATTAATAGACCTCTCGATTATATAGTATTTTTACTTTTACTAAGTCTAATCCTTCGAAAGGTTTTCTAGCCGTTATAATTATATTATCCTTTAATAATTAGGTTATGAGTACGAAATCGGCCTTTTTGTTGCTATATAAAATGTGCTAATTATAACGTCGTTAGTAATAAATTATTAAAGTAGTGCCCTTTGTCTAGGTTTTTTTATACGTCTTAGCGGTATAGGTATTACCTCTTTTTTACTATTATTATTTATTTATTTTACTATAATAATTTTATTAAGGATAATCTTTTACTCCTTTTTATACTATTAAGGGGATTCTCCTAGCTTTTTTTTTTATTAAGCTAATATCTCCTCGCTAAGATTAGTATAGTACGGTTATACTATTATAATTAATATTTTAAGTAATTAGTCTCGGTCTTTAATAATAATATATAAACGTTCGTTAACTAAGATTAATTTATATAAACCTAATTACTATTTAGTAGTTTTTTTTTATATTTTAACGTTCGAATTTAGTAATATATTAAGGTTAGGGCTTATATTTAGCTTATTATAAGTAGTAATAGCTTTATTAATCTAGCGCTTTATATTCGTTTCTTAGAGTACTTTTATTACCTTATTAATTACCTAAGCTCGCTAGGTTACGTTTAGTAATAGTAACGAGGCTATTATTATCCTCAGGTATGCTCTAAATATAAAAAGCGTTAGAACTAGTCCCTTTAGGCCTATAGTATCGTTATAGTACTTAAATATTATTTAAAAATACTCTTTATCCATAGTATCGGGGTACCTATTACGGATAATTTTAAACGCTCTTTTTAATTATTAGTAGGCTCTTTTTACTTTATTAATACTATAATATACCTTAATAAGTACGATTTTTAGTTATATATTATATATAGTAATATTATTTCTAAACTTTACTAATTTAAAACTCGTTCTTATATTAGTCCTAATCCTATTTAGTAACCCTTAGTATATATCGATCTATACTCTTTTTAATATTAACTAAATAATCTTAATAAATAAGTCCTTAAAAAATTAGCCTTTTTAGAATAATATAGCTTTATTAATAATATATAGTACTAAGTAATTATTTAAATAAAGGATATTAATAACGATTTCTTAGTTAAAGTTAAGTTCGTTATATAATTTAAACTTAAATCTACGCAGGCTCTGGGCGTTTATTTAGTATTAATAATATATTTTTATTAAGTACTCTAGAGCTCTTATCTCTATATTATTCCTTAATTACTTAAGGAGGTTATATAGCCTTATAATTAATAAATAGCCGAAGCGCTTATATAGTTATTTAAACTCTCCCTCTATAAAATAGTTAATAAATTTAACGTCTAATTCGAGCCTTATAAACGTATACCCCTATTACCTTTTAATAAGTATAAACTGCTTATTATTTAATAACCTATTCCTCGTATTATTAAATATAATACTTAACTAGTTTATATCTTTTAAATATAATAAAAATAGTATATTAATAAGTAGGATATAAAAGACTATCGTACCTAAGTATATATTAACTTCTATTATACCTAGGGCGTATATTTCTTTATCTAGGCTAAAGCTAATCCTCGTAATTCCTATTATTAACGTATTTAATATAACTAAAGATATTTTTTAAAGGGTATAGAATTACTCCTCGCCTCTAGTTAACTATTATAATACCCCTATATTTAAAATAATCCCTTAGAAAATATCTAGGCTATATCGTTTACTAATATAAAATACTTATATAAGCTTAGTATTTAAATAATTTAAGGAGTATAAAAAGGCCCCCTCTAGGTACCCTTAAAATCGCTTAGTACCCTATTTCTTTTTAAGTATTAAGAGAGGTATTAATTTTTTTTAAATATTAATAGAATAGGGTTCGGTACTATTAGATTTATTTATTTATCTATATCTATTATCTAAAAAATCTTCCCTTATTATCCGTAGATAAAAGCCTACTTATTAAGAGCTTTTACTACTTTTTATTCGTTTAGCCTCGTATATCCTCCGGAGGCTAATGGGGTAAAAAAGGAGTAGTTAATCTTATTAGTTTTATTAAAATCTATTTTATTAGTATACGGGGTAAGATCTTTCTTATTTTTTAAATTTCTTATTATATATAGATCTTCTAGGCTACTAATTATATCTTTAGATTTACCCTTATATATTATAAAGAATTAGTTAAATTAATAAGGGTTAGTTTTACTATTTATTATTTTTAATTTTTTATATTACTCGTACGATTTAGTACGCTCTTTTTCTAAGTAATTACTTAACTAATAACTATCCTTTTTATATATAAAACACTTCCTTTTTTATTACCCCTATCTTAACTTTAATTAGTAACTAGCTAAGGAGTTTGTTCCTCTAGCTTAGTAGTTACTATACTTAGTATTTCTCTTTTTATTTTTATACATATAGTTAACTTAGTATTATTAATAAGGGCCGTTATATAATTATAAGTATATTTATTAAAGTATTTTTACCTTAATATTAAAACTAAACCTTAGCTTTAAATAAAGGGTCTTATAATATTTAAATAGTTAGTATAGAGTTACTTTCGCCTTTAGGACTCTTTATATAGTATTATAAAGATACTTAACTTTCTACTTATTTATCCCCTTATTTAGCTACGTTTTTATTAACTTATTAACTTAATTAATAAGTTCTTTAAAAATCTCTAGCCTCGACTTTCTTTTTATCGTTCTAGCTATAAACCCGAATAATAATACCCTTAGCTCGGATAGGAGCTCTAAACTCTTATTTTAAATCTTAAAGTAACTTCGAATTACGTTAACTACGCCTAAAAAGTCGGTTCGGTTAATAATACGTACTATTTTATAATAATAATCCGTAGCTTTACTAATTAGTACGACGTTAATTACTAAGTAGTATTATTATTTTTAGATTCTAACTTTTTATAGTACTTATAAAAGACTATAAGGGTTTTTTATAAAACCTCGTATTTCCCTCTTAAGTATAATTTCTTTTTAAAAAAGATCTTTATAAAGTTAGTAAATTGCTTTATAATAGTAACTATTAAGTTAGTTTTTTTATATATCCCTCGCGTATTAGCGTAGTCGTATTAGCTCTACGTAATTAATTATATACTTTTTAAATTAATAAGTAGTAAGCTATATATTAGTAATATTACTAAGCTAGTTACTAAGATTAGTAAGATTACTAGTAGCCGTTCTTTTTATATAGTCTCCGTAGCCCTTATTATAGTAAGTATTAATATATTACTATTAGTAATTTTTAGTAAAAATTCTAGTTAGTTTACCCTCTTACTAAAGTTATTATATTTTATTACTACTTAGTCGATTTAATTTTAATCTTATAATATAAATTCGTTAGTAACGACTATAATAATAAGCGTTTTATAAGCTCTTTATCTTACTACCTAGGCTAGTATAATACTTTAATAATAGAGGAATTTAATAACCCTCTTTACTATGTTTAGATTAGCGCTTATAAACCACTCGTTTTTCTAATTACTTAAGTTATTAGCGATCTTATAAAATAGGGGTTACTCCTTAAGCCCCTTTTAAGCGTAGATTTTTATAAAATAGACTAATACTATATCGATTTACTTATTATTAAGATTATTAAAATCTTTATATACTTATTTTTTTTTAGTATTTTAATTAGATCTCTATCTATTTATATAGTATAAGAATTCCTTTTTTTTAGTTATAAACTAACTCGCTCCTCGTCGTTCCCTAACTCGTATTTCGATTTATAATAACTAGTATATTTAATCTTAATAAGGTCGTTTTAGAACTACTTATTAGCCTTAGTAATAGTATATTATTATTAGTTATTAGATTTATTAAGGTTTAAAACCTTCCCGCTTTTTCTTATCTCCTTATACTAAGCCTCGTTATTATTTACTCTTAGTTTTCTTAGTTAAATACTATCTTAGCGGTCTTTTTTTAGTTACTTAATTAATTAATATTAGAAATAGATTTATAATTAGCTTAATAACGTCTCGATTATATAGCGTTTCTTTTTAAATTAAAAAAACCTAAAAAGCGTATATATTTATTAAATAAATTATTATTTATTAATAATTTATTTCTTACTTTTTTAAAATTAGTAATTTTTACGTTAAGAGCTAGTAATATAAAAAAAAGAGCTTCTTAGTGGCCCTCTAAAGTATTCTTTTTTTTATTATAATAATTATAACTTTAGTAAGAGGCTGCGAGAGGATCTTTTTAAGGGTAATAACTTCTTTATTAAACTAACTTTTAGTACTCGTATTATTTATAATTCGTAGATTACGGTTATTATAATTTCTAAATTTTCTCTTTCCTTATTATACTATCCTCTTTACTATATTTCTAAGTAATATTTAGAGAAATAGTTAAGAGGGCTATAAGGAGATCGTTTAGATTACGGGTTTTAAAGTCGTATTTATAATCCCCTCGGGGATAGTCCTTTTATATACTATAAATTTCTTAGTTTCGTAATATTTACGCCTCTTAGTACTTTTAATAAGTATACTATACTTAAGGATCCTATTTCCTTAATTATATAGTACTCTTTTATATTATACTTTTTAAGCTCGTTCGTCGCGCTAATTAATTAAGTAAGTAGTTATATAAGTAGTCCTTTTTATTAATTAATTAATTAATTTAGTTAATATTTAATCGCGGGCCGGCCGTGGGTAAGTTAATTAATAAGGAAAGATTATATAAAGTTAATAATAATAGCTCGGTCGTTTTAATATTTTTATTAATTATTAAGAGTTATTTTAATATAATAAACGTTAGCTTTTTATAAGTAGTTAAGGGCTACGATTTTTTTATTTCGTTTTATTATAGAGATTTTGTATTTTATTATTTACTTTTTATAAAATTAAGTAGTACGATTCTCTTATTGCGTTCTATTTAAGGAGGTCGTCTCTTTTATATTAAATACCTTACTAATTTATAATAATAGAAATTAATTACTAATTAGTATTAGTATCCTTATTATAAAAATATTAGTTAATTAATTCGAACTATAGGTTAATAAAGTAAGTTAATTAAACTATTTTAATATACTACGTGAGGTATAAAAGAGAGGTTCTAACTATAAGTTAGGTAGTCTACGGTAATTATAAATAGGGCCCCTCGTTGGCCCCTACGTAGCCTCGGCCGTATGCCGAGGTCGAATTAGACTTCTAATCCGACACGGTAAAAACCACTTTATATCTTATTATCTATCCATGCCTTTTCTAAATAACTTACACTTAACTTACCCGACTGGATTCACTAAATTACCCGGTCATGTATAAGTCATAGGTGAAAGTATTTGCCGATAATGACTACTACGACCATGCATGCATATTATCTAACACACTTACAAGTCTCGCTATGGTCGCGAAGTATTAAGTCAAAATCAACGGCTTGTTCACTTTGGAGTAAGCACTGTTTAGTGAATAGATCAGAATGCCGTTGGTGGTGTACTGGGCGGTCGGGCATTTGATCTAAACCCCGTGAAGCTGACTCTCCCGCCGTCGAGCGGTGCATACCCCGCGGGATTGACGCATGCATTTCGGGACGGCATCAATTCGGATCGCGGAATGTCGGCGATTGGAAATCAATAGGCCCCACAATCGATGCCGAGCCCGGGCGTGGGTCTCGGACACTGCGAGAAACAGCTTAGAAATCCAGAATGACTAATGGCCACTGCCGCGGGTTCATGGTGATGCAATCACCCAGTCGTCTCATTCGCGCGCCCTGTTACGCCCTACGAGTCCTCCTTTTAAACTCCCGTCTCCTGACCCTCGCACGGCATTGTGTAATTCAACATCAGCCCTGCATTTGACGTGAACATAAGGTACTATTATGAGCACAATCCTACGACGAACTTCAATACTCACATCATCAATCAAAACCAGTCTCAGAACCAACAATATTCCCCGCATCATCCACACTAGACCCCTCGCAACAATGACTACCGGCAACTTCCGCTATCTAGACCCCGCGACTCTGGAGGGCAGCAAGCCCTGGGCAAAGGTCGATACAGACGTAACCTCTTTTAGCCGGCTCGAGCGCCGCCGCTCAGTGGTGAACATCCGCGAGTCGACGGAAGAGTTCGGCACCGACGTCTCCGGCTTCGCCGTATACAACTCACCCGCTAAGGAGAAGGACTTCATCGACGATGAGGCAGTGCGAAGCGGCTACTATGCCGAAGTGGAGGCACTCCTGAGGGAGAAGTTGCCCGGTGTGAAGAAGGTTGTGATTTTCGACCATACCATCCGGAGGAGGGAGAAGAGCAGCCCCAGACAGCCGGTGCAGCAGGTGCATGTCGACCAGACGCCCGGCGCGGCGGAAGCGCGTGTTAGGAGGCATGTTCCGGGAGCTGAGGCGGATGAGCTGATCAATGGACGGTACCAAATTATTAATGTCTGGAGACCGATCGGGCACCCGGCGAGTGACTTCCCGCTTGCGGTGATTGACTGGCGGACGACGGAGCCCAAGGATCTGATCGCTGTGGATCTGTTGTACCCCAGGAGGACGGATACCGATGACGATGATCGGGGCAAGGAGGTGCTTCCGGACCCGGCTTTGGCGCGGTCGACGGAGAATTACGATGTCAAGGGTGAGTGTGTCCCTCACTGTAGTATAATTCCAAGCACGTTCATTTCGCTAACATCAATGCAGGCGAGACTTTCTCTGTCGCACCAAGCGACAAGCACAAGCTGTATTACGCCAAAGATATGACCCCTGACGAAGCCATGTTCATCAAGTGCTTCGACTCGAGAAGCCAAGGGCGGCCTGGCGGCAAGCCGGGACGGGCCGATTACACGCCTCACACGGCCTTCATTGACCCCAACACCCCCGCAGATGCGAAGGGAAGACAAAGCATAGAGGTTAGATGCTTGGTGTTTTATGAGTAGAGGCCATTTCTTGGAGCACGGACGCCTGTATCGTTGTACTTGGGTCAGGTACCTACGGGCTGTTGAAGAAAGTCAGGAGTAATTAATATGAGCCATGAATACTATAAAACGAAGCATTCGGAAGCATTGGACTAGTTGAGCAAGTGAGCTTGTAATGTATCTTGACGGTGAGATTATTTATGGAAATTATCTAGCGAGCGTGGTTGTGTGCATATACTATAAAGTGGACAATGGGTATCTAAGTATGATGCTGGGATATGTACAGCGAACGGCGTAGTTGCAAGAGCAGCAACAAGACGAGGTTTAACACGAGCTCAAGAGCCCGATTAGGTTAATGAGGAGCTAGATTAAGTGGACTGGTAGACGGCAACATAGGCGGTCTCCATCATGCTTCCCCAGCCGCCAATGGTAGAGCCATCCGGGTTTCCGGGCTGTAAGCAGTCAGTCAAACCATCGCCAACAAGCTTTTATAACGGCATCGACATACCCAGTTACCGCCGACGGCGACATTCAAGATAAAGAACAACGGCGCGCGAGCCAACGTGTTCCAGATACCCTCGCTCCCGATCCTGGCGCCGCTGATCTGATGAAACTGCTGCCCGTCACGGAACCACGTAATCGTCTCCGTCTGCCAGTTGCCAGACCGACGATCAATCTGCAGACGCCAAGTGTGCCACCCCTGATCCGGGATGCCAATGTTACCGCCGATACCGTTGGGCTCGTTACACGCGCCGCCGGGGAGGATATCGCAGTGGACGGTCCCGTACCCCGTCAGCTGCCCGTTGACCGTCTCGAGGATGTCGAGCTCGCCGCAACGAGGCCAGCTGACGCCGTTGCGGATAGCGTCGCCGAGAATCCAAAAGGCGGGCCAGATGCCCTTCTTGTTGGCGATGGCGTTGTCGCCGAAGCGGATCTGGGCCTCGGCGACGGTGAGGCGGCCGGTGGCGGGGGTGAAGACGTAGCGGGACTCGATGCGGCCCGAGGTCCAGGCGCCGTTGCCGTCCTTTTGGGGCACGATTTGGACGGTGCCGCCGCCTGAGATTTGGAGGTTGGAGCGGGAGGTCGTGTATTCCTGGATCTCGTTGTTGACGTGAAGGTTGGTGATGATGTTCCAGTTGCCGCCGTTAATCGGGTCGCCTGAGGCGCCGGGGAAGCTATCTTGCCAGAGGCGGGTAAGGCCAGAGTAGTTTGGAGAGTCCCACGCCCGGGTGGCGGCTGGGAGGAGGAGGAGGAGGGTTGAGAGGATGGAGTTTGAGTACATTGTTGCGATGATGTAAAGCTCTAGGAGCTAAGGAACCGTAGTTGGTGTTCTAGATGTCTGGTCTTACAAAGATGGCTTCAAGGAGTGAATAGAGTTTGAAGCAGACTACTTATCCAAAGTGAAACTGAAAGGACTGTGACGAAGAAGGTTTATAAGAGAGAAGAGAGAGAGACTGTGGCTATTCGAAAAGGAAAGGCATGTCTCGGGGAGAGGCACAAGATCACGATGGTGGATGTTGTCGTCGGGGGGAAGGGCGCACGAGGAGTGGGTTGAAGAACCATGAGGACAGAACGGGAAGCATTCATCATGGGACTTGCTGTATATATACAATAGGAAAAAGGCCAAGTGTGAGCCTGCAGATGTAACATTGAGCGATGCGTGCCGCGTTGGCCAAGGACCAAGGGTTCTCCTCTGCCCAGCCCTTGGAACAAAGAAGGGCCACCTCAGCGGCGGGAGCAACCCGCATGTCGAATCTAGACTTGCCTCTTCCAAGTCGTAGTGGTACCGTGCTGTAGTCACCGCCGCCCGGTGGGCTACGGGGAGGAGAGTTGTCCCTTTTTTCTTTCCTGTTTAATGACAAGAGTCCCCGAGTCTCAGAGCTGCGTCCAATCTTCAGCAGAGAACGGAGGTCTCAAGGAGGGTGGATGGTAGTCTGGTTCATATATGCTTACCCCCTGTGCTCTCTCCGTCGTCTAGTGTTGCACAGGGCAAGGCAAATCGGACTTGGGTGGTCCGGTCTAGAATATCAGATGCCACATGTACGTCCCCGCTACTCACCTCGAAGACCGTGCCCCAAGCCCACGAGAATGGGTGCACCACGCGGTGTAGGAGTGATGGACGGAGGAAGCGTGCTCCTCTGAGACATGGTCCGCCGCGGGACACACTTCCACATCCTCGGTGGCTCCAATATCTCGGACGCTGTTGCCCCCTTGCGCTCTGATCACGGCCCGTCCGGTCTGTCAATCGCGGATTCGCGGTTGGCACGGCCAATATTCCGAGATGAGGCGGGCGCATAAGCGGAGCGCAGACACTTGTGGCTGGCTTGACAAACGTGCATAGTACATGTAGTTTGGCAAAAAAGAAAGATTAAGGCTCTTCAAGGGTGACCAATAGAAGTCGAGAAGGACCAACTGAGCCGAATATGTCCCTGTTTTGAGAAACACCGGGGGAACTGGCATGGCTTTTGGGCCCCCAAGTGTCCCTTCGGGAGAGGCTTTATTTCATTTTGGACATCTGCCAATCGGCGACGGAAGATGGCAAGGCTTTAAAAGCGCCCCGCGAGCGGAAGAAGGGGGACCACGGGGATGTCGAGGGATCGGTACCAGCGGCGCGGCCCCGAGGCCTGTGGTTGGTTGCGGCTTGAACAGACTGACCCTGGCGACGGCCACGCGGGAAGTGGCGTTCGGCCGCCCTCCCTAGTCCATGGAGGAAAACCCCCAGGAACCCGCAGATGATTCTAAGGTCTGAGCTTGCTTCGCTTCGGCAGACCTTTGCTACTGTCATATTGAGCTCCCTTCTCGTCTACGGTCTTGGAGTCTTCGGAGGTGGACCCCGTTGCCAAGCGGTATATTGTTTTCGTCACGTCCAGTGATTTTGCAGATGGACCCCCAAGACTGACGGAGAGACATCAGGCGAGAGATATTGGTGACCTTTGTGTGACGGAGCCTAGCGAGAACATATAGGAATGGCGGTACCTGAACGCCACCGCGCTAGCGGCAGTTGTGCAAATCAGTCTAGTAAGCTGCAAGATCTAGACACCTGCACTGCGCACATTAGTTGTTGCCCCCCTTTTACTTCTTGTCATGTTTGGCGCAATAAACCAAGTGCTTGGTGTTGGAAAAGGTGACGTTGCAGGCTCCGAAAGACTGCACGAGGTAGCAAATGCGGACAGCTGCGCTTTTGACAGGCTCAGTGTCTTAGCCAGTCGCTCTCCTCTTGGGAAAAGGGGGAAGATGGGGTTCTTATGGGTAAGTCGGAACACCCCCATTCGGCCACCCCCCCCATTCGGCCACCCCAAAAATCCCTCCCAGCTACCCTAATTAAAATCCTACCCTCAATTTACAAACTACTATAATAATTATAATTATCGTCTAAATATATTTATTTTTAGTATATATATTCTTTATTATACTATAGTATCGTATACTAAATATAAAGTTATTTAAGTACTCGAGGTAATTAGAGATAGTACCTTAGTTAAAAGGGCCTCGATTAAGTTTAGGATTCTAAGGAGTATACTTAGGAATCGTTAACGAGGTTAATAAGCTAGGGTAATCGCTTTTATAAACTAGTAAAGGCTTCCCCCCTAATAAAAAGATAAGCTAATTAAATAGGTTTATATTTAGTATACTCTAGGAGTTATACTAACTTATAAATAAGTTAGAGAATTTACTAAATAAGTATTATAAGCTTAGGGGGATAATTATCCTCTTAAAAAGAGATAGATAGATACTTTTTTAAAACAGAACCTATTTATTAAGGTTTAAAAAAGTCGTTTTATAAATTTAAGGCGTATTAATAGAGTATTTACTAAGATAATTAGGCCCTAGTTCCGATTACTTAATATACTAGAGATTAAGGATATTAAATAGGTTAATAAATATAATATAAATAAGACTAGTATTTTTAAGAGTAAGGGATTTAATAAGCTAGTCTTAAGTATAGCTAAGACTAACGTAGTACGGAAAAAAGAGCCTAGATCGCGTTTTTAGATCTCTATTATTAAATATATTTCTATTAGTAATAGAGTTATTAAACTATTACTAATTTATAAGAGAAAGTCGGTCTAATAGTAATAGTTCCCCCTTAATCTTAAAAAGCTCGATAGTTAGGAGTTTATAATAATAAATAATAAGTAAACTATAGACTAGACTACTCTTATATAGTTAAGGGTAGTCTTCTTATTATAAACTAAGCCCCCCCTAACTAAGGGACCTAACCTATAGCTAGAGCCTCGATTATTAATTTTAAATAGGTATAGGAGTTATACGACAATAGAATTTATATAAGAGTACTATATTAATAACGTCTATTTATTATTTTTATTACTATATACCTCCTATATCCTCTAGTTATTAAATATAGCTATTTTAATCTTATTAAAACTAATTATAAAAAAGAGCTTAGTAAAAAGGATATAGTAAATAATTTTATTATTATTAAAAAGCAGTACTTTTTAGCTTATTATATTATAGCTCGTCTACTTAGTTTAAGAAGGGATAATATACGAAGTAGTTAGAGAGTAACTAGTTTATAGTTACTTAATATAGCTATATTTTTTAATAATCCTATAGTATTATTTAGCCTAGCTATAAAAACAAACGATATTACTAATACTAAGTAGATAATTACTAATATTATTAAAATCGTTAACTAGACCTTTATAGTATATATTATTAACTAGTTAACTCCTAAGAAAGCTAGCGATCTCTATAAGTAGCTAAAGCTATTTATAAAGCTTAGCCCTAATTATAATACTTAACGTCTACTTTTCCATAAGGTTAAAAAAGCTTTTAATAAGAAGTCCTTCTTATTAGCCTTATTTTAATAATAAGTTCGAGTTCTAAAAGCTAGAGTTAAGCATATAGCTCTTAAAAAAAAGAAGAGTATTTAAATAAACTTAAATACTAAGTTCGTTAATATTAGGGATATAAAGAGGGCTTAAGAAGATATTAGCGAGCGTTTAATTAGTCCTAGTTAAATTGTAGAGGTTAAATTACTTAGTAAGGGTAGTAACTATATTATAGTAGTAGTAGAAGGTAGTTAATTAATTGACTGTAGTTAGTGGCGATGTTCCTGGACCTACTTTTGATGGGGTGGCCGAATGGGGGGGGGTGGCCGAATGGGGGTGTTCCGACTTATAATCCGTTCTGCACCTGACTTTCTTGTGTCCAAACAAGGCCAGTTTCAGGGAACCCTTCAATCAGCCAGCCGAAAGAGTTCTCTTCTGACTGGCCATTCGTCCAAGTTGGGGAATTAAAAGGGCATGTGAAAAACGCTCGATGGCACCTTGCCAACATGGCTTTAGTGCGGGTGAGGCGCCTAAGCCAATGCGAATAACTCCCTAGGTTGGTAGCGATTCGGAGTCTGATTGGTTGGGGTCAAAAAGTGCAAGGGGGACCGTGATCCTGAAGGGGAAATCTCTTTTGGTGTGGTGGAAGTGTGTGGATGAGTGGATTGGACTGGACGCGTGCGTGGCATCAACATAGGGTTGCAATAGAAGAAAGGAAAAAAAAAAAAGGGAGGGAAGAATCTGACGATTGGAAAACTTCAGACATATCGCGTCATGGGGAAAGCCTCATGATTCACGTAGTCGCTTTCTCATTACTAAAGGGCATCTTGCTTCATGACAGTGCAAGTCAGCAGCTCTCGGTCACTGGGCCGGCACTTGGTGGACCTCCCGACCCGTAAGCCGGCACTAACCCCACAATCCCCCGCGGCCTTGAGATTCGGTGCTTGCGGTACCACTTCGGCGCGATCGTCTCAGTAAGCTGGTCATGCGACCAGGTCACGTTCTCAAGGTGTACAGAGACGTAAATCAGTGTGCATCAAACATCATTGCGCTCATCACAACTCTACCTCTATCTGCTGAGAGTGATGAGATAGTTACCCTCTTTCGCGGTGATCAATTTTCTCCGAGATTCTTGCCTGGGTCACGCTGTTATGGGACATGTCTGGTAGTTGAGGGCGGGTTCGCAAACTTCAATATGCCTCATGGATGTTGACTCGCTCATTGGGACCGTGAACCAGACCAAAAGGACGACTTGAACCTAACGGTGTTCGCGGTACAATAACTACCTTTATTTGGGCCCTCCACCTGGGCTAATGGAAGACAGAAATAAATCCAAAGTTAAGAGAAGAATAATTGCGTAGAGAACTGCATTCCAAGCGGCGTCGGTTCCCTGGTTCTGGCGAGCATGACAGACAACTTCAATACTTGGAACCCTCGGCTACCTTTCCACTTCACAGGGCACTTGAAGCTGATTGTGGACCATCTCTCTGGAATCAAGATTACTATTCCGCAAGGATATGGGAACTGTCTCAAGATGTTCTCAGATGAGTTGACAAATGCACGCAGTGTGATGACAGCAGCTCTCAAGTGCATAGCACCTCTTTCAAAGGACCAGCAGATGCATCTCGAGAAAGGGGCCTCCCAACTTCGGTTGAGAGTAGAAAACGTCATGGACAAGGGTACGATGCACATGTTGTACGCACTCGGAAGCTGGGATATTTAGTGATCTGATTCTTCTATGTTCATAGAGGAAGAGAGGTATCACGTGTAATTACACATTTCTGTTTCCACACGTTCGTTGTTGGGCTTTCGTCTATCTAGATTACCTTATTCGAGGTCAATTATGACTGTTTCTATTCCCTGGCACTACCTTGCCCAAGCAAGGGCTTCAATAACAATGTCGTATGCAGATTTTTATAGTCCTTCAAACTTATTATAAACTGGGCAACAAGTTGAGGGAATAGAAAATGGAGTCAACGTTCGTACATTAATTCTACCGGCCTGAGAAAACACCACAGGTAATGTTTAGCAACTGTCTGAGGTGATTGACATCACATGACCTTGGTAAGGCCTAGAGTAAGGTAGATGACGCTATCACGACATCCTACACGTCAAGACCTCCCCTATAGACGGACCATAGCTTGCTGCAGATTTTCTATAACTAGTAATTCATAAAGAAAAAAATAAAAGTACGGCGTACGAGGAAATACGCAGATAATTGAAAGAAATATAAGAAGGTCCAAAACACAAAAGAGTTCACCCCCCCGGTGCTGGACTGGGGGCTACATCTCTGGTGCTCATGCTGGGATTCGAACTTGGATACTCGTATGCGCTAAGCCTGTCGTCGAGTAGGCTGGTTGGCGAAGATAATTGATGTTGACCATTAACCATTCCACCACCACGCCACAGTTTGACCTGACCCCCGGCCTAGGGGGCGCCTGCTGTGCTGGTGACAGGAATTGCGTTGGAGGGGTATATGAGGGCTTGTTGTGTATTCTGGTGGCAAAAAAGGTTATCGGGTGAACCTCGGGAAGGCGCGGCGTTGGTGATGTGGATGGTGGCTGCCCTGGCAACCATTGCGGTTTACCTTATTCACCTCAGCCATACGCTCAACAGTCTCGGGATCCAGTCTCAGGTAAACACATAAAAAGCACGTAAATAAGCTAAGGTTTATGGTAAACCTCCATAAGTACCTCGACCTCGACATCCCTGGATGACCTCTTGTTGCAGTCAAGCCAGGTGGCTTGTAGCCATCGGCGAAGTCACATTTCTGGTCTCAAGTGCTGACATTCGTGATATCTCCTTGAGTATGTTAAATTCCTGGATGCTAATTAGTACTACACATACAAAATGATAACCAATGCCAGTGATGATGCATCCATGATGGCAAGACAGCAACCTTGGCCAAGGAGCCTTGCACGATGTGAAAGGAGAAAAGGGCAATCCATTTACGACGTTTGAGTGGAATGCCGCCTACTCATTCCAATGTGCTATTAGTAGTATTCACTGTTAGTATCTAGACTTGCGAAAAGCATGGCCTCTGGCGTGGTTTGGGTAGATAATAACATCTACTCTTTGTTAAAAGCGGGACCAGCTACGTCGCACAGTCCCAGTTCAGTGACAAAGTACCAGTACTTGAAGTCTACATGTATGCTGCTATGTTATCATTGTACGGAAGAATGATATAGCTCCTACCAAAACATCATTGGTATGCCCAATCAGTGTCTTGCTATGGACTCTTCTGAAGTATTGACTACTGTCGTCACTTCGGCGGTCGTAGTCTTCCCGGTAGCGTCAGTAGGGGCATCAACGTAGCTACCATCGTGGCTGCTGCCGCTTTCAAGCTGCGCATGCTTCGCTTTTCTGTAACGCACATGTTAGAATATCTATTCTCCTGAGGTTGTAAGGCAAGACCTACTCTTTGCGTTTGATATAAACATCGAGAACGTGCGTCGCAACAATGAGCGCAACAGCACACCCCAGACAGAAAGAGAATCCCTTGGGATAGCTTGGAGACTCAACAGTCGGGAATGTTAGCAACGGTGTCCAGGCTGTCGACGACTGGGCAATGATGGTGATCATGACAAGGGTGAATGACCGCTGTTCCGGAGAGTCTCTGAGGATGGTGTTGACCCAGCCGTGCAGGACACTGGACAGTGCGTTGGACCAGTACATCGTCGAGAAGGCGAACCACTTGGCACCCTCGGGCACGTCCCAGACGACAAGCATGATCAAGCCCGTGACATTCCATAACGAGGAAAAGGTGATAGCCCATGCGGGTCCAAGTACCAAGTCAGACAGGAAGCACGCCACGATGTTGTATAGGATCCCCAAGGCTGGCGCAATGGTTCCCATCTCATTGACCTGCGCCGGACTGTAGCGGCCCAAGCTCTTGATCCAAAGAAGGAAGCTGCCTGTGCTCTTATGGATACCGGCGTTCCAAAACAGCACATCGACAAGCACAACGGTCCAGAACTGCGGGCTGAGGAAGATCTGTTTGAGGTGTCCGAGCTTAAACTTGCCGCGGGTGACGTGCCCGCCGCGTTCCAGGCGAGATTTTGCAATCTTGATGTCGTGCTCATTGAGGATCCAGCGGTTCGGTTGTTCTACAGTGCCCGGGAGGAGAAAGTATCCGAGAATGCCGACAGGGATAGTGATGATCGCGCAGATGATGTACATCCAACGCCAGCCTGCCATCCCGTTGACACCTTCAAGACGGTGTGATGCTCCAGCTGCGATAAGGCCTGCCGTTAGGGTCCCGAGGTTGAGTCCCGTGTAAAATATTCCTCCTCGCCGTGCGATTTCATGCCCGCGATACCAAGAGCCTTATGTTAAGGTCAGCATTCTACTTCTCCAGTCAAAAGAGGCCAGTGATATCTCCTACCGAATACGTAGTGCATAGCGGGGAAGAAGGCTGCTTCGAAGAAGCCCACCATGAATCTGTACGCCGCCAGCTCCCCGAACGAGTGTGCTCGGTATTGCAGCAGGGTGAAAAGTCCCCAAAGGGTATCCATCGCGGGGATGGTCCAGTACATGGGGATGTAAGTGAACAAGAACATGAAGGGCACCATACCCACAACTGCGCCGACTGTATACATTGTCTGGAGTTCGACGAGCTCATTGCCTTTGAAGCCAAGCTCCTCTTTCATTCCTCCGACGTAGGCATTGTCTGTTTTGAATTAGCATGACGTTGCCAGACAGAAGAGGCAGAGGCTATCAACGGTCGTGAACATACTCAAGTTTGCTTGGTCTGTGTTACGTGTTAGCAGACCGACAGCCAATGAATGGAGAGCAAATGGCCATACCGATATATTTGACCCAGTACGCTAGAACTGCGTAGGGCACGACAATGAGATCGAGTTTGATGATGAACTTGCGCTCTTCGGTGGTGTCATCGTCCGAGTACCACTGGATCTTCCACCACTTCTTCCTGGGGACAGTATTGTCTGCTGTCGCCATGGTTGCCAGACACCTATGAACACACTTTCAAGTATCTTCAAATTGATTCTAAGAGGCGGAAGGAACCAGGTTGAAAACTGAAAACTCTATTTCAAGGTCACCCAAGTCACCGGGTCTGGTCCATAGATATTAGCTGAATGCTGCCGACCGCGGACACCCCCTGCTGGGGAAAATCCAACATCACTATCGATTGCGCCAGAACATCTCGGACTTGTGCCATGCGAACCGCCCGTCAACCATACCCGGATTTGTGGGTAGATTCCCTCCCGCCGAGCATCCCCGGAAGTCGGGGAGCACCCGACATCGCCAGAATGAAGTCTTTTGCTAGGGGACCTCGTGCTTGGAGGGGTTGCATATGAAAAGACCCTGCCGGGAGTTGGCCGACATGCTGAGCATAGCGCGGGGGTTCTACTCAAAGAATGAGACGCGCGTGGGGCGCGTGGCTGGCAGGACGGTGTGGTACGTCCAGCCTCGATGACCTTAGCTCGACTCGGCCCAACGTCGTATGGATTATGAGTGTGCTGATTCCAACTTGCTCTAGGGTGAGGATTAAGCCGGCAGCTGAATCTTTCGAAGGATTCCCAAGTGGCAATTGCGGAGTATCCCGCTGTAATTGTCCCTTGTCTGCGCCGTTAACCGGCAGGCCAGTAATGACGTGCTTAATGGCCTTGATGGTGTTAGATGTCACAGCCCGCGTAATCAAGCCATTGGTCTTACCTTACCTCATGATAACGACCCATACCTTGCGCGCCAAGTACAACCAACATAGTCGTCTCCTCGTTTCTAGATAGCCAGATTTCCTTGCGAAAAGAGATGTCTTTCAGAAAAGTGAGTTCGGAAATTGCCTTCAACACCTTGAGAGAACAGCATGCTTTACATGTGTGAGTGCATAACCTGAGTTTCATCGCCAAAGCCCGCCGTCTTTCAAGGCTATTGGTTAATGTTGGATAAGCTTGTATTTGAGACAGCAACACAACCAAAAATCAAAGTCGGAGCATGTCACCTGCAACGAAATGGAGATCTCGGCCGAGTTCACATCCCCGCTTCACTGGTACGGGCCGGCTTGACTGATGGATGTTGAAAGTCGGAAAGGGTCGTGATATCAAGACGTGGAAACGGGGGTCTTCATCTTCATATATTAAGCTGACCTCTACTGCGCAATATACAGAACACATGTTACCTAACTAAGCCTGACGTTTGGCCTCGACCTCCAGCTCAATTAACATTCCCGGAAGGGCCAGGTGAGGCACAGCAATTGCTGTCCAGATAGGTCGATGATCGGGAACCCGTGCCTTCAAACCCTGGACGATAAAATCGAAAGAGGTCCGGATATCGCATGAATATGACCTCAGTGAGTAGACGTCTTCCCATCCTCGGAGGCCCGCTGCCTTGAGGACAATGTCGACGTTCTCGATCGCCAGCTCAACCTGTCTTTTGGTGTCGTTCGCGTCGAGCGCGCCCGTCTCCGGATCCCAGCCACCTTGTCCAGCGCACTTCACGATGCCGTTGCCGAGGTCCACGGACTGTGAGTAGTGGCAGGCCTCGCCATAGATCTTTCCAGCGCCAGGAGGGGTGTTGAACTTGATTGAAGACATGGTTCTAGCTGTGTGGTGGGGATTCTGTGAGAATCATAATCAGGATCTAGCTCCGGGAAAACCAATCCATGAATACATTGAAATCTTGCGATTTATGTGTAATAGAATATCCCAGAAACTCGCATCCCCAGGAATTACACTGAAGGATTTGCTCCTACTGTTGACTGAGAGCAGAGATGTGGGTCTCCGAGGTCAAATCTGTCGGGTTCTTGGGGCGTTTTCAGGTGATGTGTACTTAGGTAGTATGCGGAAAAGCAACTGAATTCTCATGCAGAGGAAGATTAAGCGTCGTGAAACATGCTCTAAATGATGCAGCGTCGTCATTATGTAGGCTCATTGCTGAAGCCCCAGCATCATCCTCAATCATCGGATGTTTGGAGAAAGGGTCACCGACTTGGAGAAGTCACCGACAAAGTGGGTCGGGGCTTTGTTTCCAGCAGTGTTTGTGGGGAGTCCGCGTCCCATCGTGATATGCTGTTGCAACCTGACATCAGCTGTACCTCGGCGATTTTTGCTCTTTGACGGAATGAATGCGTCCCTCTGGTGTCAATGCCTAGTCGGCTGTTCGTTCGCGAGATGCAGCGTGTGATACGGTCTAATGTGGAGTTCCTAGAGACTCGCTCTGAAACTCAGCCAAGATGTCAAGAGTTTTCCCCAAACGTGTTGCGAATGCCTTTGTCTCAATCCCCTGTAAGACACTCCCCTAGAATTTCAAAGTCGACCACGACAATGTTCCTGCGTCGGGGTCAAGTGGCAACTCTTCGGCGTCTAGCAAATGTTGATGTGGCCGTGCCGAGTAATTTGACTGAACGTTGGTATGCTGCATCTTAACCGTTGGTCAGTGAAAAGGGCCGCGCAGGATCAAGCAATGCTCTCATCAACGAGTTGGAACTCACCTTCTTTCAGAGAAGATACAGTGGCAGTATACTTTTCAAGCCACTTGCTGAGGAACACGGCAGGTTCAAATGCCCACAAAAGGGCGTGCAGTAACCATGAGCTTGCCTGTTGACGGACGTACTGCTGAAGGCTGGTGCTAGCAGACTCTTCCAAACCTTGTGACAATACTCGATACTTTGCAGCAAAGACCTAGCAGGTGGTTCCTCAAATCGAAAATCAAGCTCCTTGAGTGATGCTACGAGCTGTGATGTATCTGCCGCATAGCTCAAATCCGAGGGGGAAACAGCTCAAAGCTGGACGTGACAAACGAGATTGCAGTTGCCTTGTGCTTTCCATAACATTGGCGAAGCTGTCATAGAAGACGTTTGAAGTCGCAAAAGACCGATGAATTTTCCCAACATCACTCTGCGAGGTTGTGTGTTAGATACTCATACAGTCGATCTCCAATACCTTTTACTCGCATGAGTCGAGCATGCTCCGAGATGAGAATCTCTGAAGGTATCCCAAACGTGAATGCATCTTTTCAATTCTCATGCGTAATAAATACAAGACAGTAAAATGAAATGAACATCGGGCTGGAGTTTGCTCAATATCGACTCAGTTTTAGAAGCGCAATTGCCTGCTTCGTCGTTATAATCGTGGGCCAAGACATCGAAGAGAGTAAATACATCGCCAGTATGATAGAGCCCTCGAGATTGATCTCCTTCAACCGCGAAATCATGAGAGAGCAGAGAGCTCAACGAACGCTTGAATGCGCGTTGCAAGCCATCTGATTGTGATGCAATAGAGAAGCCTCACAAGAAGCCGTCGACGACAAGGCTACAAATAAGAATAATGCGGCTGCGTTGAAACGTTCGAGTTGAGTCAGAATCAGAATCAACAGACTGCTGGTATGTCGGGACAGGAAATCTCGAAAGTCTGGAGTAGGAGGAGATTGCAGTAGCGCAAACCTCAAGTTCTTGAACAACATCAACGGGCTGCGCTACTCAAGAAATTCAGCGAGTAAGTGGTCAGGTAGGCGATGAGAGTGTCAAAGGGAGTCCGAGATGTGCCAGTCGTTAAGGCACATCGCTAACAGCCTTTCTAGAGTGGGTTGAATCGCTAAAGTGACTGTGAAGACCCCTCTCTCGATCTGTCCATCTATGATTCTTGAAAGGCGAACCGTCTGCTTGTTGTGAAAAGGGGAATGACATTCCGGACTTCGCACAGATGTATTGCTGACAACGCATACAGTGCGGAATTTGTGACGAAATCGAGCCCGTGTATCAGAACGTTGTTCTGAAAAATCGAAAATGTGCTGTTCTTGACGTACCTTCAAGATGCAAGGCATCGATCACACGCTCGCTCACATGATGTTACAAAGTCCGGGTATTTTTTTTTTTTTTTTTTTCCTTTCTTAATAGGAGAAGGAGATAAATTGGGATGATCTCAATGGTATAAGGTGCATTAGGTGTAAATGTCACAGGATACAGGTGTATGATTTATGGTATTGGAGCGCGTTAGAACATTAAGCTAGCTATTTTAGAGACCGTCTGAATGGATTTTATATTTGGCTTCACAGCAAATCCACCATCGCCTGACTATCCTGTGGCCGATCCATGGTTACTCCATCGCCGTACTCAGCACAGAACCTTATCCAGAACGCATCTAGAATATTCGAGTTCACCCAAGTCTAGCCTAACAACTACTATCACCTCCGTCTTTGAAAGCCACGATGCCTCCGGAAACGCACTGATAAAAGGTTCCACAGGAGCCCAAGGCGCCGCTGTTCCAATTGTCGTTGAAAGCGCCACCGCTGCCAGCGCGCACCTTGAACTTTTCTTCGCCTGTAACCCAGGAGCGGCCCATGAGATACCACACGTACTCTTCATCCGTCATAGCACGCTGGTCGTCCTGGACATAGTGGTAGACTAGCCCGTTGTTGGTGGAGAGCACAGACACGCCCTTGGACTTGGTATCTTTGGTCCAGCGCACCGACCAGTTGCCGTGCTCGTCGACATCGACGCGCGTAATTCCGGCGGCCATACCTCTCATGTTATTGAACTTACCATTCATGTCCTGTCCGTCCTGGCCGGTGAAAAATGCTGGCCCGCCGTACGAGTTGAGTATCATGATTCCGGACTGTTTTTGCTGGGTATCATAATGTCACGAGTTATGGCACGCAGCAATGGGCATACGGAGTGTGGTAAAAGTGGCTTAACTATCAAAGTGGAAATAGACAAAAGGAAAAGGTCTATATACACGATATCTGAGATAGACACGTGATACAGCACGTGACGGGCACTTCGTGAGATGCGGATTACGTGACACATAATGAGCTAGCACGCTGTTCTGCACCGAGCCCTTGTTGTCCATAAACAACGGCACCTGACACAACAGCTGAGCGCTACTTCCCGCCTGTGGCGCTTGATGGTACACATTGAGATGCAGGCGAGGAGTATCGTTGTCGGTGATGGCCACACACTTATCGGCAATCAACGCAGGCGTCGCACCGGAGCCGCGCGCCGAAATAGCTGTGTTGGGGTCAAGTTCGGTTCGTTCACCTGCGGAATAGGGAACTCGCCAACGTGTGCTAATCCCACCTTCAGAGCCGCTTTTAGTCGTCAGCGAATACATATAGCCCGGCGCATTAGGTGTCGGATTGGAAGTCCAATTCGACCTCGGCATACGGCCGAGGCTGCGCAGGGGCTAACGAGGGGCCCTATTTATAATTATTATAAACTACCTAACCTACGGTTAAAACCTCCTTTTTATACCTTATATAATAATATAAATTTATAATTAATTAATTTATTTTATTAACTTACGGTTTAAACTAATTAACTATTATGTTTATAATAATAATACTAATATTGATTAGTAATTAATTTTTATTATTATAAATTAGTAAGGTATTTTATTTAGAAAAGACGACCTCTTTAAAAATAGAACGTAATAAAAGAATTATATTACTTAACTTTATAAAAAATAAGTAATAAGACGTAGAATTTTTATAATAGAATAGAGTAAAAAAATCGTAGCCCTAAACTACTTACGGAAGGCTAACGTTTATTATATTAAAATAACCCTTAATAATTAATAAAAATATTAAAGTAACTAAGTTATTATCGTTAACTTTATATTACCCTTTTTTTATTAATCAACTTACTTATAGCTAGCCTATAATTAAAAATTAATTTAAATAATTAATTAATTAGTATAAAGAACTACTTATATAACTACTTACTTAATTAATTAGTATAATAAATAAGCTTAAAAAAGTATAATATAAAAAAGTACTATATAATTAAAAAAAATTTATAAGTATAATATAATTATTAAAAGTAGTATAAAGTATAAGTATTATAAAACTAAAAGATTTATAAAGTATAAAAGAACTATCCTTAAGGGGCTTATAAATACGATCTTAAAAACCTAAATAACCTCTTTATAACCCTCTTAATTATTTTCTAAATATTACTTAGGAATATAGGGCAAAGGATAGTATAATAAAAAAAGGAGGAGATTTAGGGATTATAATAGTTATAATTTATAAATTATGAGTATTATAACTATTAAAAATTAGCTTAATAAGGAGGTTATTAATTTTAAAAAGAGCCTCTTACGGCCTCTTATTAGAATTATAATTATTATAATAAAAAAAGAACTTTTTAAAAAACTATTAAAAAGCTTTTTTTTTATATTATTAACTCCTAGTATAAGATTATTAGTTTTAAAAAAGTAAAAAGTAAATTACTCATTAATAATAATTCGTTTAACGAACGTATATACTTGTTAAGTTTTAAATTTTTTTTTAAAAAAAACACTACGTAATAAAGATATTATTAAGCTATTTATAAGTCTTTTTTTAATATTAATTAATTAAGTAATTAAAAAAAAACTATTAAAATAGTATTTAATTAAGAGGACTAAGAGTAAATAATAACAAGGCTTAGTACGAGGAGATAAGAAGAGGTAAAAAAGTTTTAGATTTTAATAAATTTAGTAATTAATAATAGTACCTTATTATTAAGATTAATAAGTAGTTTTAGAACGAACTTATTAAGATTAAATATACTAGCTATTATAAATTAAAATATAAATTAGGGAATAATATAGAATAAGTTAGTTTAGAATTAAAAAAGAGGGATTTTTATACTATATAAGTAAATAGAAATTAAACTAGAATACTAAAAAAAGTAAGTATATATAGGTTTTAATAATTTTAATAATAAGTAAATCGATATAGTACTAGTTTATTTTATAAAGATCTATATTTAAAAAGGGCTCGAGGGGTAACCCTTATTTTATAAAATTATGAATAACTTAAGAAACTAAAACGATAAGTAGTTTATTAATACCAATCCGAGCGTGATAAAAAGGGTTATTAAATTCTTTTATTATTAAAGTATTTTATTATTTTAAGTAATAAAATAAAGAGCTTATAAAACGCTTATTATAATAGTTATTATTAACGAATTTATACTATAGGATTAAAATTAAGTTAACTAAGTAGTAATAAAATATAACGACTTTAGTAAAAGAGTAAACTAATTAGAGTTTTTATTAAAAATTATTAATAGTAATATATTAGCGCCCGCTATAATAAGGGCTATAGAAATTATATAAAAAGAGTAATTACTAGCGATCTTACTAATTTTAATAACTAGCTTAGTAACGTTATTAATATATAGATTACTATTTATTAACTAGAGAGGTATATAATTAACTATATAGTAGTTTTTTTTTCCGGCTTTATAGGCGCAAAAGATCGACCTTAATAGGATTACGCTTTTAAAGGAAATTATATAATACGGTATACTTTTTAACTATATAATACGCATAATATGCCCTAAGTACGCGCTTAACGTAATATAATAATTTTAATACAAAAACCGCTATATAATTCGGGATAAGTAAGCTGCTTTTTACGTAGTAGCGCTAATTAAAAAGGTTAATAATAGAGGTTAGTTATAAAGGTTAGAGGCGGCCCTTAACTATAGAGGTTCTAAACTTTAATAGCGACGTAGAACTTTTTAAAAAAAGGGTTAAAAAGGTTAATATTTAATTACTCGTACTAGAGCTCGTAAAGATTCTTTTTATTTTTATTATTTTTAATATTACTTAAAGCTACTCTCTATTTAAATTAAATAAATTTACTAAATAAACTTATTAAATAAACTTATTAAATAAACCTATTAAATAAACCTATTAAATAAACCTATTAAATAAACTTATTAATATATAAACTATTACTTATTAAGAACCTACTCTAAAGATGCCCCTCGATAGGTCCCCCCCTCTAGGGCTCGATAAATTCTTAGGCCCCCTCGATACCCTAGCTATTATAACTAATATAAGTATGCCTAAGGAATAGTATAGTACTTTTTAATAGTATAGAATCTAGCTAAGTAATAGTATAAATATTATAAATAACTAAGCTAATATAAATATTAAGATTTAATATATTAATACTAACTTAGAAATTATATTTTATAAAACTAAAAATCCTTTTAATACGGGCTAAATTATAAATATAAAAAAATATATAAAGCGTCCCCTAACCCTTAATAAAAAGGAGTATATAATATAAGATCTAGCTATTTATATAAGCTAGTACTAAGAGGTTTTATATACGTTAGAGTAAGTATAACTTACCCTCTAGATAGCTAGAACTTAGAAGACTTTACGTAGTAAAAGGTCGGGAGTTTTAATTAGTGATTAGGTATAGAGCGCAATATACCTAGTTTTTTTTAATACGTAATACACAGTACGGCCCTAGTGGATTGCTCTATCGGGGGGATATAATTAACTATATAAAGTTAATATAATTATTTTAATATATAAAAAAAATATAAAAAGACCGACCCGACCGTTATTATAATAAAGTAATTTACTAACTTTAAAAAGATTTTTTTTAAAAAGAAATTATCTTTAAAAAAGAAATACGAGGTTTTATAAAAAACCTTTATAATATTTCATAATTATTATAAAAAAGTTAGAATTTGAGAGTAGTAATATTACTTAGTAATTAACGTCGTACTAATTAGTAAAGTTACGGATTATTATTACTAAATAGTACGTATTATTAGTTAAACTAACTTTTTAAATATAATTAATATAATTCGAAGTCGTTTTAAGACTTAAAGTAGGAGTTTAGAGCTCCTACCCGAGCTAAGAATATTATTATTTAAGTTTATAATTAAAATAATAAAAAGAAAGTTAAGATTAAAGATCTTTAAAAAACTTATTAATTATATTAATAAGTTAATAAAAACGTAGCTAAATAAGGGAATAAATAAATAAAAAGTCGGATATATTTATATAATTATATAAAGAGTTCTAGAAATAAAAGTAACTTTATACTAACTTCTTAAGTATTATAAGACTTCCTATTTAAAACTAAGGGCTAGTTTTAATATTAAGGCTAGGATGCCCTGCTAAACGTATTTATAATCGTACGACGACCCTTATTAATAGTACTAAGTTAACTATATACATCAAAATAAGGGGAGAGACGCTAAGTATAATAATTACTAAGTTAGAGGAATAGATTCCTTAGCTAATTACTAATTAAGTTTAAAATAGAAATAATAAAAGGGGAAGTATTTTATATATAAAAACGACGGTTATTAATTAAGTAATTACTTGAAAAAAGAGTGTATTAAATTATATAAGTAGTATAAAAGGTTAAGAGTAATAAAGAATAAAACTAGGCCTTATTAATTTAACTAATTCCTCGTTATATATAAGAGTAGATTTAGAAGTATAAAACTTAGTAAAAGCGTAATTAGCGGCCTAGATGATTTATATATAATAAGAAATTTAAAAAATAAACAAGGTCTTACTCTTTATATTAACGAATTAGATTTTAATAAAATTAATATAATTAATTACTCTTTTTTTATTCTATTAGCTTTTAGAAAATATATAAGACTAAATAAATAAAAAGTAATAAAAGCTCTTAATAAGTAGGCTTTTATATATAAATAATAAGAGAAGATCCCTTAGATAATAAATATAAATAAATAGACGAATTTAATAATACTAAATACTATTTTATTAATATTTAATAGAAAATTAGTACTTCTCTTAATATTTTAAAAGAAATATAGTACTAAGTAATCTAAGGAGTATTTAGAGGAGTCCTTTTTATACCCCCTAAATTACTTAAACACTAAGCTTATATAGGCATTTTATATTAATAAATAATATAACCTAAATATTCTTTAAAAAGTTATCCCGGATATAAGAGTATTATAATAGTTAATTAGAAATAAGGAGTAATTTTATATACTTTAAAAATATCCTTAGTTATATTAAATACGTTAATAATAAGTATTATAAGGATTAGTTTTAGCTTAAGTAAGGAAATATACGCTCTAAGTATAGTAAAAGTTAATATATACTTAGGTACTATAGTTTTTTATATCCCATTTATTAATGTACTATTTTTACTATACTTAAGGGATATAAACTAGTTAGCCCTTTAGGGTCCAGTCCGCCTTATTAAGGGCTATCTTTACCTTTATAAATAAGCTAGTCTATTAAAGTTAATATCGAGTATTTTTATTATATACTTTAATGAAACTTTATAACTAACTATAGCCGGCCGTAGCTATTACTAATTAATAATACTAACTAAACTTAAAATACTAATAACCCTATTATTATAATATATTAATCCCCCCCGACGGAGCAATCCGCCGGGGCCGTACTGTGTATTACGTATTAGGGAAAACTGGGTATATTACGCTCTATACTTAACTACTAATTAAAATAGCTCCCGACCTTTTATTACGTAATTCTAGCCGTCTAGAGGGCAAGCTATACCTATTTTAACGTATATAAGACCTCTTAGTACTAGCCTACGTAAGTAACTAGATCCCGTATTATATACTCCTTCTTATTAAGAATTAAAAAACCTCTTATATATTCCCTTATGTTTATAATATAACTTATATTAAAGGGATTTTTAACTTTATAAAGTATAATTTTTAAATTAGTATTAATATATTAGATCTTAATATCTATATTAGCCCGGCTATTTATAGTATTTATATTATTACTTAGTTAAATTTTATATTATTAAAAAATATTATACTACTTTTTAGGCGTATTTATATTAGTTACGATAGCTAGGGCGTCGAGGGGGCCTAATTTATCGAGCCCTAGAGGGGGGGACCTGTCGAGGGGTATCTTTAGAGAGTCCTAGCCTGTTAGTTACTAATTATATACTAAGAGAGTAAGTTCTTAACGAGGTATTATTTTAACTAGCTAATTTCTTAACTAGTTATATAATTAGTTATCTAGGTAGTAGTTTATATATTAATAAGTACGTTTAATAAGTATATTTAATAAGCTTATTTAGTAAATTTATTTAGTTTAAATAGAGAGTAGCTTTAGGTAATATTAGAAGTAATAAGGATAAAAAAAATCTTTACGAGCCTTAGTATAATAAAAGAGTAGCTAGATATTAGCCCTTTTAGCCCTTTTTTTAGAAACCTCTACGTCGCTATTAAAGTTTAGAACCTCTGCGGTTAAGGGCCGCTTCTAACTATTACGGCCGACTATTATAGCTAACTATTACGGCCGACCTCTACTATTAACCTTTTTAGCCGGCGCTATTACGTAAAGGGCAGCTTACTTATCCCGAATTAAATAGTAGTTTTCGTATTAAAATTATTATATTATATTAAGCGCGTACTTAGGATATATTGCGTATATTATATAATTAAAAAGTATACTATATTATATAATTTTTTTTAAAAGCGTGATCTTGTTAAGGTCGATCTTTTATACTTATAAAGCCGGAAAAAAACCACTATATAATATATTAATCGTCTTTTTAATAACTAAATACTACCCCTTACTTTTTTTTTATTTAATAATAACCTCTCCCTAATATTCTTATTTAATATACTTATTTATACTCTTTTTAAATTCTTAATTATATTATTAAGTCTAGGTTTATTTATACTTTATTATATTGAAAGGGCGCCGATAAGGGCGATGCTTATTATAATATATCTATCCGCTTTTTATAAAGTAATATTATAAATATAATATTTATTAAAGCGGTCTCTCTATAGCTCGGGGTCCCTTAGTATAATACTTATAAGATCGAACTTCTAGCTATTAAAAAGGCTCTAGGGGTTAATAATAACTAAGCGTTTCGGTATTTTAATAGTATATATTTAAAGTAAACGATTTAATAGTAATAAATAGTAAGGGAAGCGTTTTTTAACTTTAATAAAAAACGAAGTAATAAATATATATATATATATATATATATACGAGTTAAAATTAAAAATATATATTAATAAGGTTAGTATTATTTTTAATAATAGTAACGAGGGTATTTTTAATATTATACTATTATAAGCTACTATCACTTAGAAGGTAATAAACTTAGCTAAGTAAGCGGCTTATAAAGTAATAGCGTTAGGCGCTTAATATCGCTATTAATAATCTATATAGTAGTTTTTTTTTCTAGCTTTATAGGCGTAAAAGATCGACCTTAACGGGATTACGCTTTTAAAGGAAATTATATAATACGGTACACTTTTTAACTATATAATATACACAATGTACCCTAAGTATGTGCTTAACGTAATATAGTAATTTTAATACGAAAACTACTATACTATTTAGGATAGGTAAGCTGCCCTGCGACGGCGCTAGTTAGAAAGGTTAATAATAAAAGTCGGCCATAAAGGTTAGAAGTGGCCTTTTTTAACCGTAGAGGTTCTAAACTTTAATAGCGACGTAGAGGTTTCTAGAGAAAGGGCTAAAAGGGCTAATATCTAGTTACTCTTTAGAACTCGTAAAGATTCTTTCTATCCTTATTATTTTTAATATTACCTAAAGCTCTATTTAAACTAAATAAATTTATTAAATAAACTTATTAAATAAACTTATTAAATAAACTTATTAATATATAAACTACTATTTAGATAATTAGTTAGATAACTAGTTAAGAGATTAGTTAGTTAAAATACTACCTCGTTAAGAACTTACTTTACTAAAGATACCCCTCGATAGGTCCCCCCCTCTAGGGCTTAATAAATTAGGCCCCCTCGACGCCCTAGCTATCGTAACTAATATAAATACGCTAAAAGAGTAATATAGTACTTTTTAATAATACAAAATCTAGCTAAGTAATAATACGAACGCTATAAATAACTAAGCTAATATAAATATTAAAATCTAATATATTAATACTAATTTAGAAATTATACTTTATAAAATTAAAAATCCCTTTAATACGGGCTATATTATAAATATAAAGGAATATATAAAAGGTCCTTTAACCCTTAATAAAAAGGAGTATATAATACGAGATCTAGCTACTTATATAGGCTAGTATTAGGAGGTCTTATATACGTTAGAGTAAGTATAGCTCGCCCTCTAGATAGCTAGAAGCGGCGGGAAGTTAGGAGCTGTTTTAATTAGTAATTAGGTATAGAGCGTAATATACCTAGTTTTCTTTAATACGTAATATACGGTATGGCCCCGGCGGATTGCTCCGTCGGGGGGATTAATAATCCATAATTATAAATATTATATAAGGGAAAGTTAAAAAGTTAAAAAATCTAAAAGAAATAGTTTAATAAGATAGTATAAGTATTTACTAATATTATATATTAAAACTATATAAATAATACTAAGAACTGCCCGGTAGTTAGTAAAAGTAAAATATATAAATAAATAAATAAACTAGTTAGGGATCGTATTTAATAATATAAAAAATAAACTTTTAAATAATAAGAAGTTAATAATTATTAAAAAGTAATAAGGTATACGTTTATAAAGCTTAAATTAAATATTAAGTTTATTAATTGTTTTATAAAAAGCGAGCTCAAGTAATTATATAAGTACTTCGGATACTTATTAGTTATAAAGCTATATAACTTCTTTAAGTAATTAGAGAATAATATAAAAATAAGAGCTTTAAAATACTTAATAAAAATATATTACTAATACTAAATAAACGCCTAGAGCTTATATAAATTTAAATTTAAATTATATAACGAACTTAATTTTAACTAAGAAATTGTTATTAATATTTTTTATTTAAATAATTACTTAGTATTATATATTATTAATAAGGCTATTTCTTTTTAAAAAAGCTATTTCCTTAGGGATTTACTTATAACTATCTAGTTAATACTTAAAAAAGCATAGATTAATATATACTAGGGGTTACTAAACGGGATTAGGACTAATATAAGTACTAATTTTAAATTAGTAAAGTTTAAAAATAATATTATTATAGATAGTATATAGCTAAAAATCGTACTTATTAAAATATATTATAATATTAATAGTTAAAAAGAGTGTTTAAGATTATTCATAATAAATACTTTGATATTATAAATAAAAAGTATTTTTAAATAGTATTTAAATATTATAATAATATTATAGGTTTAAAGGTACTAGTTCTAATGTTTTTTATATTCGGAAAATACCTGAGGATAATAATAGCCTCGCTACTATTACTAAACATAGCTTAGTAAGTAAAAGTAGTTAATAAAGTGATAAAAATATTCTAAAAAACGAATATAAAGTACTGAATTAATAAAGTTATTACTATTTATAATGAGCTAAATATAAGCCCTAACCTTAATATATTACTAAATTCGAATGTTAAGGTTTAAAAATAAATCACTGAATAGTAATTAAGCTTATATAAATTAATCTTAGTTAAAAAACGTTTATATATTATTATGAAAAATCGAGACTAGTTATTAAAAGTATGAATTATAGTAGTACGACCGTATTATACTAATTTTAATAAAGAGATATTAGTTTAATAAAAAAGGAAGAGCTAAAGGAATCCCCGTAGTAACTTAAAGAGGAGTAAGAAATTATTTTTAATAAGATTATTATAATAAAATAAATAAATAATAATAATAAAAAAGAGATGACCCTTATATTACTAAGACGTATAAAAAACTCTAAGTAGAGGGTATTATTACGGTACTTTATTACTAATAATAAAATAAGTAGTATATTTTATATAGTAAAAAAAAGGCTAATTACGTACTCGTAATTTAATTATAAAAGGAGGGTATAATTATAATAACTAAGAAACCTTTTAAAAAATTAGACTTAGTAAAAGTAGAGATATTACGTAATCGAGGGGTTTCTTAATTTATTTTTTACAATTTATTCAAATACGCGAATTTATATATATTTAAATTATATATAGTTTCAAAAATAAAAAAGAAGAGTACTTTATAGCTATATAAGAGATTAAAGTACGTTATATAAGGGTATAGTAACGTTAAAAAGGCGATATTACTTACTTAGTTACTTATGGTCTAACGCTATAACTAACGCTTTATAATAGTACTAATAATATTATTATAATAAAAAGGATACTAAATTTAAAGTTATAATGTTACGTAAGCGTATACTTAATTAGTAACTAAGCTTATAAAAAAGATCCTTACTTATTTTTTAAAAAAGATAACTAGTAAGTATTTAAAAAGTACGATTATTAAAGTACTTAAGCTGTTATATAGCCTTATGAAATTAAGTACTTATTAATAAGTAACGTATTACGACTTCTATATTAATTAATTATTAATAGTTATATTGATATATATAATCTTTATTTTTTAATTACTACGTACTTAGATAACCCCTTTAGTATTATAAAAATATAAATAAATAATATCCTAAGTTTATTAAAGGGAATTAATAAAGAGGTATATAGAATTAATATAGAGGTATGCACCTTATAGCGGTATGCGCGTCCGCTACTATAATTAGCTAAAATTTTAATTATTAGTATACTTAGATTCTATTATATTTTTTTAAAGTACCTATTTATTTTCGTAATATGAATATACTTTAAAAGAGCTTTATTACGAAGCTTATATTAATACGTTTTACGTCCCCTTTTTATTAAAGCCGCACTAGTCTAGAGGTATAGTAGTATATTAATTTCCTATGTAATATTTTTAAAGTTACCCTAGCTTAGATTTTTAAAATTTAAATACGTCCTTCTTACTACGGCCCTATAAACCTTATAATTAATATGCTATAAAATAGCTCTCTTAGTAACTAACGTACCGAACTTCTATTACCGAGCTCTAGCTAATAGCTTAGAAAATCTAACCCGTTTTATAAAACGTTAACGCTCTAATAATAATAATATATTATTATCTCTTATTTTAAATAGTAACTATTTTAATATTAGCTAGTTTTATAAAATTAGCGATCCTTATATATATATAACGACTTAATAAACGACTTATTACCCGAGCTATTATATAAAACACGACTACTATCCTATTATTTATATTAATATATTAAAATAGAACTAACTTTTTATTTTAATTATAAATCCCTTAATAGAACTAATATTTTCTAACCTTTTACTATTTCCTAATTCTCGCTAGCGCGTAGTCCTCCCCTTTTTAATAAAGAGTTTTAATAGCTTATACTCTACTTTATACGCCGTTTTTTAAAGAGAATATAAACTACTTAATATATTACCCTTCTCTAAATATTACTAAAGCCTAGTCCCTCTCCTTTTTTTAATAAATCTTAATAACCTACCTAGCTTATTATAAAATAGTTTAATAATATTCTTTAGCTTATTATACGAGTTATTAAGACTAATAAAAAGTTAATAACTAGCTTTATTTAATAATATAAGCAAAGCCGTTTATAATGAGAAACGTAGGGTTCATAAACAAACCTACTACCCTATTTATTTTTATAATAAAACCCTTTTTTAAGTTTATTATCTTTTTAAACTATAGCTTTTTATTATATTTAAAATAATAAATCCTCCTCTCTTTTATTAAATAAAACCCTAAATCTACCGATCCTTAGCGACTTAGAGCTAATAGTAAATACTCTTTTTAATCGAGTTAATACTTTTATTAAAGTTAATAAGTTTAGTATTATAAAATAATATAAATATATATCTCGGATAGGTCGGCTTATATAATACTTATTCTAATATAATCGATTTAATAAGCCCGGCTTTTTAAAAAATATAAGTATTAAATAGTATAGGTTTTAGAAGTGCGGCTATTAATAATAAGTAATTATAAAAGCGTAAAAAGAGGGTAAGTAACTATTACGTTATTATTTAGACCCTTAGTATAGTTAATATGACTATAGCCCTAGCCTCGGAGTATTTATATATCCTTCTTATTATAAGCTTACTTAGCTAATTAAGGATATTATTAAAACTATAAGCTAACGGGTTAAGATTCGGGTACGTAATATACGCACTATTATTTAAGAGTAATTCCTAGAGGCCTTATTTATTTAATAAGATATTTATAATACTAGAGCCCGTATTAACTAAGAAAAATTAAATAAATATTTATTAATAATAGTATTAATTAAGCTATTTAATAAATAAGGGATTTTATATATTATTAAGTAGGCAGTTAATAAGCCTAATCGCTTAGTTAGGCTTATTTAAACTTTTCTTTACTACTTTTAAATATAAAAGCGGTTCTTTAAAGTAATTAGTTTTAATAATATATATAATACTAATCGCTTTCAGCTCCCTTTTTTTTAAGTTACTAAGTAGACCTGTTTTAGGTTTATTTATAATATAGTATTTAGTTTTATTAATAATAAAAGATTAAAAGGGTTTTAGTTCCGCTTAGTAAGTATTTATTAACTAATTAAATAATACTTAATTCGCTAGCCTTTTATTATTATTACTAATTATAATAAGTAAATAAAAACTATACTTAATAAGCATTTTTCTAAAATTTAGTAATAACTATATATTTATTATATTAACTCTAACGTTATACTTAAAGCTAAATAGAAGTAGATTAAGGACCCTAGTTATAATAATAATAATAATAGGTTTAATAATAATAATTATTAATTAATTACGTAATAATAGCCGAGCTTAGTAGTAAAAACTATACTTATATTAATATAATAGTAAATTAAGCTATTTTATATACTTACTACGGGGTATTAATTATTTAAAAGCTTATTACTTTTATTAAAACGGAGTATATTTATAAAAAAGCCTAAACTAAGCTCTATAAAAGGTTTAATAACTAACGCCTAATCCTCTAGTACTTTTACGTAATATACCTACTTTTAAGAGTATAATAAGTCCGTTACTTTATTTAAAAATACTAGAACTTTAGTACTCGTATTACTTCTAATACTAAGTTAAGTAATAATAATATTAAGGGTTATTTTTTAAATAATCTTAGTTATTTATATTAACTTATTAACGTTATATAAAATATAAATAGTAATTAAGAACTACGTTTTTACTAAGCTTATATAAAGGACGAGGTACTTATAAGCTAGGAGTATATAAGTACTCGCTTTAAGTACTTAAGTAAACTTTAAATAATACTTTTTTTAAAATATTTTACTTTAATTAGAATATAAGGCCGGCTTATAAAAAAGGTAATACTATTTAATAAGAGGCTATTCTTAGACCCCCTCGGATCTTATAGTTTAAATTATACTATTTTAATTAAGCTAAGTATTTTATATTACTATAAAATCTATTTTAAAATATTAAATTTAGCTACTTTTAATAAGTAAAAAGTATACCCTTAGTAGCGTTTTTAAGAGACGTTTTTTTTTAAATTTATATTACTAAATCCTTAACCCTAAGATTACTATATCTTTTTATAATAAGCTAAAGAACATAGTATAGCCTATTTTATTATAACTAGCCTTATTTAAAAAAGGCCGGTTAGTTACTTAAGCCCGTACTACTTATAATAGCTAAGGTACTAATAATAAAAAGCGAGGCTACTTATTTAGAAATAAGAATAAGTTAACGTTAGCTAGGCTTATAAAAAAGATAAGTTAGCTAAGTTAAAGCTAGATATTAAGTTTATCTTAGTAATAAATAAAGAGCTAGTTTAGCGTTCTTAATAAAGAGAGGATAATAAGGAATTATATAAATAAACGGCTAATATAGCTTAGTATTTAAGAAAAATAGAGCTAGTAAAAAGTAGTTTATAATAATAATAAATTATTATAACTATAATAAAAAAAGTAGTTAAGTAGACGTTATTATAATTTACTTTTTATATATCTTAAGTATATAATAAGAAAAAGCCTTATTTATTTAAGATTTATAAAAGCTTATATTATTAGCTTATTTAAAATCTATAAATCTTAAATAAGTAATATAGCGGTTCTAAATAAGTACGTAGGTTATAGTAGTATTTCTCTTTTTAAAAATCTTAAACTAGAGTTTAAATAAGAGAGAATAGTAAGAATAGCTATATTAATATAGTTATCCTTACTACTTTTATAAAGAAGTACTATTTTTCTAAACTAATTATAATAATAAATACGTATGCTATTATAAGGTGCATGCCTTTATATTAATTCTATATGCCTCTTTATTAATTATCTTATTAAATATCGAGTTTATAAAAAAAAGGATAAATAGCTTTATAAAACTAGATTTATAACTAAATTAAAAAAGATCTTAATATTAAAATTCTTTTTAATATTTAATAAAGGGATTTTAATAATCGAGGGGGATAATATAGTATTTTAATAAAAAAGGTAAAGCAAAAAGATTACTTTTATTAACTTAAAATCCTCTAATTATAAAAAGTAATATAAGGCTAAGCTTACTTAAGAAGTATATATTATAAGTATTTATTAACCCGAGGCTATTTTTAATTACGTTAGAACTATATAAGCTATAGAGCTTATAAAAAACGACTTTAATACTCTCAATTAATAATTATAATAATAATAATAAAAATACTATAACTAAGGTCTTATTTATTAGCTTATTAAGCTTACTTTAGTAAGGCTCTACGTATTTATTAATAGGTTATTTATAAATAATAATAACTTAACTTTATAATTAGGATATATTATTATTTTTATTAACGAGGAGCTTAGTAAAAATAAATTTACGGTTTAAAGTAATATTATTTACTATTTATTAATAAAAAGTAAGCGAGTTATATATAATATACTTATATTTAAAGTTTATATAGTAGTTTCTTTTCTAGCTTTATAAGTATAAAAGATCGACCTTAATAGGATTACGCTTTTAAGGGAAATTATACGATATAGTATACTTTTAAATTATATAATACGCGTATTATATCTTAAGTACGCGCTTATTATAATATAGTAATTTTAATACGAAAGCCGCTATTTAATTCGGGATAAGTAAGCTACCCTATAGCGGCGCCGGTTAGAAAGGTCGATAATAAAGGTCGATAGTAAAGGTTAGCCGTAATAGTCGGCTATAATAATTAGCCGTAATAGTTAAAAATAGCCTTCCTTAGCTATAGAGGTTCTAAACTTTAATAGCGACGTAGAGGTTTTTAAAAAAAGGGCTAAATAGGCTAATATTTATTACTCTTCGTACTAAAGCTCGTAAAAATTCTTTTTATTCTTATCGCTTCTAATATTACCCAAAGCTACTCTCTATTTAAACTAGATAAATTTACTAAATAAATTTACTAAATAAATCTATTAAATAAATCTATTAAATAAACTTATTAATATATAAACTACTACTTCGACAAGAACTTACTCGACTTTTAGTATATAGTTAGTAATTAGTAAGCTAAAGATGCCCATTAAGAAGTCTACCCCTCTTAGGCTAAGTACCCTCGGCTAGCTCGATATTATAGCTATTATAGCTAATATAAATACGCCCGAGGAGTAGCGAAGTACTTTTTAATAATACGGAATTTAGCTAAGTAATATTATAAATATTATAAATAGCTAGGCTAGTACGGATATTAAGATCTAATATATTCATACTAACTTAGTTATAATAATTATAATAAACGGACTAGAAGTATATATAGTTAAGGTAATAAGCTAGTATTTTAAATAGCTCTTATAGGACCTCCCGGGCGGTAATAATACTTATATAAAAAAAGGGATTATACTAAACCTAGCTACTTATGCAGGCTAGTACTAAGAAGTCCTATACGTATTAGAGTAGGTAAAGCTCGCTCTATAAGTAGTTAGATATACGCGGCGGAAGGTTAAGAGCTATTTTAGTTAATAATTAAATATAGAGCGCATTATACTTAGTTTTCCCTAATACGTAATATACAGTACGGCCCCGGCGGATTGCTCCGTCGGGGGGATTTAAAGTTTATAATATACTTAATAATATTAACTTTACTTATATAATTTTAATTATATTTAAAAAAATTTATAAATTAACTTAACCTCTTTATAGTCCCTATAATTGTTTATACTAATTTATACTTATAATATAAGTACTTTATTAAGCTAAGTATTATAAAAAAAAAGAGGCTTATAATAAATATTATAATCTTTAAGTAGTTATATAAACGATAAAAAATCCTTAAGATCTATTGGAATCATAATAATAATAATCTCGCCGACGCTTTTATAAAAGTAGTACTTAATAAGGGATTAAAGTAATTTATTAATAAAAAAAAGGCAATAATATAAATAAAAGGATAAGTTATATAAAAAGAATAAAAAAAGGGGTAAAAAAACCGACTTAATATATAGGCCCGAGGTTAAATTAAATTTCTAATTATAATAATAATAATAATAATTAAATTAATAAAAGAAAAGTTAGTATTAAATTAAAAATCTAATTTGACCTTAGTATATAGCCGAGGCTACGTAAAGGCTAACGAGGGGCCCTATTTATAATTATTATAAACTACTTAACTTATAATTAGAACCTCCTTTTTATACTTTATATAATAGTATAGATTTATAGTTAATTAACTTACTTTATTAACTTATAATTCGAACTAATTAACTATTATCCCTATGATAGTAATACTAATATTAGGTATATTGAATTTGCTAGACGGGCTTGTGACTATATAAACGTCGGTACCTGCCACAGCTATTCTATTCTCGACCGTTTCGCCATTAAGCTGAGCCTTGTATACTTTGTTACTAGGCGTGATGTAGCCATATGTGGTTGAGTTGGCCAACGTACCGTTGGCGCTGGTGTCGAGCTGCACAGCACCCGTAGTGAACCAGATATTCTTCTCGATGTCAAACATGGCGTTGAGCAACTGATCACCTTCTTGCAGTTGAGGGCGCAGATCAACGGTACGCGTGGTTCTAAAGTAAGGGCGTCCCTGGCAAGTATCACGATGCACGACCCAGATCATGCCCTGGGCCGAACTGACTAGAACGTCGTTCGTTTTGACAATGTACTTCATGTATGGGATGTTCAGCGCTTGGTTGTCATCTTCTGGATACCACGCCGCAAGTACGTCCATCGAATCCGGATCCAGTGCCACCAGTCCGTACTTCAAGGTGGTTGTATTGATGTAGCCCGACGTCAGTTGATTGTCTTGGCCCCAGAGGAAGACGAAGGCAGGCTGGGCTTTTGCGCTGGTGCGTGTCTTTACACCGCGCGGCCCGGGAAAGTCCTGACCGCCGGAATTGCCGCCATCGCTGTGCAGCGATGACGCTTCCGGAAGCCAGATGAAAGGGGCCGATAATGGCTTGCATTCAGCTGCTTCGCCGGTGAATGGGACACTTGTAAGATTCTGGGAATCCTCAAGTACTGGAGCTTTGGGATACGAAATAGGGGTATGAACGTCCTAAAAAGAGAAAACCGAAGGTCAGAATAAGTAGCAGAGGCCTTACGATAAGAGAGAGTAATCATACTTGACATGAACCCGCAGGTTTTGCTACAATTCGGACGCTTCCCATTGCTAGCAGGGACGACCATAAGGGTACTCGGAAAAGGAGCATAGTGGTGCAAGCTCTGTGCTAGACAACTAGCGAAGGGAAGATGAAACGGAGATTGATGAAAGCCAGAAGAGGGTGTGTTGTGTAGTGCTATTTGGTGAACGAATGTTGATGCCGATTGCGAGTGGCATCGCACCGGCTTTAAATCAAAGACCCAGGTAGCCAAGAGCAAGTCGTCTAGCGAGTCCGTTATCGAATAAATCAGGGATAGCTGTGGGCTGACAGGTTGCGAAGCTTCAAGATGACGTGGGAGAACCAAATAGCTCCGCAGTTCGCTCTCTCATAATTATACCCTGGCTACCGCAGTGCTAGATTGACACTACTAGAACGTGTAGTTACAAGACTGACGGACACCTCGCGTTCGATCCGAGGCGCTAGCTGATAGTAAGGCGGCTCTTCATACCATCGCATGTCAAAGCGATTGGGCAACTGGAGTGACGCATGCAACGGCTCGGACTCCTCGGGATACCCGCAAACCACCGACAACGACCATTCTCATTTCAAAACCCGCTTTCCTGAACGGACATCTTGTCTCTACGCCTTCCAGTCAGCTCTTACCAAATTCTTGACCAAATGCTCAGATTCAAATAATGCAACACTTGCAGATCTTCATTTTCCTTCCAGTCCAGGGGAGACTAGGTCCGGATCTATACTAAGCCAATGTCCTACAATCTTATCAACCCATGCATTGGCATTGGCATTGCTTGAGCCAAGTAGATGCCTAACCGCATCCATCGCGTTCTTCGCCCACTTCTCTAAATACCACTGGTGCTCGATTGACTCGCAAGTGGCAATGAACTGCGCAAGAACCACCAGAGCCGCAGTATTGCTTTCATGCAACAGGGCGACAAACTCCTGTGACACCATTGCTGTCCACTTCATTAACCAAACAAAATCATACCGAAGCGATTTGTTGTCACGTATAGATTGCCATAATGGTCCTTTTTTGGCCTCCAAGAGTCGAGCAGCGCCGTCATGAACCTCTTCCAAGCAGGTAATTGCAGCGGCACAGATATCAGCCTCAGATCTGTCGACCGTGCCGTCACCAAGTAATTCTTCCAGACATTGTGTTCGGAGAGTTTTGTACCACTGCGAAATTTTCGGAGAAGTAGACCAGAGCGGGAATTGGTTTGCGACGGTGGAGGTGGTGATCAGATGACGATACGCTGTCGTTTGAAAGGCCCCCGTATCGAGTCCAGCTCTGACTATGACACGGGTACCTCGAGTGGCCACAAATATCTCCATTAAGTGATCGAAGACCATTTCCAATCGGGAAGTCTCGCCCGATGCAGGCGATAAAGTTTGTGACAGGACGGTACTTTGCTCATGGTGTTCCCCATCCAGGTCGCGTTGGTTCCGGTTCAGTGAAGGAGAGTGGTCAGAGACGCCGGCGGCAGACGTGAAAGCTATCAGGACGGCCATGGAGTAAACCGGACCTGCCGGCCATGGTTGTTTGGTACGGACTGCGAATTCCTCGTTGCCGCTGAAGTCTAGAGCTTGCAGCTTGCGGCGGTATCCGGCATGGCCTGGTCTTGATGATATCTGAAAGCACGCATATAGTCACGATGCGTGTAATTTTGATGATTGTGTTGACAGTCATCGTTGTTTGTAGATCCGTGCTTACTGGCAAGATGCAGGGCTGAGATGGCGAGCATGCCATGGAGGAGAAAGGGGCACGATGATGCGTCGCTGACGATGGTGGTCTGCCAGGCATCGATCACCGAAGGAAAGCTACTGAACGTATGTACAGTTGCCGTAGAGAAGTGACTCATCAGGAAAAGATCGAACGCCCATGATGTTGCTTCAGGGTGTTTAATATCAAGGGTCGGGTTGTCGCACAACTGTGAGGCTGGCGGAGGAGGGTTTTGACTATCCAGCAGACTGCAGTGTTCCTTGCTTCTGATGCAATTTCCGCAAGGTGCCCTTTCATTGCACCATCAGCAGGTCGGTAAGCATAGGTCTTTTGATGGGAGCTGTCGGATTAGAAGTCCAATTCGACCTCGGCTTACGGCAGCCAGCGCAGGGACTAACTACGGCCCCTATTTACGATATTCGTGGCCTACCTAACCTACGGTTAGAACCTCCCTTTTCTATATACGCAAAAATTTATATAGTTTAATTAATCTCTTTATTAACCCTTAGTTCGAACTAATTACCTTATAATAGGGATACTAATACTAATTAATAGTTAAATTTTATTATTATAGATCGGTAAGGTATTTTATTACGTAAAAGAGACGACCTCTTAATACTATACGAGATAGGAAATTCGTACTAATTAACCTTACGAAAGTAGATAAAAAAGGGGCGATATTCGAATACCGTACGGAATTAAGTAATCGTAGTTTTTTATTACTTATAAGAGGTCGACATTTATTATATTAAAATATATTAATTAATAAAACCGCTTATATAGCTACTATTTTACTACTATTTTAAGTAGCCTTTTTATTAATATAACTTTTATATAACTAGCTTATGAGTTAAATTAGTAAAAAGAGATACCTATATAACGACTACTTACTTAATTAATTAGTATAATAAACGAGCTTAATAGTACGGTATAAAAGAGTACTATATAATTAAAAAAAGGGATCCTTAAGTATAAATATTCTTAGTAAACGTAGTAAGAACCTATATAAGAATTATAAAGTTAAGAGATTTATAATATATAAAAAGGTCTATTATAATAAGAATTTTATAAATATAAAGAAGCCCGCGATCTAAATAATCTCTTTATAACCTTATTAACTACTCCCTAAATATTACTTAAGAATATAATATAAGGGATAGTTTAATAAAAGAGGAGGGGATTTAGAGGTCCTAATAGCCTCGAGCTACGAGTATTATAAATATTAGAGGTTAGTTTAGAGAAGAAGGTAGTTACTTAAAAGAGGCGAAGAAAGTTATTAGTTTAAAAAAGCTAAGTAACTTTTTATTAAAATTAAGCTAAGGGAAAAGAAGAGAATCTTTTAAAGGGCCGTTAAAAGGCTTTTTTTTATACTACTAGCTCCTAGTACGAGATTACTAATTTTAAAAAATTAACTAAGTAATAAAAGGGATTATTAATAAGTAATAATTACTAAATTAGCGTAATTAAACTACGAAAAAGACTACTTAGGAAACTATAAAAAAGGGTACCGAGAGGTTATAAAAAAAAAGATTTTTAAAATATTTAACCTTATTACGTACGAGTAATAGGTAGTATTTTTAATAAGTCCTTAAAGTTTACGAAGTCTACGAAGTCCGTAATTTTATAAGAAGGAGGGCTTAACTTCGCTAACCGTACTTAATAGCCTATTTAATTCCTTTATGAGCCGCCCAGTATCTACTTTTAACTATTTTTATAAAATACTACCCTAGAAGAAGTAGGATAAGGAAGGAAGTAATTTAGAAATTACGTAAAGCACGAGGCTTAGGAAATTAGAAATATATAGAATAGTAGAAATTAATAATTAATAAAGACCCTAAGACTAATTACTTTATTTTCTTATAGTAATATAAACGTTTACTATTATTATTAAAAAAAGGATTATTAAAATCGACCTTTTTATATTAAATTAAAAAGGGTAGCCTTAGTAAGTACGATATCTAGCGATCTAGAGGGTTAATAATAGTTATTAAAAATAGTAAAAATAAGAGTAGTAACGAGATAGTAAGAGGAAGCGAGAATTACTTAGATTTTAATAAATTCGTTAAGTAATAAAAGTACTATTTTACTATAGCTAACGCACGGGTTAGATATATTTTTATTAAGATTAAATACGTTAGTAATTACTAATATAAGTATAAACTAGGGTACGACTTTTAGCGAGTTAAGGTAAGAGAGAACAAAAAGAAACCCGATCTTAAATAGAATCCCGATCTTTTATAAATAAATAAATATTAACCCGGATTATTAAGGGACGTAAATATATAGAATTATAAATTAACTTAATAATAAGTAAACTAACGTAATATTAATCTATTTAACTAAGGTTTATAAAAAAAGGGGCTATAAGGGTAACCCCTATTTTATAAAATTATAAACGACCTTAGCTACTAGCTAGATAAATAGTTTATAAGTATAAACTTAAGAATTACGAAAGTAGTTAATAGATTTTTATACGGGCAAGGGGTATTATTAACGTAATTATAATTATAAGAACTATATAAAATCTTAGTAATAACGATTATAAAGGAGGAATTTATACTATAGAACTAAGTATAAGTTAATAGAGTATATAATCGCTTTAATAAATTTAAAAAAAGGGTAAATAACCTAGATTTCCTTTTAATAATTACTAATAATAATCTATTATTATAAAAGGATATATAAAAGTAAAATATAGTATTAAAATACGATAATTAATAATTCTACCTATTTTAATTTATAGCTCGTCGCCACTATTAATATAAAATTTAGTACTAATCGGTTAATAAAAAAGGAAGTAGACGACCCGAAGTTATTAATAATACGTAACGACGTAAGGATCGTATATAAATACTAAAAATATAATAATAAATACGAGGTAATTTATAAACCTTAAAAAGATCTTTTTAAAAGAGAAATTATACTTTAAAAAGAAGTACGAGGTTTTATAAAAAACCCTAATAATATTTTATAATTATTACGAAAAAGTCGGGATTAGAGAATACTAGTACTATTTAGTAATTAATATTATACTCGTAAGTAAGGCCTCTAATTATTATTACGAAGCGGTACGTAACCTTAATTAAAACGACTTTTTTAATATTATTAACGTAATCTAAAGCCGCTTCGAGATATATAATAAGACTCTAGAGTTCTTATTTAAGTTATAAGCGATTTCTTTTATATTTATAGCTAGGATAATAGAGGGTAAGTTATAAATAAAAATCCGTAAAGAGCTTATCGATCGAATTAATAAGCTAGTAAAAACCTAGCTAAATAAGGGGATTAATGAGCAAAAAGTTAGATATTTATATACCGTAGTTCAACGCGTACTAAAAGTAAAAATAATTTTATATTAAATACCTAAAGACTATAAGACGCTCTACTTAAGGCTAAGATCTAGTTTTAATATTAAAATAAAAATACTATACTAAACTTACCTCTAGGCGTATAATAGCTCTTATTAATAATATTAAGTTAATTAGACGTATAATAAAAAAAGGAAAGAAGCTAAGTATAGTAATTATTAATAAGGAGGCCTAGATTCGTTAAATAAGTAGAGATTTTAATCGTAAATAGGGTAACGGAAAAAGTAGTGTTTTATTTATAAAAAGAATAAATATTAGTTAAGTAACTACTCTAAAAAAGAGCGTATTAAATTATATAAAAAGTATAAAAAGTCGAGGGTAATAAATAGTAAAACTAGCCCTTATTAATTTAACTAATTCCTTATTATATATAAAGGCAGATCCGGGGGTATAGAACTTAGCAAAGGTAACTAAATTAGTAGCCTAAAGTATCCGTACTCTATAAAAAATTTAAAAAATAAAAAAGATCTTACCCCTTATACTAATAAATTAAATTATAACAAAGTTAATAATATTAACTACTCTTTTTTTATATTATTAGCCTCGGGAAAATATACGAAGCTAAATAAATAAAAAGTAATAGAAGTTCTAAATAAGTAAGCTTTTATTTATAGATAGTAGGGGAAGGTCCCTTAGGTAACGGATACGGAAGTAAATAAAAGGATAAATCTAATAGCGTTTTTATACTATTTAAATTACCTAAATACTAAGCTCATATAAGTATTCTATATAAATAAAAAGTACGGCCTAAATAATTTTTATAGGATTATTCTAAATACTAGGGCATCGCAATAGTTAATAAGAAGAAAAGGGTAATTCTAAGTACTATAAGAAATCGCGCTAATAACGCTTAATACGTTAATAGCGGGTATTATAAAAATTAGCTTCGGCCTAGGTAAGGAAATCGTCGCCCTAAGTACGGTAAAAGTTAAGACGTACTTCGGAATAATAACTTTTTATATTTTACTTATTAATACCCTATTTCTCTTATATTTAAAAAATATATATTAACTAGGTATTATATTTAATAATACGAAGAATAGAATCTCTAGTAATAAGCACTTTAAAATAGTTAAACGATAATAAGAGTACGCGTTTATAAGGCTTATTAACGACAAGAAGTTAATTAATTACTTAATAAAAAATAAGCTCTAATAATTATACTAGAGATTTAGCTACTTATTAGTTATAAGGCTATATAATTTACTAAGGTAATTAAGTAATAATAATATTAAAATAAGGGCGCTAGAGTAATTAACGAAAGTGTACTACTAATACTAAATAAATATACTAAGCTTACGCAGATTTAAATTTAAATTACGTAATAAGCTTAATTTTAATTAGGAAATTGTTATTAATATCTTTTATTTAAATAGTCGACCGGTCCTATATATAATTAACGAAGCGATATTATTTTAAATAGGGTAATTCTTATAGGATTTATAAATAAAAATAGTATAAGTAGCCCTATAAAAAAGCTAGATCGATATATACTAAGGACTACTAAACGGTATTAAGACCGACGTTAGTACTAGTTTTAAATTAGTAAAATTTAAAGAAAATACGGTAGCTTATAGTATATAGCTAAAAATAGTACCCGTTAAAGTATATTATAATATTAAAAAAGTAGAAAGGGCATATTAGTAACTAAAAAGGGCGTTTAGAATTATTAAAAAAGAAAATCCCGATTTTACTAACTACGAATATTTTTAAATAGTACTTAAATACTATAATAATATTATAGGGCCTAACGGGCTTATACTAACGCTTTTAGTATTTAGAGTATATTTAAGAACGACCTTAGCCTTACTACTATCGCTAGATATAAACTAATAAGCCTGAGTAATTAAAAAAGTAATACGGGCGCTACGCGAAGTAAGTATAAAAAAGTAAATTAATAAAGTAATTACTATACGTAATAAGGCTAATATAAGGGCTAATTTAAATATATTACTAAATTTAAATATATAAGTATAGTACGAAACTATTTAATAATAAGCTAGGCTATATAAATTAATTTTTATTAATAAGCGTTTTTACGTAGTTACGAGAGATTGCGACTAGTTACTTAAAATATTAATTACGGTAGTTAGACTATATTATATAAATCCTAATGAGGTAATTTTTAACTTATAAAAAGAAGAAGAGCTAGGGGAAACTATATAACCCGTAATAGAGGTATAGGAAATTACCCTTAATAAAATCGTTATAGTAGTACTAATAAATAACGAAGAAAAGGAAATTATTAAAAAGGTACTAATATTATTAATAAGACGTTATAGAAGATTACGATAGTAAGCTATAACGTAGTAATTTATTATTAATAACGAAGTAATTAATACTCTTTATATAGTAAAAAAGAAAGCCGATTTCGAGCTAGTAGTTAAACTACGTAAAGAAGGCATAATTATAATTACTAAAAAGCTATATTAAGAATTAGACCTTATTGAAATAAACACTTTTTATAATCGAGGGGTTTATTAATTTATTCTTTACGACTTAAAAAAGTATATAAACTTCCGTATATTTAAATTGCGAATAGTTTATAAAATTAAAAGAAAAAAAATACCCTAACTATATAAGAAATCTAGGTACGTAATTTAGGGGTATAGTAATATAAGAAAAGTAACGCTACTTATATAATCGCCTATAGTATAGTACTATAGCTAACGATTAATAATAGTACTAATAGTATTATTATAGAAGAAGGGATACGAGATTTAGAGCTATAATATTACCTAGGCCTATACCTAATTAGCCACAGGGCTTATAAAGAAAATCCTAGCCTACTTACTAAAAAAAATAGCCACTAAGTACTTAAAAAGCACGATTATTAAAGTTCTTAAGCTACTATATAGGCTCGCAAAATTAAGTACTTATTAGTAAGCTATATATTACGATTTTTATATTAATTAATTATTAATAATTATATTTATATACGATCCGTACTCACTAGTCTCTAAGTATATAAGTAACTAATTTAGAATCGTTAAAATATAGGCTAATAATATATTAAGCCTATTTAATATTAATTTTATAAAAAAAGAGGATAAGGAGCTTTAGAAAGTAAGCTTTATAATAAAGCTAAAAGAGGTCCTTATAATAAATAACTTACTAGCGTTTAATAATAGGATTTTTATAATTAAAAAAGAAACTATTATTTTTTAATAAAAAGAGTAAAATAAGAGAATTAGCCTCGTAGATCCGAACGTAATTAATATTTAAAAGTAATATAAGGCTAAGCTTATACGAGGGGTATATATTATAAGTATATACTAAGCTAAGGCGACTTTTAATTACGCTCGAGTAGTATAAGCTATAAAACTAAGCGAATAAGACGTCGAAGTACTTAATAAGTAGCTTAAATAGTAATAATTAAATCTCGATCGAGGCCTTACCTACTACTTAATTAACTTTATAATTAATAAGCTTTACGTCTTTATAAATAAGTTATTTATAAATAATAACGATTTTACTTTGTAATTAGGGTATATTATTATCTTAGTTAACGAGAGTATAAGTAAGAGTAATTTTATAATATAAAATAATATAATTTACTACTTATTAACTAAAAGTAAGAGGGTAACGTAAAGTATACTTATATTAGAAGTTTATAATATAATTAACGGCGTTAACCTCGCCTACGCGATTTTAATAAGACTAAAGAAGATTACTAATTGACTTAACTTTTTACTAATCCTAATAGTTATTTATACTAATTCTTACTTACTATATAAATACCTTATTAAATTAGAAATTATAAAAAAAAAGAGGCTTATAATTAATATTATAGCCCTTAAGTAATCGGATAAAAAGCGTAAGATCTTTAAAATCCGTTAGATTAATAATAATAATAACCTTACTAACGCTTTTATAAAAGTAGTACTTAATAAGGGGTTAGAGTAATTTATAAATAGTAGTTAAGTTAATATATATAAATAGAGGAATAAGTTATATAAAAAGAGTAAAAAAAAAGAAAAAAAAGAAACGACTTAATAAATAAGCCTAAGGTCGAATTATACCTCTAACCGTAGTATTAATTAAAATTAATAAAGAAAAAAAAAGTTAGTATTAGATTAAAAATCTAATTCGACCTCGGCTTATAATAATTAGTATAGGGACTAATTACGGCCCCTATTTACGATATTCGTAACTTACTTAACCTACGGTTAGAACCTCCCTTTTTTATATACGTAGAAATTTATATAGTTTAATTAATCTCTTCGTTAACCCTTGGTTCGAACTAATTACCCTGTAATAGGGATACCAACAGGAGCTTCAATTGTGTCCGAACAAAATCTCATCATTCATTGCGTCCGATATGTAGGGTAGCAAATCACATACTTTAACCCGACGCTACTTGCAGCGGTCGCAACCGTGTCGGGACTTAGCCGCACTGCGTCCAGAAGGCATGCTAGGCGCGTGGCTGGTGAGCTCAAGAAAGGCCAAATGAGCTCGTAGGCTTGAAATCGCGAAGCGGAAATCTCGGAAAGATCGCGTGTGCTTTATGACGTGGATTGCCGGAGACTATGGTGCTCTGATGGGTTAGAAGATGATTGAAGTCTGCTGTTCACCCGTGGTTGAGATTGCGAGAAACCCGAAGTCACCACGAGCCCAGGTCTTGAGACTAACGAGATATGGACAATAGACAGGGCTAATCATCCTTCGCACTGCACCTAAACCTCGCGTACTACTCGAGGTCAGCGCAACCAGCAGATTGCGCTGCCCCCATTTCGGCGCTAAATCTCGAACGCATGGCTTGGGTGCTCGTGTGTAAGCGCCGCCCCGGTAAGTGCCGCCTCGGGTTTCGGATTCAACGCACACTGGTTGCTCGCGCTTGAATTGACGCTGTGGCTATTGCTTTCTCACGTACGGTAGATGACGAGTATCATAATGCCTCTGGAGCAATACATCCGCCAGCCTGGTTTTCCACTGTCCCGCCCCATCGTAGTCCGAAGCCCTAAATGTCATCGTCGCCGTAAATAACGGACAAGGCTGCGCCTTGGCATTGGCATTTTTAGGCAGTGACTTAATCCATCGATCATTGCCAACTTCGTCAAATGCTGGGTGCTATGGGCTCGCACTCACCTCGCGTGGTCCTGACGGCTCCTAGTATGGCGAGATAATCGAGTCCATCTAATGTGAGGTAGAAACATATAAGGTGGATGTGCCCTCCAAGAAATCTCAGTCTCTACACCATCAACGTTTTCACTACGAACTGTTATTCAAGCAAAGATTCTTGCATTCATTCAGGTCTGGCTGCTCATTACACAACCTCAGACTTTTCCCAATATGCTCCTAACTCTCGCTTTGGCTTGCCTCGCCCCGGCAGCCTCAGTTTCGGCCTTCACTTCCGGAAGCTCTTGTCCGCCATCAGAGCTTTTGGTGCGCCTTCCCCCATTTCTCGATTCAGCGGTCAACGGCACTGGAAACGCTACCTCTGGATGCCACGCGCCGGGCTCTGGCTTTGTGGCCCCTCCTGCTGGCTTCTTCGCTGGCACCTGGTCCATTCGAAATACTTCCGGGACGTCCTACCTCACGTATGGCAACTTGCAGTGGGACCTCGGTCCTGCCATCGCCACCTGTGAGAAGAACAACACGGCAGACTGCAGTCCAGGAACTCTGGCGGGAGAGCTCAATGAAATCACCACCTGGACCCCAGCCGACAATAAAACCGCCCGCAATGGCGCTATCGGCGGCGGTGGTCGGGAAGTGGCCTCCGTTCGAGCCTACAACACCCCTCGTCGATTGAACTTTCCTACTTTGAACTCCGACTGGGACGCTGTTTTTGATAACACAATCTTGGACGGTCCTGGAAAGGGCTTTATGCAGTCTTGGTCCGTGATCTTCTGGGGAATGGACGCGAAGGACCTGCCTTTCATAGTTGTCTATGAGACCCCGCTGTTGGTATCCCTATTATAGGGATATTAGTCGATTAGTTCGAACCGTGGGTTAATAAAGTAGGTTAATTAAACTATTCTAATATATTACGTGAGGTATAAAAGGGAGGTTTTAATCGTAGGTTAACTAGTCTATAGTAATTATAAATAGGGCCCCTCGTTAGCCCCTACGTAGCCTCGGCCGTATACTAAGGTCGAATTAGATTTTTAATTTAATACTAACTTTTTTTTTTATTAATCTAACTACTATTTTTATTACTATTATTACTATTATAATTAGAGGTTAAATTTAACCTCGGGCCTATTTACTAAGTCGTCTCTTTTTACCCCTTTTTTTTACTTTTTTTATATAACCTATCCTTTTATTTATACTATTACTTTTTTTTTACTAACGAATTATTCTAATCCTTTATTAAGTACTATTTTTATAAAAGCGTTAGCGAGGTTATTATTATTATTAATTTAATAAATCTTAAGAATCTCTCGTTATTTATATAACTACCTAAGGGTTATAATATTTATTATAAGCCTCTTTTTTTTCGTAGTCCTTAACTTAACGAGGTATTTATATAACGAGTACGAATTAATATAAATGATTATAGGGATCGTAGGGAAATTAAGTTAATTTATAACCTTTTTAAATATAGTTAAAACTATATAAGCAAGGTTAATACCGTTAACTATATTATAAATTTTAAACGCGAGTACGCTACGTATTATTTACCTATTTTTTATTAATAAATAGTAAATAATATTACCCTAGATCGTAAATTCGTCCTTACTAAGCTTCTTATTAATAAGGATAATAATATATCTTAATTATAAAGTTAAGTTATTATTATTTATAAATAATTTATTAATAAATATATAAGCCTCGTTAAAGTAAGCTTAATAAGTTAGTAAACGAGCTTTTAGTTATAGTATTTTTATTATTATTATAGTTATTAATTAAGAGTATTAAAGTCGCTCTCTATAAACTCTATAACTTATATAGTTTTAATATAATTAAAAGTAGCCTCGGGTTAATAAGTATTCGTAATATATACCCCTCGGGCAAGCTTAGCCCTATATTATTTTTTATAATTAGGGGATTTTTAGTTAACGAGGGTAATTTTCTTACCTTACCCCTTTTATTAAAATACTATATTATCCCCCTTAATTATTAAAATCTCTTTATTAAATACTAATAAAGATTTTAATATTAAGATCTCTTTTAGTTTAGTTATAAATTTAGCTTTATAAAGCTCTTTATCCTCTTTTTTTATAAACTTAATATTTAATTAACCTAGGGTATTATTTATTTATATCTTAATAATACTAAAAGGGTCGTTTATATATATAAAGATTAGGAAGTAGGGATTATATATTAATATAATTATTAATAATTAGTTAATATAGAAGTCGTAATACGTCGCTTATTAATAAGTACTTAATTTAATAAGGCTATATAATAGTTTTAGTACTTTAATAATCGTACTTTCTAAGTACTTACTAATTATCTTTTTTAAGAAGTAGGCGAGGATTTTTTTTATAAGCTTAGTTATTAATTAGGTATATGCTTATATAATATTATAATTTTAGATCTAGTATCTTCTCTATTATAATAATACTATTAGTATTATTATAAGGCGCTAGCTATAGTATTAAACTATAAGTAACTAGGTAAGTAATATTACTTTCTTAACGTCGCTATATTTTTATATAACGTACCTTAATTTATAATATAGCTATAAAATACCCTTTTTTTTTATTTTTTAAACTATACGCAATTTAAAAATACGTAGATTTATATATTTAACTAGATCGTAAAGGATAAATTAATAAACCTCTCGATCGTATAATATCTCTACTTTTATTAAGTCTAATTTTTTAAAAAGTCTCTTAGTTATTATAATTATACTATTTTTTCGTAATTAGGTTATGAGTACGAAATTAACTTTTTTTTTATTATATAGAATGTACTAATTATAACGTTATTAATAATAAATTATTAAAGTAGTGCCCTTTATCTAGGTCTTTTTATATATCTTAGTAATATAAGTATTACCTCTTTTTTATTATTATTATTTATTTATTTTACTACGATAATCTTATTAAAAATAATTTCTTACTCCTCCTTATACTACTAAGGGGATTCCCCTAACTCTCTTTTTTTTATTAAGCTAATATCTCTTTACTAAGATTAGTATAATACGGTCGTACTATCGTAATAAATACTTTAAATAGTTAGTCTCGATTTATAATAATAATATATAAACGTTTATTAATTAAGATTAATTTATATAGGCTTAATTATTATTTAATAATTTCTTTTTATACTTTAATATTTAAATTTAGTAATATATCGAGGTTAGGGCTTATATCTAGCCTATTATAAGTAATAATAGCTTTATTAATTTAGTACTTCGTATTTATTTTCCGGAGTACTTTTATTATTTTATTAATTACTCAAGCTCGCTAAGCTATATTTAATAATAGTAGCGAGGTTATTACTATCCCTAGGTATATTCTAAATACGAGAAGCGTTAGAACTAGTCTTTTTAGGCCTATAGTATTGTTATAGTATTTAAATACTATTAAAAATACTCTTTATCCGTAGTATTAGAGTACTTATTATAAATAATCTTAAACGCTCTTTTTAACTACTAGTAGGCTTTTTTTACTTTACTAATACTATAATATACTTTAATAAGTACGATTTTTAGTTATATACTATATATAATAATATTATTTCTAAACTCCGCTAACTTAAAGCTAGTACTTATATCGGTTCTAATCCCGTTTAGTAGCCCCTAGTATATATTAATCTATGCTCTTTTTAATATTAACTAAATAGTTTTAATAAATAGGTCCTTAAAGAATTAACCTCTTTAAAATAATATAGCCTCGTTAATAATATATAGTACTAAGCGATTATTTAAGTTAAAAATATTAATAACGATCTCTTAATTAAAGCTAAGCTCGTTATATAATTTAAACTTAAATTTGTGCGGGCTATAGGCGTTTATTTAGTACTAGTAATATATTTTTATTAAGTACTCTAGAGCTCTTATTTTTATATTATTCTCTAATAATTTAAAAAAGTTATATAGTTTTATAATTAATAAGTAGCTAAAGCGCTTATATAATTACTTAAGCTCTCTTTTTATAAAATAGTTAATAAATTTAATATCTAATTCGAGCTTTATAAACGTATACTCTTATTACTTTTTAATACGTATAAACTACTTACTATTTAATAATCTATTCTTCGTATTATTAAATACGATACTTAACTAGTTTATATTTTTAAGTATAATAAAAATAGTATATTAATAAGTAGGATATAGAAGATTATTATACCTAAGTATATATTAATTTCTATCGTACTTAGGGCGTATATTCCTTTACCTAGGCCGAAGCTAATCTTTATAATACTTATTATTAACGTATTTAATATAACTAGGGCTATTTTTTAAAATATATAGAATTACCCTTTGCTTTTAGTTAATTATTATAATACTCCTATATTTAAAATAATCCCTTAGAAAATATTTAGGCCGTATTATTCGCTAGTATAAAATACTTATATAAGCTTAGCGTTTAAATAATTTAAGGGGTATAAAAAGGACCCCTCTAGGTATCTTTAGAATTACTTAGTACTTTATTTTCTTTTAAGTATTAAAAAAAGTACTAATTTGTTTTTCGATATTAATAAAATAGGGTTCGGCGCTATTAGATTCGTTTATTTATCTATATTTATTATTTAAGGGATCTTTTCTTACTATTTATAAATAAAAGCCTGCTTATTAAGAGCTTTTACTACTTTTTATTTATTTAGCCTCGTATATCCTCCAGAGGCTAATAAGGTAAAAAAGGAGTAGTTAATCTTATTAACTTTATTAAAATCTATTTTATTAGTATACGGGGTAAGATCTTTTTTATTTTTCGAATTTCTTATTACGTACGGATCCTCTAGGCTATTAATTATATTTTTAGATTTACCCTTATATATAACGAGGAATTAGTTAAATTAATAAGGGCTAGTTTTATTATCTACTACTCTTAACGTTTTATATTACTCGTATAATTTAGTACGCTCTTTTTTAAAGTAATTATTTAATTAATAGCCGTCCTTTTTATATATAAAACACTTTCTTTTTTATTACCCCTATTTTAACTCTAATTAGTAACTAGTTAAGGAGTTTATTTCTTTAGCTTAGTAATTATTATACTTAGCGTCTCTCCTCTTATTTTTATATATATAATCGATTTAATATTATTAATAAGGGCCGTTATACGATTATAAATACGTTTATTAAGGTATTTTTATTTTAATATTAAAACTAGACCTTAGCTTTAAGTAAAAGGTTTTATAATACTTAGGTAGTTAGTATAGAGTTACTCTTACTTTTAGGACTCTCTATATATTAATATAAAAATACTTAACCTTTTACTTATTTATCCTCTTATTTAATTATATTTTTACTAGCTTATTAATATAATTAATAAGTTTTTTAAAGATTTCTAACCTTAACTTTTTTTTTATTTTAGTTATAAACCTAAATAATAATACTCTTAGCTTAGATAAGAGCCTTAAGCTCCTATCTTAGGTCTTAAAACGACTTTAAACTACGTTAACTACGTTTAAAAAGTCGGTTTAGTTAATAATACGTACTACTTTATAATAATAATCTATAACTTTACTAATTAGTACGACGTTAATTACTAAATAGTATTATTACTCTTAAATTTTAACCTTTTTATAGTACTTATAAAAAACTATAAGGGTTTTTATAGAACCTCGTATTTTTCTTTTAAATATAATTTCTTTTTAAAAAAAATCTTCGTAAAGTTAGTAAATTACTTTATAATAGCGACTATTAAGTTAGTCTTATTACGTATTCCTCGTATATTAATATAGTCGTATTAACTTTACATAGTTAATTATATACCTTTTTAATTAATAAGTAATAAGCTACGTATTAATAGTACTACTAAGCTAGTTACTAAGATAGGTAAGATCGTTAATAACCTCTCTTTTTATATAATCTCTATAGCCCTTATTATAGCGGGCGCTAATATATTATTATTAATAATTTTTAATAAAAATTCTGGTTAGTTTACTTTTTTATTAAAGTTATTATATTTTATTATTATTTAGTTAACTTAATTCTAATTTTATAATATAAATTCGTTAGTAACGACTATAGTAGCGAGCGTTTTATAAGCTCTTTGTTTTATTACTTAGGCTAATAAAATACTTTAATAATAAAAGAATCTAATAACCCTCTTTATTACGTTTAAATTAGCGCTTATAAACTACTCGTTTTTTTAATTACTTAAGTTATTAGCGATTTTATAAAATAGGAGTTACCCCTCGAGCCCTTTTTAAGTATATACTTTTATAAAATAGACTAATATTACGTCGATTTACTCGCTATTAGGGTTATTAAAATCTTTATACGCTTACTTTTTTTAGTATTTTAATTAGATCTTTATTTATTTATATAATATAAGAATTCCTTTTTTTTAACTATAAACTAACTTACTCCTCGTCGTTTCCTAACTCGTACTTCGATCTATAATAATTAGTATATTTAATTTTTATAAGGTCGTTTTAGAGCTACTTATTAACCTTAGTAATAGTATACTATTATTAATTACCGGATTTATTAAGGTCTAGGACCTTATTATTTTTTTTTATTTCCTTACGCTAAGCCTCGTTATTATTTACTCTTAGTCCTCTTAATTAAATACTATTTTAATAGTCTTTTTTTAATTACTTAATTAATTAATATTAAAAATAGATTTATAAGTAGCCTAACGATATCTCGATTACGTAGCGTTTTTTTTTAAATTAAAACCTAAGAGGCGTATACGTTCGTTAAATAAATTACTACTAGTTAGTAATTTACTTTTTATTTTTTTAAGATTAATAATTTTCGTATTAAGAGCTAATAGTATAAAAAAGGAGCTTCTTAGTAGCCTTCTAAAGTATTCTTTTTTTATTATAATAATCGTAATTTTATTAAGAGGTTACGAGAGGATCTTTTTAAAAATAATAGCCTCTTTACTAAGTTAACTTCTAGTACTCGTAATATTCGTAATTTATAAATTACGGCTATTATAACTTTTAAATCTCCTCTTTCCTTATTATACTACCTTTTACGTTATATTTTTAGGTAATATCTAGAGGATAGTTAAGAGGGCTACGAAGAGATTATTTAGATCGCGGGCTTTAAAGTCGTATTTATAAAACCCTTATTATAGTAAACCCCTTTATATACTATAGATCTCTTAGCTTTATAATTCTTATATAAGTTCTTATTACGCTTATTAAGAATATTTATTATATTTAGAGAACTTTTTTTTTAATTACGCAGTACTTTTTTATATTATATTATTAAGCTCGTTTATTATACTAATTAGTTTAGGTAAGTAGTTACATAAGTAGTTCTTTTTACTAATTAATTAATTAATTTAATTAATTTTTAATTACGGACCGGCCGTGGGTAAGTTAATTAATAAGGAAGGATTATATAAGGTTAATAATAGTAGCTTAGTTATTTTAATATTTTTATTAATTATTAGGGATTATTTTAATATAATAAACGTTAGCCTTTTATAAGTAGTTAAGGACTACGATTCCTTTATTTCGTTCTATTATAAAGATTTTACGTTTTATTACCTATTTTTTATAAAATTAAGTAGTACGATTTTCTTATTACGTTCTGTTCGAAAAGATCGTTTTTTTTATACTAAATACTTTACTAATTTATAATAATAAAAATTAATTACTAATTAGTATTAGTATCCCTATTATAAAAATATTAATTAATTAGTTCGAACTATAGGTTAATAAAATAAGTTAATTAAACTATTTTAATATATTACGTAAGGTATAAAAGGGAGGTTCTAATCGTAAGTTAGGTAGTTTGTAGTAATTATAAATAGGGCCCCTCGTTAGCCCCTGCGCAGCCTTGGCCGTATGCCGAGGTCAAATTAGACTTCTAATCCGATACCCGCCAATGTTTCCCAACGGCAACATTGGCACTACTGCCGTTCATGCAATTAGCATTAACAGAGATGGGCCGGATCATGAATCCTTGTCGGCCGTGCTGGAGGCCTTGATGGATCTGGGCAATGCTGAGTTGACTCAGGACATTAAGAAGCTGGGTATGACTAAGTGGGATGATGCTTTGAAAGGTGGCCCTGCTATCTGCGGTTCCAAGTGTATGAAGAACGAGGTGAAGTAGGATAATATCTCAAGGAATAACACCGTTTGGTTTATGGAGTTGCTGCGAGTCATTCACTCTGCTTCCTAAGCTCAACGAAATCACACTACTGCGTTATCTAAGGTAGAAGAATCTGATATAAGTGGTGTAATAGTTCTTCAAGCTACATTTTTACTTCTGCGCTATGCTGAGGAGGATATCATAGACCGAACAGACTTCATCATATATCCGGCAGAACATACGTGCTACGGTGACCTTGGAATGTAATCGAAGCTGCAACTAATAGTAAAGATCCCTTCAGAGAGAAAAGACAGCTGAGAGGAGATGGCTAGTGTAGCAGGCGACCGATACAGCTTCGCTGCTGAAATTGCCGATCCAAGTGACCAATTAAGAAATATTCAGAGGGGGTCGTCTACAGCGATTTGCCCAAAGCGCGGATCACCACGGGATAGAAATTGTCCACGCAGGACCTGCCCCTGATCGAGAGTTGACTGAGTGCTTGAATATGACATCTGTTGTTCTTCAGAGAGGTCCTCAAGATAATGATATACCCGAACTCACCTACAAAACCACCTCCCGGATAGCAAAACTCATATTCTTACACCTGCTCCTCTCAATGCATCGTAAACACTAACGCAAACCCGGGACAGCTGACTTAGTGAGATGCCTTCTCTTTCCTCCTTCATAGCTTGCGTCAGATTCGTAGCCCAATGAAAAAGTTTGTGTCACATGAATGTCCCAGCCTCACCGTCTCATCTGCATGTGGCGGCGAACAGCGCACATACCCATTCAAATCAATCAAACAAATAAGTCAAACAAACAGTCAAATATAGGAATTTCAGTAAGTCAAATAATTAAATATCGTAAGGCCCTATATTTAATATATTTAATTAAATATAAGATTACTTAGAAAAAGGAAAATCCGGGGCTGGGCTAATTAAAAATTAATATTCCCGACTATACCCTATAAAAGTTTATAATTAGGAACATAAATACCCACGGCGGGATTCGAACCCTCGACTCCTTACTTACGACTATAAGTTCGATATTATATTACTTAACTAAATAGATTATTAATAATTATTAAAAAAAAAAAAGCCTAAGTAGTATAGAGCGTTAGATTTAGTATCCTACTATATCTAGGAATTTAAAAAACCTATAGTGCCCCCTTTTCTTAATATTAATAAAACTAACGAAGTTACGTACTACTATTTCTAACCCTTTGCGACTACTATAATTATCGTTAGAATTAATTAAATTATATATTAATCAACTTACTATATCGTAATTAATTAACTAGCCCTTACGATTCTAAAGAGTATTATAAAAGACTCGTAGTACTAGTAATAGTTAATATCTCGAATAATAGAGGTAGTAATTAACTACGCGCCTAAGCTTGATTAATATTACTTATAAATTATCCCTTAGCCAGTCCTTAACCTAATCTAATAGTAAATTAACTATTAGCTAACCTATTTAACGTTAAGTAAGCTTATGCTTAGTATTTTTATAATCCTTTTAATAGTAATAGACTACGAGAGGATATTTAGCTTTACGAAGTTAACTTTAATTTTATAATAATTATTAATAAGATCCTCTACGCTAGAGGAGGTCTAATATCTTAAGAACTAGCTTCGTAGTGGTATTATAGAAGTAAGAGGTTAATTTTATAATTAGAAGAGCTAATCGAAGTAAAGTCTATAAGTTAGTACTATAAGGACTTTCGTAATAGCTTTATTTAATTCCCGATTAGGAAATTAGTTAAATTAATTAATTATTTATTAAATAAGTTAAATAATTAAATATGGCGCGAGAAATCAGTCAAATAATCAAATATGAACCTCATATTTGATTTGTTTGTTTGGGTATAAGCGCTGGCGGCGAATCAATAAGGAGTGCCCTTGCCCCTGAGCAGATGCTCGACACGCACTCTCAAGCCTCTGAATAAGCCTCAAGTTTGGAACTTGGATCGACAGTAATTGAAACGGATATATAATCGATAGGTGTCTACCGAAGGCTTCGAACATGATGCTCTGGACAGACTTATCTCTTCACTACACGATGTTTCGAGACGCTCCTGTGATGCCGGACGTGCAGAACTTACCTCATGGAATCACAGCCATTTTCAGCATTCACGGCAATTATAATTAGACATAGAATGATGGTAATTGCCCACAGGGCTTTGAATTCTAGATACACACGCTTTTTGGAATGTACGAGAATGAAGAATATCTACAAGTGAACAAGCCTAGGTTTAGAATGCCCTCTTCACTGAATATAGGGCACGTATGATCTCTCAACTCGGGACAAAAGGTGCCCGGTCAAATCTCGCGATGATCTCCGTTGGCGCTTAAGAGCTCTGGATGTCAGAGGTGGCGTACTTGCAGGCAGTAGAGGGACCGCTGGAGATCTCCGTGGGCTCGTTGCCGGGAGTGGTACCCTTGAACTCAGTGCAGACCTCCGTGACGCTCTTGGCGGCGATGTTGGTGAAGGTAGCAGTGTCACCAAAGTTGGAGTTGATGCCTGCGAGCGAAACAAGTTAGCATAATTGTAAACGAGGAAACAGATTTGTGTATGGGAGGAGCTTACCAGCAAGGAGCTTTCCAGAAGAGGCGTTGATGTTGTCGAGAATGACGTGGCGCTCGTACGAGGACTTGCAGTTGCCGCAGCTGCGGTACAGCTTGCCAAAGGTCTCGACGGTGAATCCGCTGACGGAGAGGGTACCGGCGCCGTTGTGCTGAAGAACCTTATCCTCAGCCCCGAAGGCTCCGCCGGAGGTGATGGTAGTGGTTTCGCCGGCATCCTGTTTCTTGATGGTGAAGGCATCCTCGCAGACGGCGGCCCACCAGACATTGTCGAGAGTGCAGCCACCGTTGCAGTGGACGCCCTCGATCTGGTTGGGTCCGATGATGACGTTGGAGAGCTTGGCGCCCTTCTCGAGGATGAAGACAGCGTCAGAGTCGTCGCCTTCGGCCTGGCCAGTGCAGGAGACACCACGGTCGAAAGCCTTCATGCCACCATCGAAGGAGGCGCCAGCGGCGACGGTCTGGGCGGCCTTGAGGACTGAGGTGCCGGAGGAGGCGGGGAGACCGGCGGCGGCGGTGCCGTTGCTGGCGCGGATCTCGAACTGGCTGTTGGTGCCGTTGCCGGGGGCGCCGGGGGCGGAGGTGATGATGGAGCCGGGGTGGCGGGTCTTGGTGGAGTGCTTGGTCTTCTTAGCCGCCTTGGAGGACTTGGTCTTTGTGGGCTTCTCGGCGCGGGCGGCGTGGTGGAGGAAGTCGAAGTAGCCGCGCTCAGCGTGGGCGATGGCGTTGCCCTGAGCGGCACCGTTGGCAGCGGGGGCGGCGGTGATGCCGAGCACGAGGGTGCTGAGGGCGATGGCGAAAGAGTACTTCATTGTGAATGTGGTTGTGTGGGTTGTTGATGGGGTTGATGTATAAGAGGCGAGGTTGAAGATAGAGAGAATAAAGGCTTGTCTACTTGAGAGAATGAAGAAATAGTTCAAGCCTGCTTGAAAGAGTGTAATGAACAAAGAAGTTGAAAAGGTTAATGAGGTGGAGGTAATGAGAACAGAACCAGCTCTTGGCTGGACATCTCGAGGTTACTTATATCGAGTGAGATATCTGGGGGGGAACGAATTGTGTCTGCCCAGGTCCATATCTGAGTCGACATTGGAGTTACACTACTACCGAACACCCTCGTGGGCCCAGAGGCTCGTCCAGACTACTTCGGTAGTGTATTCGACGAGGCCCAATCCTGCTTCAACGCGTGCCAAGACCAGGTGTTCCATCTCCTCCGCAGTGAATACAGCATCAATCAACAGGCGACGCGGAGGAAATGAAAGCGTCGATGCAGGCAGTGAAGATCGCACTAGAGTCACAGAATCCACCAGGTTTCGTAAAGTGGGCTCACGTAGAGCTGAATCCTATGCTGCCAACGGCGCCAACGTCGCCCAGGTGGTCTGCGTGTGGCATTCCATGTTCATGGAGTTACCATCATTAGCCCGTCTCCATCGTAGGAACGGAGCCAACGCCCGAGTTGGGACATGGACTCATCCCAACTTGATTGTCCGCGCGCAGGTCGTTGCCCAAAGAGGGCAGCAGAACCTCGAGTGACAGTCTCTTGTGCACTGTTTAACTCCATCGTTTTGCATTACTAGAGGATTGCCGCAGTACATGTAGACGCTACCCTGCCCTCGAATTCCGCACTATTTAATAACCCTTTTCTTACCTATCCTTTCCTCTATTCTACCCTCTCCCTCGTCAAGGGATTACTAAAATCGTAGTTTTAATAGCTTATTAATAAGCTAGTATTACTATCTAGAGGTAAGTAACCTATTTTTATATATAAGTACTAGGAGTCTTATTATTATAGAAATAGTAATAAATATACTAGAGTACTCGAGAGAGCTTTTTAATAAATTTTTAATACTATTTAAAATAATAATCCTCGAGCTATAAAAAGAAGCCGAGGCGCTATATTAATACGGCCCTATCCGTCTTATTAGTATTAATAATACCCTTTTTAATATAAAATATATTAGTAATACTCTATAGCCGCGTTATTATACTTTATAAATCGTACTTAATATTAATAAGGATTTTAATATTATTTACTAGGTCTTTTATTAAGATTATTATCGTAGGGTTAGTTTAGTTATTAATATCTTAATAAGTATTTTAACTTAGTATACTCAGAGGCTCTTATAGCTCTTAAAGAGAAGCTTTTAAGGGACTTATAATTAGATTTTTTATTTATTATAAGCGAAGCTATTATAATTAAAGCTATAACGCTACTTACGGACCTCGATAGTAAGTAGTTAGTAATATAGTAATTTTTTTTTATAATAAGCTTAAAAAAGTATCTTAATTTAAGTACTAGGTAAGTACTATATTATCTTATTAAAACTATATTTTTATACTTATAACTTAGAAAGAATTAACTTTCTTTGACAACAAGGTACTTAGACAGTCTCTTGTGGCATCGGACGGCTCGACTGGGGACCCCGGGTACCTGACTAGTCAGGCCTGCCCTTTAATTCGATCATTCTTGGTCCGGAAGCTTGAACACAGACGAATCCCAGGTCTGGAATAAAGTGATCGTCCAGATGGGTGGGCTTGAAGAGCCCCGGGCAGCAGCAGCTAAGCCACGCGCCCACACCAACATGAGAGGCTCCTCGCATTCCTTCTCAGGTTCTCACCCAAAGTCACCACTCAGCTTCACACATGCACGCACCATCACGCCTCTCAAGCAACAACACACATATCCACACTCGGGATTTCTTGCTGCCCACTTCCCCTGTCAGACATCTGGGGGGCCCAACTTCAACTTCTCAATGTCGAACTTGCCCCTTGCAGGACGTTTCGAAACAGTCGTGCCCAGCGCCAACTTCTCCAGGGGGGTCACAAGTCAGCCAAGCCAACCACCGCGAAGGCGTCTATCTTGACAACTCCACCATCTCCAGTTTTCCAAAGCAGTGCCAAGACTTTCTCAGACGAAAAAACTTCATGATGCCCATATTCCCATATTGCTCTTCCCGTGTCAGGACGTAGAGCTGGCGCGGCCGCGAGGGCGAAGAAGGAGATGGGCAAGGGCCTTGGCGGGACAGAATGGTCGGTCAATCTACGGAATATTGATGGTGATGACGGTATTCGTACGGATAGAGCAACATGGAGGCTTCCCCTGCTTTTCCATCGCCCGCTGATGTCTGAGCTTGCTATCACCTCGCAGGTCGGTCGCCAAGTGTTCACTTTCTGCGCTGTCGGCGCCTTGCTCGTTCACGTGGCATCAAGCTGGCGCGACGCCGGCCTCTTCGGATCAGACGATACGTATAGAGACTGAATTATTGAAGATCCCATCCGATATCTGTCTCTGATCGGCGGTCGAGCTGGAGATGCATGATAATTTTGTCCTCAGGCTGGCTCCGTATTGAACCGCGGCACTGGTAGATCGTATCAAGAAAACTCGAGAATCAGTGCGGGAGGGAACTATATGTCATCGGATATATGACAAGGGTGGCCTTGCAAGGACACGCTGCAGGTCAATACCGGTGATGCAGCCGCACATATTGGCCCCTATTATGGGGGATACGTGATGTGATGGTGAGGCCACACATCGGCCATCGGGGGGACGGCCCTAGCACCCTGCAGTCTGCAAAGAAGAAAAGAATCCCATTCAAACAAAAAAAGTCTGATACAGCCGTCTCTCACATTGTGGCTGCCCCAGCTGTTGGTACTGATTTAGCCATGAAGTTTTTGCCTGCCGGTGGGCGATCGGAGTATCTCACCCACCCTTCCGGAGTCCGGGCCTTTTGATGAGCAGAGGGTCATTTACAAGAGACCGGACGTGTCCCGGCCGCCTCGAGCCAGGTGGGGGCCGAGCCAACCTGGTCAGCAAGTGCTCACAGTTTTGCCTCCCGCGTCTGCTGCCCAAAGCCATAATTTTCTGCCGTGTTTTCTGTTGAGCAGACTCAGCAAAAGCTGTGGCTTCCCGCTTGTCGAGGATCAAGATTTTGGGTCGAGGTGGTTGCCTCCGCACTGCAACGTCAGCCCCCATATCGTTTTCGGATGCCGAGCAGAATCGAATTCATCTGATTAGGTGATTCGCGGAACGTCGAATAACCCAAGGGAACGCTGATCACGGGGTGGTCTGGCCTTCGTTAAAGATGTCTTGAACAAAGAGTTTTCAATGCCGTCTCGGGATCACCACGTTGCCGCAGCCCAGGATTGCAGCCCTCGTGCTTGTTAATACTGACTAAGAGAGGGGATGAGGTGCGACATCAATCCTGTGCATCAGGCTTCATGCGATGATTGGTCTTACGGAGTATCGGAGGACCTCCGAGAATACCAAAAGGCTGGACGATTCAGATCTTGAAAGCCATCATTGTATCTTGACTGTTGTGGGCGATTTGTTAGCATCAGGAAGATTACGATCCCCCTGCAGCTCACGCGCCCCTGGTGCCCCATAGGCCATGTCGCACTACCCGCCCGAATGTCGCGCGACGAACAAGAATAGAAGCGGTATGAGAAACTCGGTATCGATCTAATAGTCAGATGTTTGGCAGTCTTTTAGCGGCTCGTCGGATGTTGTAGCTCGCCGATTATGAAGGCGTCACCCGCTGCAAGGTACGAGTTCTCTATTATCTGCTTCACTGCAGATGCATGCCTGGTTCGTTTTCCAGAACATCTCGAATAATTTCATCCTTTCGCAGACACCAGGTTTAGCAGGCCGCGCTAGAAGAACACATCTGCTACCATGACGTACCTTGGCGCCGAGGCTCGCCAGTTGGAACGAAACATCATAAGGAAATAGGGGCAATAAATCCTGGGCTGTGCTGTGCTACGGTGCTGGCGACTGGGTAACTAGGTTTGCCCTGAGTGCCACTTGCCAAATCTTTGTGAGGGCGATTGACTCAAGCTCATTCTTCCCGAAACTCTGTCACTTAACAAGCCAGGAGAACCATTAAGAGCTGGTCCTCGGGGCCAAGACTGGTTTGTGCGTGTTGCCGTCTCTGAAAACAAGAGAAAACTCAATTCGAGTCTTTCAAAGTGTTGAACATGTGGCTAGCTTTCAAAGCTGGGCGAAACTCAATAGCAGAGTCAATGCTGCGCGGACAGCCTGTGCTGCATGGCCGCTTGTAAATCGATCAACTTTCGCGACCGACTGTTGAGAGGGGCCAATTGGGGATATTCCCGATCACCGCAGCTAGTTTTCAGTTGAGCGATGATCTTTGGAAAACAGATCTTCCGGCATTAAGGACTTGTTTTAACTTTACAGAAAATTGGAGATTGAACACCGGCAACATGCACCAGCTCTCAAATCGCTGCCCAAGTGATGTGGGAGGCTGCATCATCCAAACGAGACCGAGATACTCTATAGCCTCGCATTCGCCCCGACAGCACTTTCAGTTCTTGGCAGGGGAATGGCGTCGTACATCTCCAATTTTTGACGGGATGAACAGTCCAGATTCTCTAGACATCTTTCGCTTGCGTTACTGATAAGCCATCCGGCGACCGCCGGAAATGAAAAGGAGTGAGCCGAGTCAATTGCGAGTTTGCGACTTACGCATCCCCCAATATGTATCCACGTCATCGCCCGACCCCGTCTCGGTCTGACTTGGTTATTACCGCGAACCTTCCTCCGGGCTGCCCGGCGTGCTCCGCCGCCGCTCCGTATTAATTCCTCTTGAATCGTTTTCTCTGCCTGCCATGCCACTGCTGGTGTCCGTGCCTCTATTCCGGGTCAATTCTGCTCTTCTCCGCGTAGGTTTCGGAAGTTGTTTATTTCTGTTGTTAAAAGTCGCACCTCTAATTGCGGGCAGCAATTAACACCATTTACCAGCTGTTGGTCTTTTAGAAACCCTGCGAGGGCGTGGCTCTGGTACAATGATCGCTGCAAGCAACCGGATGACTGCTTCAGTGTAGGGTCCTAGAAAATGGTAATTTGCAATTCTCGGGCTTCGAGTGCATTGAAGACGCCAAAATCGAAGAGTTGCCAGCGCTTAAACTCGCTACATGCTATTCTATCGTGATAAGATGAGACGGCTGTTTCTATATCACCCTCGAAGCGCAGCTGTAATGCGTTCCGCAAAGTACGTTACAAAAGACTAGACGTCGTTATTCAAGTGTTCTCACATGTATTTGACTTTTTGCCCTACACTACTTGATAAAGAACGACCTATGTGTAACAAATGAATAATATTACCGTTATTCGCGGCTTTACCTTGTAAATTCATTGAAGCAAAGGAGATACGGAGCAGTTGAGTTGAGGCTTACATGCATTTACTACGCGTGTCGAGATAATGAGCATTGCATTTGTGCCATTCGAGGCTATGCAGCTCGGCTACAGGAGTTCTTTCGCAGGCAGATCACAGAACCATTTCTTCGTCTTGATCTACTACATCAACATGCGTTTCTAGCTGAATTCTCCTGTTTTTAGTATTTTCTTCGGCTGATTAGGCTTCTCTGTTGCGATGAGATGTAGTCAAACGAAGCCAAGGTCCTCAACACCAAGCCGGCTAAAACGGCCGGTTAGGTCGGCAAACCCGCCATCACGATGGATCACCAGAACCACCAATGTGGGAACGATCCCAGCCTAAGCTTAATCAAAAGTTTATCCCCTCTCTCGTCAATCTTATTTGGACTTGATCATTGCTCACCTGCGTCTTGGCATACATCGTCGCCCGTCGCTGCGTCTTCGGGAGTGATCTCCGCCCGCTCTCGGAGGATTGAGAAGCGCCACAATATCAGGATCGCTCTCGCATGCTTGTACCTCGTCAACGAGTACAGAATATGTCGGGAGTCCGCCGATTGGCTATAAGACAGTTCTGAGGTGTGACGTGCGCTTTTAGCTTGGGCATCTGTCCCCGACGACATGTAAAGTCTTGGCAAAGTCACCGGAGGAAAGCAAGATGTCTTCGGATGCAGAGAAAAGTAGAATACTCGAGACGATATAAACCACGGAATGCTTCTCTCTTCTTGGTTTCGAAAATTATTCACTACTACCTCCCACCGCAATCAACTGAAGTCATCAAGACCCGTCTTCATCATACAACATGCACTACCTCCAAACAGCACTCGTCATCATGGCAGCGGCGGGCCCGTCTCTTGCAGATCGAGACTTCTCCGTCGTCCGGGGTACAGGCGCACCTCACGGCATCAGCACAGCAGACTGGGACTCGGCAATGGACCATCCCAACCTGACGACCTCCTACCGCTTCAACGGCCCAGACGTATCTGCTGCCTTTCCGCCAGCCAACGATTCCACCTGGACGGGGATCCCCTTTGACCTCAGCGTCAACGTCGCTGCGCGTGTTCATACCACTCGCAACGATAAGCGACAGTTGCAGCAGTTGTCATATCGGCTCAGAAGTAGAGATGACGATGACGACGATGATGACGATAACGACAACAATAGGAACAGGAACAGGAGCGGAAATAGGAATTACTTCACCGGTTCCTCCATCAACCTCAAACAAGTCGGTGGACAACAAAAAGTCGACGCAGGCTGGAAGCTATGCGTCAACATCTTCATACCAAGGCTAGATCGGGTAGCTAGAAGCGGGTCTCAAGATGACAGCGGCGACTGCGGCGCCTTTCTCTCCGCCGAGTGCCGCCAGAAGCTTTTGGACACATCCTCTGGTCAGTTTGGGTCTTGCGGGGTCGCCGACCTGCCCAGCGAATGCAAAGATTTCCTCGAGGATGCCAACGATGAGCGCTTTGGTTACTGTAAGTTCTCATTATACCAGAATATTCTTGCAGTCAAAGGATAGCAGCTTACACACTTGCTTGTACAGCTCCCAACATCGCCTCTGGATCTCAAATCTTCGCCTACGGATCCCAGGCCTATAACTGGGGCAACAACGACAACAACAACAACGACCGTCGCCGAGGTGGCGAGTATGCTATCGCGAGCCGGATGATTTGGCCCGTGATGCTGACCTGGGGTGGCTCTGGCGATGCTGCGGAGAGTCGGGCTACTCTGCACTGCGTCCGCGCGAAGGATGTCGTCGCGGGGAGCGATGTGCCTCAGACTCTGAACGAAGATGATGATAATGACAATGACTGCAACCGTAATGCGGCTGGCATCAAGGGGCCCTTTGCTGGGTGGTCGTTCATCTTGGCTGTGCATGTTGCCCTTGCGATGATATTTTACTGCTAGAGCATGAGTTTATTACAAAGGGCTGAATGAATTGCGAATTCTTCTCGCAAAGCTGGATAGACGATGGATGACTTTGGATTTGGTAAGACCATGTTTGTCATTCTTAACTAGGGGATATTGAACGGGGATAGGTCATGTTCCGGAGTCAAGGATGTAAACTATTCGGTTCTGTTATTGGTTTAGATTGACTACGTTATATTGTGAAAAGTTTAATTGGCCTTTGAGAGAATAACTTCTATCTATTCGGCTTGTATGCCTACGTCACCTACTTGAGTGAGGCTGGCGTCTCCATCCTTCCAAGAAAAGTTTGTAAATCCTCCAGTTTGATACCTCGCTCATGATTCAACGTCTTCTCCAACGGCCAAGAGATTCCCTTGCCTGCACCAAAGATTCCGCGGTACTTATTCCAGTTGTTCCCGGGATCTTGCACAAGACTATCCCTGATCGCCTCCATATTCCACACTTCCCTGCTGAACTCAACCCCCGGGAACCGTTCCTCAACCAAGCCCGCCATAGTCCCGTATGAGACAGTGTCCCCAGCAACATACACAACATTCTGGCTATTGCTAGGAACTCCACGGGGCTCAAACACCAACTCAGCCGTCATCCTCGCGATATCATCCGGCTGTGTGAGCGTAATCTCAATATCCCAGCCCCCAAGAGCCCTCAACTTCTTTTCCTCGAAATCGACAACGTCAAAGTCCTTTACAAATAGGAAGCTCATGAAGAGACCAGTACTAACGATGATCCACTCAGTGCTGCACCGAGTCCGCAGCATGTTTCTCACCTCAAGCTGCTCGTCAAACAACGACTGCGTGCTGCCTCGTCCAATGATGTCATAATCGACGCCAAATTGCCATGGAAAGTACCGCGGAACCTTGGCCAGGAGAGCCGCCTCGCAGATGCGTAGCTGTGTTCCGGCCGGGCCGACAAAGCCTGTGCAGCTTATGACGGTGTCATATTTCGCAAAGATGGAGGCCAGGGATGTGAGTGAGTCGTATACGACGTCGCCGGGCTCGAGGAAGATGCCGAGGGATTTGATGTGTGCGATGGATTTGACTTTGGACGGGCTAGTTGATGATATTGTGGAAGGGCGGAGCAGGACGGAGATTTTGGAGGTGGGTGGACGGGAGGGATGGGATGCGAGGGCGTTGAGGATGGCTGTGCCGAGTTCGCCTGCTCCGAGGACGAGGATTGACATGTTGGTGAGGAGTATTATGTGCGGTTTAGAGAAGGCGGCTGCAATCCAAGCGAGATATGGACTTCGGTACGAAATGGTATGTTGATAGAATGATCGTAAGCTCCGTTTGGAAACTTCTACGCGCTTCAATACGGATTGAACCTGGGACTTTTGCTAGGTTCTTCAGGCTGTTTGTCGTATTAATACCACAAACTATCGGAAGAAAGTCCCCAAGGAGCAGCACCAGCCCGATCACGTATCGTACATACCAATCTCTATATTCACGTGAATCAAGCACTAGTTATTTGTACATAAACTGATGTAGTCCTGCGCTGATCCGGAGCAGTGCGGGGTCTTCCACGGAGGCTGCCGCGGAGTCCTCCTCCGTCTGTAAGCACCGGCGTTACGGTGGCTAAAACCGGTGGCGGATCTCCGCGGCCGTCTTCAGGCCCGGACGGTATGAGGCGATTCACGTGGACAACTAGTTTTATCTGAGATCTATACCATATTAACGGTATACTGTGTTATTTACGAAGAGTAATATGCAATGTCATTATTTTATAGTCAAGGGGGCGTGAAAGTCATTATATCCAGTCCTGTCCAACCTATATGTACGATCTCCAGGGATTCAACCAACATGAAGTGCCAGCAAAGACACTCTTCCAAACCGTCTGATGCAAAGCATCATGCCCAACTCCGGATATCATCAAACAAAGTTTTATGCAACAGACGCCTCGAGACCCTTCTCATCATCGTCCCTGAATGCCCTCACGGAACCCAAGGTCTACTCTCCTCAACAACACTTCGCTGCTGAATCACCAACTCCTCATACGTATCCGGGAGCCGTGGCCACTGTGGCTGCGACCACTCGTCGCCCGCAGGCACGGCCGGATACCCGCTCTTCAGTGTGAGCACGGCATCCACCGTCTCCTCGACCTCATCGTCGTCCACCTCCGAGTCAGCCTCGTCGAGCGGCGTACACGCCTGGAAGGGCTCCTCGCGCCGTACCGCGTCCACGGCGTCTTTGATGACCTCCTCCCACCAGTCGACCTCATCCCACGACTGCTGCTCTGCTTCATCGTCAGAAGTATCCTCTGAACCATCCAGTTCCTGAACCTGGACCTGGCCTCGAGTGTCCACCTTTTCCAACCCCTTGAGATCTTGTTCCTCCTCGTCGGTCTCGTCGTCGACTTCTAATATGTCCTGTTGCGTCGGCTCGGGCACCCTCCTCCCGGGTTGCATAGCATGCACCGCTTCGATCGGCAACCCTGTGATGATGGATACAGCCGTCTCGATCCCCCTCTTGACAGCAAGCGCGCCAAGCAGCAGCTTCAAGGCGTGCTCCCACCGACCCTGCAGCATAAACATCTTGCCCCGGCACCACTCGTATTTGATAAAATTCCTATGATGGCTCGGCCGGCCCCAGTACTCCCTCTGCAGCTGCGAATACGCAATCAGCGCGTTCGCCTTGTCGCCCGCCAGCTCGTACAAGTACGCGAGGTACTTTAGTATATTCCGAATCTGCGCCTCGTCCTGGAAGTCGTTGGACGCCGCCCGCTCGATCTCGAGACACTTGCGGTACTCGTACGCCGCCTCCTCGTGGAGCCCCGCGCACCGCAGCGTGTGCGCGAGGTTCAGCCGCGTCTCCAGCGTCTGCTCGACCACGCGCGCGACGTCGCTCGCCTCGCGCCGGCACATGTCGCGCAGGATGACAATCGCCTCGTCCCACCTCCGCATGGCCTTGAGCGCCGTGACGTGGTCCTCCATGTTGCGCAACGTCACGGTGCTGCAGACCCCGAACCGAGCCCTGTGCTCGTCCAGCACGCGCTGGAAGCGCCGGCAGAGCCCAATGACCTCGTCGTACTTTTTCAGCCGCAGGCTCGTGAGCCGCGCCAGCTTCAGCGTCCACTCGCCGTTAGCATAGTGCAGCAGGTCGGCGGCCAGGTCCATGTTGCCAATCTCCACGCGGGCCTCCTCGTCCCGCCCGCGCTCCGAGAGGCACATTGCGATGTTGTAGTCGATGGCTGCCTTCTCTTCATGCCCGAAGACGGGTACCTCCTCGTTCCAGTCCCGCGCGATGCGGTAGGCGATCTCGGCCTCTTCGTACTTGTCCTGATTGACGAGCATGCTCGCCAGGTCGCGCTGCGCTTCGATCGTCGTGACGTGGCGTTTACCCCTCCGCCGCACCAGCGTGGGCACCAGCTCGCGCAGCAGCTTCTCCCCTTCGGCCCAGCGACTTGTGTAGTAGTATATCTCGCCCAACTCGACCATAGAGTGTAGACAAAAGTCGCGCCATGAACCTGTAAAAAGCGTCCAGCGGAACGATCTACCCCTGCTACTGCTGCCCGAATCCGATGATCGCCCTTCGCGGCTCTGGCGCAGCAGGCGCTCGGCGAGATGAGCCAGCTCTTCGGCCTCAGCGATGTCGCCCAGATCCTCGCGGCGCACGAGGGTGTCGCCGAGGAGCAGGACGGCGCGCATTAGGTAGAAAGTCTGGTCCTCGCTCGTTGGGAGACCCTCGAGGAGTAGTTTCGCCATGCGGAGGTGGTGCTGAGCTGAGATCCAGTCTTCGGGGGTTTGGTTGCGGTAGGCGTGGCCGACGCTCAGCAGGGCCAGCCCCTCGGTCAGCGTCCCCAGGCCTTGGGACTGGCGGAGGGCGAAGGTGCCGAGGCGTAGGGCCATGCTCCATTTCCCGCGCAGCTTGAGGAGTTCTGAGATGCCGAGGAGGGTGAGGATGGAGGCTTTGTCGGAGGTGCGGCTCACCGCCCCCCATCGCGGGGCCTTGTTCGGGCGCATGGCGGATGGTTTTCTTGGGGGTTTCGGGCTGGCTCACCGCGTTGGGGTATTTCGCTATTGGGGGGATGTCGCCCCCTCGAAAGGACCTGCTCGTGTATCGCTGTCGGGTGTCGTTGTCGGAGGCGTCGTGGATGTCGTCGGGACACTGAGTCTTTGGGCTTGAAGTTGAGTAGGTGTCGCAAAGGTGAAGCAGACCAGTAGGAGAAGTGAGGAATGCGGCCGTTGAGGTGAGAGGCGCGCGGAATGAGATGAGAGTGAGTCAAATTTTGATGAGCGCCGTGAACGTGTGCAGTGAGCTGCGCTGAGCGAGCCAGACCAGTGGCTGTCCTCCCTCCCGAGAAGCCAAGTCTGGCCAATTCCCAAGCACCGTAGCGTTAGAGAAAGATTAAAGTGAGAGAAAAGAGTTGAGGTGAGTGAGAAAGTGAGAATGAGTGTGGTTCGGAGTAAGTCACGCAGAAGACCCCTCCCTCCTCGTGGCCACCGCACCTGGGCTACCTTGGGGAACGGGTTACCGATTGAGCTTGTGCTGGTTCCTGATTCTGGATGAGAGGGTTACAAGATCGAAACGAGGCGAAAAGAAAGGTGTGGTGAGAAAGAAACGGCAAGGCGGCGGCAGCTTGAGCTTGGAGTAAAGCCACGCTTACTCGCTGCGGCCCGGAACCCAAACAAGTTGAGGTAAGGTGATCGATCTCCCTTTTGGTTCCTTTTCGCCTTCGTCTACATGCACACTACCTTAGGTGCCACGGTGCTTAGGCTTCGGAGGTTGCCAGTGGTCGCGAACCATGGGACACAAGTCATAGGTCAAGTTGGAGGAACCTAACTTGATGAAGGAGAGGGGGGCTGGACTGCGTGCGTGTGGCCATGCGACCATTCAGGGCGAGGCACTTGTCCTGCAGATCCAGGACGTGCCAGTGTGCGTGCTTCAGGACGAAGCCATCTGACGCCCAATCACCAACAGGACCCGGCGGTAAGACCGGCAGTCAGAATTTCAGAAAAAGGGTCCGAAGGGGATGCTGAAGTGTGGAGAGGTCCTGACATACAGGCCGGTGTCGCATCCGATCGTCGAGCAAAGGGCGGGATGAAGCAAAGTCACCACTTTACCAAGCAATAGCCGAGTCCCGACAAGGAAGAGAGCTTGACAAAAGTATCAATAAGACGGTGTTATGGCACCGATCAGAGCCTGGATTGGGCGAGACATGGAGGTTGGCATGGGACAAAGTTGGAACCAAAGATACCCGGTTGGCAGGGGGAAGAGTCGGGAACATAGCTGCGGGGCGACAAACACAGCATAAACAACAGCATGGATCTATGGGAGCCGTCAGACATCCCTCGCCGGACGAGCTCTCTCTTATCCCTGTGTACCCCAAAGCCTTTGCGCTGGACCCTTTGGCCTCCAGGTACAATGTAAGGGAAACATAACTTGTTGACCACATTATCTAAGCAGACACAGGCATCCATGGACATGACAAACGGCGCTATTAGAACCCAAGGCGCCCCGAGCCATGCCCCAACGAGAATCGGGTTGTGGACTTGTCTCTCCCTGCAGTGCTGCTAAGAAACATTTGGGTGCTGTGTTGAGGGAAAGAACTGTGGGTAGCTGAAACATCGATTTGTACGTGACTGCATGGTAAACGCATGGCTATTAAGAACTCATCGCAGATAGCCAGACATTGAAGAGGAAAGAAAGCAAACACTTGGAGAACACTTGCTTCTTTAACCACTCCATTTCACCGCGCTCCAATAGCCAACTGAGCGACGCATTCCAGAAGGAACGAAACCTGAAACAGGCCGCCAACGGGCCCTGTTGGTGGTGAGACTGTGCGCGAATTCCCGATCAAAACACCAAGACACGTCCAAATTCCAGAAACATTCCCTTGATCTTTCCTCTTACCCCAGACTTCGGAATCGCTTTCGAGGAAATAAACAAACCGATTCAACTGATGAACCTGTTGTTGCTGTTCTTGACATGCTTCTAGGCCATCCCAAGACTTTGGCTGGTAGTGACGCTGACGTTCAAGGCGGCAAATTAGTCCACCAGCGCCCTACGCTATAATCATGGCGCGACTTCAGAGTTTTGAACTGCCCGCATGCAGGAATGCAGCTCACGTTGACGGTCTATCTATGGTCATCCAAGAAATTAAGTACGTCATGGTCGGTCTTGACTCGGGGACACGTAGGATTCTCTACGATCTTCCCGTGCCAATATTCGGCCCTCCACGCCTACATTTCCGGACTTCGGTCCCCGAGATGCACACTAGGCCGGAGTATTATATCGGACGACTCCATCAGCGCGGATTCTTCCTTGGCATGCAGGTCATTGTGCCCGAGTCTGAGGGGAGTCTCCTGTTCTCTACGTATTAACTGTGCTACCTAAGTCATGTTTATCGTCGACTTTGTAACGATTCCAGTCAGCTGCTAAGCTCCTGCAAGAAATCATGATGCTTGAAGCAGATTCTATGTCGATTAAATATTCCGATTAAGTCGGTAACAATCTGAAACGCGCTGAAAAGAGAAGCACAAAAAAAGCCTCTAGCCTGTATCTAATGCACATGTTTCTCCCATTCTCTCCGTCTAAAACCCGGAAATGTACATTCCGTCCATATTTCTACCACAAAAGAAATTATGTCATACCACAACTAACTACTCCTTCTTGACCTTCTTGTTCTTAGGCATGCGTACCAGCCAGTGCACAGCCAAAGCAACAACAATGTTGAAGATGCAGTACGCCCACATCAGCCCAAAGTTCCTCCAACGGTGATCAAAATCGACATTGATCCCCTTCAAAAAGGTATTGCTATCCGACATGGCGCAGTACTGGCACTCGGTCGCGTTCCCGGCATTCGGGTTTGAGAGATAGCCGCCGGTAGCGGAAATGTAGTCCGCCATGCACTGCCCGCACGTCTGCCCGCTCGGCGCTGTAAAGGAGACGAGCTCGTTGGGGGCGCAGTGCACCGCGGCGTTGGCGAGTGAAGTGCCCAGAAAGCCTTCCACGACGTAGGTGAAGGGGTTGACGCGGTACATGAAGATCTAGAAGCCTGGGAGGTCGCTTGGTCCGGCGAGAATTCTGGTGAAATGAGGTGGTTAAGCTAACGGTTATATGGGGGAGGCTGAGAAGAAGACTAGGCTTACCTGTAGAAAGAAAACATCATAATAGTAAAGAGGTTGACGATACTACCGGCTACTTTAGCGTTAGGTAGGCCTGTAATTATTATGTGGGCGAAAGTTCTGGTGAAAATGAAGAAGACCTAGACTTGGAGGAATATGGTGATGCTGCGGGAGTCGATAGTATCGGTGGCGTAAGCGTTGTGGTAAAGACCGATGGGGAAGTACTAGTAAACGAAGTAGAAAACTGCGGCGAGCTGGAGGACGGTCACTTATTTGTTTGCTTGAGCTCAGGTGAAGGGAAAGCATACCGAGTTCCAGGCTATTTCCACTAGGATGTTGGTAAACATCAAGGCCTTCTATGAGTACGTTTTTGACGGTCTCTTGCGCGCCTCGTATATGGTACGCTGCGACTCAAAGATGGGTAGGATCTGCTTGACGACCCGGCTGAATACCGTGAGGAAGATGAAGACGCTAAACATTTGGTTTTGTAAGCCGCGTTGTGTGTTTTTGGTGTTTAGAAACGAGAGACCAATAAACAGAGCCTACTCAGGTTAGTTGATGACCGAACTGAAAAGATTTCTCCCGCTGGGAGTACTTATAGTACTAAAGGATAGAATACCCTTTGAGTAGATGTAGCCGGGGCTTCTCTAGTATTGCTGGAAAATATGCTTTGTGACCTTTACGAATTGCGTTCTAAAGCCGGTAGCAAACTCCGTGTACGTGGATTGATTTTGACTATTGGTTAGGGCAGGTCGCGTAGAGCTACTAGAGCATAGCCGGGCTAACTTATCCTGAATAGAATGGTACTCGGGGGACTGGTGCTATACGGCGGGCTAGTCGATGTTGGTATGGGCACTAGGCGTAGTACTAATGATCTCGAGCATATACTCTGCGGGATTCGCGCTAGGCGGGTACTGCGGCCCACCGTTGCGGGTGAAGCAGTCTACTAACGTCTGCGAATTCTTGCTAATTTCTTTAAAGTAAACTGTGCGGCCGCTGCGGGCGAGAAGAAGTAGCCTGTTGAAGCGCTGGAATAGTATCACTGAGGGCTGATGGATGGTATATAAGATAGCCTGGCCGCTCTTGGTGAGCTTCTTTATGAGGTTGTAAATTGACTACGAAGTCTGGCTGTCGAGTCCGGAAGTAGGCTTGTCGAGGAATAAGAGGAGTTGCGGGCGGGCGGCGAGCTCGACGCTAATGGTAGGACGCTTTCTCTGCTCGACGTTGAGGCTTTTGCCGGGTATGCCGATGATGGCGTCGGAGTACTCTTTTATACTGAGGAGATTGATGACGGTGTTGACGTACTCGAGCTTTTCTTTGTGGGAGTAGGTGTCTGGCTGGCGAAGGAGGGCACTGAAGTTGAGGGCCTTGCGGACGGTGGATGTGTGGAGGTGAAGATCTTGCTGTGTGACGTAACCCGTTTTGTGCTGGAAGGAGTCATTGCGGGGTTGACTGTTGACGAGTATGTTACCGGAGATGACGCCCATTGTTATGCGAGTGGCGAGAACGTCGAGCAAGGTCGTCTTGCCGGCTCCAGAAACGCCCTGCCGATGATGTTAGCCGCTGTCTTGTTGAAAGTTAGAATCATCTGCTATTGTAAAAGACTTACCATGAGTGCAGTCAGCGTTCTAGGCTTAACCCAACCGTCAACATGGTCCAGAATCCGTCGAGGCTCGCCCTTGATCTTGATATTATAGCAAACATCCTTCTAGTGGAAGACTGAGGTCTGCTTCTCTATGCCGGCAACGCCCTTAGAGTCATCCTCGCTTCTCTGCTGCGCACCAGCGGCGGGGGCACCGGTCTCGATATTAACGGCGCCTTGCTTGCGACGCTTGCTCATAGCCTTACGGCTGAAGACTAAGACCTCGCCCTTGGAGCGCTCGGAAGCGATGTACTCGGTAGCGAAGAGATGTAGGCCCATGAAAAGGATTATGTAGATAATCATGACACTAAAGTTTCTCTACCGGTGGGAGTTTTCGAAGCCGTACGAGGTGCTGAGATAGGCCGTGCCGCTGACTATATCCTGGCCCGGGACGGAGCCCGCCGTGGAACAGACGCGTTCGTTGGCGGCAACGGAATCGTAGCCGGGACCCATGGGTATAAAGGTTGAGTAGCGGAAGTCGCGGCCGATGAACTCGTTAAGTGTTAGGCCTCGCCGGTTAGACCCCGTCGGTTAAGGGATAGCTTAAGGGGTATAGGGAGGGGGACTAAGTAATAAAGGAGTAGCTTAGGTATATATAGAGCGTTAGTAATATACCTCGAGGGAAGGGCAGATTTTAATAATTTATTTTCTAAACCCTAATAATTATTAGCTTTTATAAGCTTTTTCTCTATATTAAATACTTATTAATAATTTAAAATTATTATTAATAAAAGGAACTAGGCTAGGAGCTTAAAATATTAATAAGAACAAAACGTTATAAGAGAGCGTAGTTAGCGTTATAATAATAAAAAAAATAACTCGTTTTTATTAAACCCCCTAGAATCGCCTCTTTTTTAATAAACGACGTAAAATCAAAGTATAATAAAACGAATAACGTAGTAATAATATAAAAAAACTATATTATTAAAATAATAATAAATAATAAATAAAATAATAAACCTCTTACTCTCGCTCGCTAATACCTAAACTAAATAATAAGTAATAGGCTAATAAAACTGTAAAAATAAGAATAATAATTAAAAAAAGAAATCTTTATAATAATATACAAAGAGCGCTTATATAAAAAATAAGTAAATTTAAAATACTTATAAAGCTTTTTAAATAGCCCGGGCTATATATTAAAAACTACGGTTTTAGTTATAGTAGCCTCGGATATTAACTCTAATATAAATAAAAATAAAAACCCCTAGACTAAAAATAGTTTAATAAATAGAGCTATACCTAAAGCGCCGTTCGAGTAATAATAAAGTAATAAGTTCGTACTACCTAAGCCTCTATTTACTAGCTCCTTACTAACTTAAGTAAGTACTATAAGCGGGACGTTTATATTTAAACTACTATTTCTCCTTAACTTATTATATATTAATAAATTAGTACGAGACTTATAAAACTTCTTATTTAACTATTATTATCGTTTTAATCTATAGGCTTAGTAAATAAGAATAGACTATAATAAAATAGCATATATAGTTAACTACTTAAGTAGTAATATAAAGACCTCTTAAATATACTATATTTTTAACTACTAAAGGATCCCTAAGTTTATAATAAACTAGGTTATATAAGGCGAACTAAAAACCTTTTTTTAAAATAACCCATCTAATCCCGCTAACTAAGGGATAGTAGCGAGTATATAGCTAAATAATATATTATAAAACTAAAAAGAAAAGGTTAACGAGTTCGTTAGCCGTATTAATAAGCTTAAAATAGAATTAAAATATATCTTAATAAAAAAATAAAAAGTCTCTATATTAATAAATATACTATAGCCCGAACTATACTTCGTAATAATGTCGTAAATAGAACTCTTATAAATTTATTTATAGTTAGTATTATTAATAAGATGTATTGAATAATCCTCGTTATTAATAAAGAGCTTATAAACGTCCCCTAGATAATATTTAAACTCGAGCTTAAACGAGCTAGTAGGGAGATACTAAGGTATTAATTAATTAAATATATAAAAAACACGCTACGACTTGCTTAATTAGGATACTATATACTATAATTATAAAAAAACTAATTATATTATAAAGGATTACCCACAACCGCGAGAGTAGTATTAGTAATACTATAATTATAATAAAACTAAATATCTTATTAATAATTACCTAAGTATTATATACTACTAATATAATTAAAAAGAGTACCGGGTTACTAATTATTAATTAGACCTCGCCCTAGCTAAGTAATAAGGACTAGTAACAAGCTCGAATAGTATTTTAATAAGGAGGGTAGTTAGTAATTAATAAGAGCGGCGTTTAAATATCCTAACCTATATATACTTAAATTATATATAAAAAAAGCTAAGCGCCCTTATTAATTCGAGAATAAAAAAGAACGTAATAAGTATTAGGCTACTTAACGGCTTTAATACTAACTTACGAATTTACTTATTACTATAGCTAGTAAACGTTAAAAATAAATAAATAAAAATACTAAAGAGCTACTACTTATAGCTTCGAAACACTAATAGTAATAACGTAATAAAAACATAACTATATCGTTTTATAATAGCTAATATTATAGTACCTACGCTTATCCTAAGTTTTCCCTAGCTAGAGGATATTAACCTACTAATTAGTTAAAAATAAAAAAAGTAGTAATATCTAATTTAGAAAAAATATATCTACTTAAATACCCTAAAAAAAGGGCTACTAAATAGTTTAATCTTAATAATACTAGCGCACATCGTAATTAATCTAATTATCAATAATAATAGAGTACTAGCGGACATAGCTAAGGATTAGAAACTATAATACTAAGACTTTAATAACTTATTCTTAAAAAAAAAAGCTATTTCGCTACTAAATAGAGCACCGCACGACTACTATATCGAACTAAATAATACTATACTTATCCCCTAGGGACCTATTTACTTATTATTAAACTATAAGCTCGAGATCCTACGAGATTATTTAATAAAAGTAGAGGCTAGGGGCTAAATACGCCCTTTTATAAGCCCGGCTAAAGCACCTATCTTTTTCGTACTTAAAACAAAAAGAGAGCTACGACTTTACGTAAACTATAAAATAATTAATAAAATTATATAAAAAAATAGAATGCCGCTACTGCTAATTAAAAAGATATTAAATAAACTATTTAATACCTCCGTTTTTATAAAACTAGATCTTAAGAACGCGTACTACTATATATATATAACTAAAGGTAATAAGTAAAAAACGGCTTTTAATATTAAAAAGGTATAGGGTATAAGGGACTCTCGCGGTACGGTATTTTAAAAAAAACTACTAATACCTATAAAAATAATATAAAATACTTCTTTTAATCGGGTTAATACGGCCTTAATTAACGGAGTTATAACTAAAAGAAAAGGGTAATATTAACTAGATTAAAAAAGTAGAGTTCTTAATCGTTTTATATTATTATATTTAAAAATAAATTATTAAAAAAGCTCTAGTTCGATCTTAAAAAAGTATATATATTTTTAAAATAAAAATCCGTACTATTAAGCTCCTCTTTTTAATCGGGGCCCTTTTTTTTATATTTTTTTCTAATTAGCTCTCTTATAAATCCCTATACTTAATTAGTTTTTAAAAAAAACTACTAGGACTAATCGCCCTATTCTATTTTAATCGTTTCCTAATTTCTTTTTCCTTAATTCTTTATAAAAAAAAACTATTTTAAATTAGTTCTAATTATTATATATAGTTAATTATATTAAGCCCTCTATTTATTTATTTTTTTATAATTACTTTTTTTACTTTTTCTATTTTTACTACTTTTTTTACTAGCTTTACTTAGTTCTTATCCTATTCCTCCTTAGTAATCTCCTAATCTTAACTTTTATTAGCCCAATTCTCCCTAGTTTTTTTTATTAATAATAGTATTTAAAAAATATAAGCTAGAGTTATATATATAGCGTTTATAATCGGGTTATTATACTAATTAACTTATTATTCCCTCGTATTCTTATTAATATTAGCTTTATTTTTATATATACTATAATATTATAAAAAATTTTAATAAAACTTAGTTAGTTCTTAATATTAGCGTTTACTATTTTCTTATATAACCTAATTATACTTAGAAAGCGTACGCTTAATAACTTCTTATTTTAACTAAACCCTTAGTATTTTAATTAGAATTTTTATAATAAGACTATCCCCACTCTTAACTAAAGTATTTAAAAAACTACTTTTCTAATTATTTAAACTAGTTTTACTAAGAGCCGGGCTAAGGTATAATAATAACTTAAATAGTAATATATTTAATAAAAACTTTATAACTTAATAAGTTTTAAAGATATTAATTAAGTATATAAATTAATTATTAATAATAGTATTTAAACACTAATTAGTAGCCTTTGTTAGTTTAATTACCTACGGAGTCTAATTAAGGTTACTACTTATAATAAATCCTTAAGTATTTTTTAATATTTTTAAAAATCGAGATAATAAAAATAACTTTTTAAAAATAATAAGTTCTTACTTAAGGCTTTTAATTATTTTATTTTTCTTTTTAAAATATATAAAATTAATAAGAATATAATAACCGTAATTATATAAGTTATAGATTTTTAAATCTTAATTAGTAAATCTAAAGCTAAGTAAATAAGAACCGGATTTTTAAAAAGTCGGCGCCTTAGGGGCGTTAGTTATAGTATAGTTAGAGTTATTTAAGTTAGTATAGGGCCTATTTCTAAAGTCTTAATCGTATATTATTTTTTTAAAAAACCTTTTTAAGGAAGGTCTTATTATATTAAAAAAGTAATAACTATTATATTAAAACTCGTAATTAATTTACTAAATCTAAGCTATATAGAGCTTATTATTAAATAGTCTAAGGTATTTATAAGTTATTTAATATACGTTATAAGTTAAATTAAGCTAGCTATATTAAACCGTGTTACGAAACTATTTAAGTATATATAGACTATATTCCTATTTACTTAGTTATTATACTATAAGGACTACGTAAATACTTACGTTAATTAGTTATTAAATATAAAAAAGCGTATTAATCCGGCTATAAAAGGCTTTTAATATTTAGATATTATTAATAAATATCCTCTCTAAATACCTAAGAACCTACTTCGGATCGTATTAATAAACTATACTATTTTACTAGTTAATAATTATTCTTATAAAATAGCTTAGATCGTTATATAAAAAGGGAAAATTACTAAGTATATTAAAGTCTTAATTTTTTATATAATTTTATAAGTTTAAAGGTTTAGAGTAGGGGTCTTATTTAGTTTAAAAGTACTCTCTTATCCCTTTTTAATTATAACTATATTATGTATTAAAATAAGGTTTTATATTATAACTTTTATTATAAATCCGATTTTATATTTTTAAATTTAGTCTTTATATAATAAACGTTTTTAAAAATTATAATAATTAGTTAGGATCTTTATTACCTTATAATAGGTCTAACTTATTTTAATTTTCCGGTTTTTTAAACCCTTAAAAGCCTTAGGGCGCTAATTAAAAAAGGGAAGTACGTCCTCTATACTAAGCTAATTAAGAAAGTCGAATTTACGAAAGGTTAGGATTATTTAGAGAAAACTAGTTCGTTTAAGTATTAAGTTTAAATAATAGTTAGTATATATTTTATATTAGTAGTTCGTATTAAAATTAACGAACTAAGAGTTCTTAGTATTTATTATAATCCTAGGGTTAGTTTTATTAAAAATAATATATTTATCTAAATTCTACTTTCTTAGTTAGTATTTAGTATTGTTTTTAAGGTTTTTTATTATAATTAGGCCCTAAATTCGTACTATATCTTTTTTATTATCTAGTTTAAAAAGGGAGATAAGAAGTAAAGAGGCTATTATAAATAGCTAAGTTAGTATTTATATAGTAAATTAAAAAGTAAAAATTAAAAGAGGTTAAATTCGTAATAATTATAGGAAAGTAGTTAAAAAAGGAAAAAAAAAAAGTTAAGTAGCTAGATAAGAAGCTACTTTTTTATACTAATTACGAGGGTAGCCTTTATTAATTAAAAAAAAAGGTACTATATTATAAATAATAAAAAGGCCCCGATCTTATAATTTACTTTTTTTTTTTTTATATAGTAATTATAATTTAATATTAATTAGCTAAGAGGCCTATAGTACTTTCCTTTTTAATACCCCGGGTCTAAGGGGGGGGGGGGGGTTTAAAGGGGTTTTTTTTAATTCTCTTTTTTTTTTTTTTTTTTTTTTTTTATTATTGTTTTTCTTTTTATTTTTTCTTTTTTTTTTTTTTTTTTTTTATTACTCCGGGTTTAGGGGGGGGGGGGGGTATATAGAGGCTCTTTCTCAATTCCTCTATTCTTTTTTATTTTTTTTTCTAAATAATAGCTTCTTAATTATAATTATCCTTTTTTACTTAATCTCTTTTTTTTTTAGTAATATAATCTATTTACTTATTATATTTAATATTTTAATTACTAATAACGCGTATTAGATTATTAAAACTACTCGTTACGACGTCCGGCCTTAGTAATATTCCTTTTCCGTTTTTAAAAAGGTCTATTTTTAAAAAACTTAGGGTTATAAGTTCTAAGAAGTTAATAAAAAGTAAACTATAATAAGTATTATTTTATTCGATCTTTTTAATCCTCATCCTAATTTAACGTTCTTTTTTTTTAAATTTTTAAAATTACTAATTAGTTAACTCTTTTTAAATTAACTAGAGAGCTTTATACTAAATTCTATATTATAAATCCTTAGGTTAATAAGTATACTAAAAAGGAAATAGCTTAGAAGTTTTAATAATTAACTATAAATTAAAACGTTATTAAGAAGTACGTTTATAATCTAAGTATTATAAGTGGATTATTTTTATAAAGCCGTTGGGTTTTTATTAATTATAATAACGCTAGTTACTTTAGCTTTTTATTTTAGTAATTAGGTAAACGAACTCTTATTATTAATTTTTTACTTATTTAAGCTTATAGCGTTTAGAATACTATACTTTATAACTATTATATACGGTCTTTTTAAAAATATATCGGTTCTAATACTAAGGAGCTAGTTAAAAAAATAGTCCCTTATTTTGAGTATATTTCTCTTCTAAACTACTTTAATAATTAATATAGTAATTATATATATTCTAAAAATAAAAAATACTATTTTAAAAAGAGTAATAACTAGTAGGCTATTAGTTAGTCCGGAGCCGACTCTAAATAAGGCTATTATTATTATTATATAATAAGTAATAATAGGATAGCGTTTTTAATCCTAACTAATATTAAGAGAGTTAAGACTTTAGTTTATATAGTTTTTAACTAAATTAATATTACTAAGACCGAGGAGGATAAATATTATTCCGTTCTTAAAAACGCCTTTTTAATATACCTTATTAAAAACTATATATTTATAATTTATAAAAGTTATTAATATATTAAAATAAAATAAGTAGAATAAGAGGTTATATAAGCTAAATTAGATACTAAACGGGCTTAATTAAATAGGGAACTAGGCTTAGATATTTAAAAAAAAAGAGTAGGGTTTTTTAATATAATTATATAGTTAATAAATAAGGTCGTTAGGTTTTTAATTATAATAGTTAAAAAATAATTCTTCTTTTTTTATTATTTTTCTATATTTTTATTCCGGATTTAAATAAAAAGATAACTAAAGAATTAGTAAAATTTAGTAATATTTTTATAAAATAATATTTAATAAATAAAAACTCGTAGCCTATACTAAGGATCGGTAGTAATAAGAGGTAATTTACCCCTCTCGAGAGGCTTTTACTTATAATTAAGTTTATTTAATAAGTAGTTAAGTATCCTCGTCCCTAGAGTTTATTATATTATTATTATAATTAAAAAGTAGAATCGTAGCGTCGATTATATTATTTTATAAAAATAAAAAGTTAGCTAAGTTAGAAATAAAGTTATTATAAAAATTAAACTTATTAAGTAATAAGTAGAGGCCTTCCGGAGACTTTAAGAACTTTTTAAGTTAATTATTAATATAAATAGCTTTTATAATTAGTTTATTAATAAACGTTTTTAGTTAATATAATAATCTATTTAAAATAACTAAGTAAATATAAAAAGGTTTTTATTAATAATAATCGATTTTTTAAAAAATTAATATATTAATCTTTTATTAAACGTTAAAAACGAGAACTAAATTACTAGTTTATAATTTTATTAATTAGAAAGAGTACGAGGAGTTAAACTAGTCACGGGTTTAGGCTTAGTATTAAGTAACTTTATTAATTATAATTTCTTAGTCGTTTATTAGAGAAATAAAAGCTCGTAATTAAGCTTAGACTTTTTAATCCGTTATATATATATTCTCTTAATTAAGTACTTTTTAAGTTACTATTTTCTTTTAATTAGGGTCGTTATATAATAACTATAAATAAAATAAAATAGTATATAACTTAATAATACTTTAATAGTTATCTTATTTATAAAAAGGGCTATAATAAGTATAAATTTAATATTTTTCTTTTTTTAATCTAACTAAATACGAAGTATATACGTAGTAAGTTAATAACTTTTTTTAAAAAGCTTATTAGTACGAGGGTTATAAGCTAATATAACCTTTTATTAAGTACTATATCGTTAATTAAGCTACGTTATAATACTTATATTCTCTTGTCCCTTATTAATAATTAAAATACTATAGATCCTATAGCAATAAATAATATCTTTTTAAATAAACTTCGTAATATTTTTTAATATAGCGTTCGTTATAATCTATATTTCTAAGTATTTTATAAACTTATAATGCGCCTTAATAACCTTTTATTTATTTATATATTAAATATTTAAATAGACCTTAAAAAAAGGTTTATAAATTAGAACCATAAATATATAGGGGTTATTAAAACGTCGTAATTTAGCTTTTTAATAGGCCTCGTAAGTTATAATTAGCTCCCGGGTCTAAGTATATATTCTTAGTTAGTAATATTGTTTTATAAAATAAAAATATATAACTTCTTATCTCTTATACCCGGACTTATTATATACTTTATTAATTAAGTCTATTTAGTAGTGCTTATTATTAATTATTTAAGTAAGTTAGGGACGAGTTTTTATTTCTTATTAAAATAGAAGTTTATTTTATATAATAAATTATATTACTATTTACTTAAAACGTCTAAACTAATTAAAAAATATACTAGCTAGCCTCTTTAAAATAAAAAAGAAATAAGTAATTTATTTCGAAAGATCTAACTATTATTTATTTAGCGTTAGTATATTAATTAGAATATCTATTTCCTATATTTAATTAATAATAGTATTACTATAACTATATACTATAATAAAAAAGCTCTTTATAACTCGTATTTATAGGACTCGTATATTAATAAAGTCCTTAATAACCTTATTAAACTCTATTTTAACTAGCTTAGATTAGCTAGGAGGTTTTTTTAAAAGGCTATTCGCTATAGTATTCTTTTTTTTATTAATATACTTAATTTTATAGTCAAAAAGTTTAATCTAAGAGAGCTAGCGTATTATTATTATTAATAATAAGTTATTTACTATATTATTAATCTAAGTAATTAGGACTCGGGCGTTGGTTTTTAATAAAAAATTAATCCTAAATAAATAATTATAAAAATACTTTAGGCTTATTAAAACGCCTCGTATTTCGAGCTTTTTAAAGTTATAATTAAGCTTTAGCCCGCATTATATCCCGTTCTTATATTAAATAATAATACGCTTATTATTAATAATTTAACTAAACGTACTACTTTATTTTTTAATACTAGCGTTTATTATAAAGATAATCCGTCCGGCCTTAGTATTATAGTTTAGTAAAACTAAAATAGGGGCTATAATAATTACTTTTTTAAATATTTTTATAATCTCGATTTATAGTACTCCCTATTTAAAAAATTAGTTCTTATTAAGTAGAGAGTATAACGGGGCTACTATAAAAAAAATTACTCGATTTAGTAACGGTAGAAAGTAATAATACTAAGAAACGATCTAATTTTTAAAACGTTCGAGTATTTTATTTATTTAAGGATTTTAAAAACTTTAGCTTAATTAGGCTATTTCTTTTTTATATTATAAAAATAGCCTATAATAACTATAGATAGCTAGTATTATTACGACTTTACTTTAGAAATAGTATAGCTAGCTAGTTTAATATTAACTAAGACTTAATTAATATTTTAAAAATATTTATAAATAAATCGCTAGATCTTAAAATAGTTAGTTAGGTACTTATTATTATAATAAGATTGCGGGCCTTTAATTATAATATTATTAATAAAAATATTATAATATTTCGGAATTAAATCGTAAAAAATACGGGTTATAATCTAATAGAATTAGGCTATTAAATTTATTACTCTTATTAAGAGGGTATAGTATTTATATAGCTTAAGTAGAGTTAAAAAGGTTATTAAATTATAGCTTTTTCTATTTAAAAGAATCTAATTATAATTAAAAAAGAAATCTAAGAGGGAGATAAGCTAATTTATAATAAATTCCTTTAAGAACTCGTCGGCGTTAAGTAATTACTGAGTATTTTAAAAAGTAATAATATTAACCTTAGTTACTAAGTTAATTAGCTAAAAACTACTATCCTTTTTTATTACTAAGAACTAGGGGTTTCGATACGTAGTATAGTTCTTTTTAATAATACCCTAGGTAATACGTTCTCGGATTATTTTAAAAGCTTTTAGTAATAAAGCTTTTAGGATTAAGATATTTTTTATTTACTAAGCCTTATAAAACATAATCTTAATTAATTATAATAGTATAACTATAGGGTTAAGACGGCCGTATTTAAAAAAGTCCTATACTAACGCTTTTCCTTAATTAAGGAGTATCTATTTAAAAAGATCTTATTTATAAAATAAAAAATAGTTATAATTTTTAAAAATAGCTTAGAGTTAGTTATTTATTAATCTAAAGCCTAGTTTTATATTTAAAAACTTAGGTATAATAATATTTTTATAGGGGCCTAATTAGTCTCATAACTTATTTCTAACCTCTTTAAGTTTTTTAAGCTTTTAATAAAAATTATTATTAAGTATTAATCTATTAGAGGGCGCGTCGTTAACTAGCTAAACTTTCTAATCTTTTTTTTTATATATTATATTAGCTTTAGTAATATAGGGAACTTTATAAAAAGCTTTTTTAACTATTTTATACTATTTTAATATTTTTCGTTCTAACTTTATAATTCGTTATTTAATATATAACTCCTCTTATCGAGAGGTAAGTATTTTTATTAAGAGATATAAATCGTCTTAGTTAATTAATCTATTCGGTCTATCTCTAGCTTTACCCCGAGCGATTATTATTACTTTCTTAATTTATATAATCTAAGATTAAATTATATAGAGCGTAACTATAGTTATAATTTAGTTAGCTTAGTCTTAGTCTAAGACTATTATAATACGCTCGTTTTTTTCTAATTTAAATTTTAAATAAAAGTTATTAAAACTAATAATATTCCTAGTTATATTATTAGTATTTAGTTTTTTAATTTAAAAACTCTTTTTATATACTACTTAAGCTAAAGTAAGATATTTTTTATGTTTTAAAAACCGTTTGTCCTAATTATCTTTATAGGGATCCTTAGCCTCGCGTCCTTAACATAAATTAAAATAATAATTATTAACTTATTATATTTAAAAAATAGCTTAGTATTTTATATAAATAAAAAACTTAGTAATAACGGATTAGAAGTCTCTTGCTCGTTTTTAATAAAAAAATAAGTAGTTATTTTAAACTTACTAATTTATACGTTTATAAAATAAAAGTTATTAAAAGTTATTTAGCTAGTTAGATTATATTTAAACGTTTATATCTAAAGCTTCGTTACTATATAAATAATACTAGCTTTTTTAACGTATTATTTTAAGAGGATATTAACTTATACCTTAGTATTTAAAATAGTAATAATTATTAAACCCTTATTATCCTAATTTATATTAAATATTTAGATTTCTAACTATAAATAAGCGTTCGAGATTATAAAAGTTAAGAACTTAAAAATTAGGTTAGCGCCTCTAATTTTATTAATCTTAACTATATAGCTCGGCTTTAAAAAGAGGTTTTTATTATATTTATTAAAAAGATCCTCGATATTTTTTTATTATTACTTATTTTTTACTAAGTTAGCTAAGGACTTCGGAGCTTTTAATAAGATTTTATTAATATTAAAATACCCCTAATTACGTATTAAAGTTATTATTATTATAATATATTTTAATATAATCTTTTATAAAAGGTTTATAAAAAGCAAGATCGGGGCCTCGAGCCTCTTTTTTATTAACTTTCTAACCTCGACCTTAAGGTTAAAATTATAAGTTTAATTTATAATTATTATTTTTTAAGTTTTATAAAAAAAAGGCTCTTAAGTTCCTTAAGTATTAGTATTAAGAGTATTAATTAGGACTTTAATAAACTAAGGCCTAGAGATAAATATAAAAGTTACGTTCTTTACTATTTTAGAAACCTCGTTATTATTATTAATTTTTATAATTTCTCTTTTTTAATTAGAGAAAAAAACCGTCTTTCTTTTAAGTTATAAAAGCTAGCTTAAGCTATCGATCTTATATATCTTTTTAAAATATAGCTTAGTTACCGAAGTACGGGTCTTAGGTAGTTTTTTTTTATAAATAATATAAACGTCCGCTTTATTATAATAGTCTAAATTAAGTCGTACTACGTAAACGTATTTAATTATATTTATAAAATTAGCTAAGGGAAATATAAGTATAGTTTACTAAAGTAGTCCGATTTAATAATTTAGAATTTACTTAGTTAAAAACTTAGTATTTTCCTTAGTTAATATATTTATTACGTAAAAAAAAAAGGGTAACGTAATTAATAATCGCACGCTTTCTTCCGTTTTTAATTATAATAAAAGGGATATCGTTTATAAGCTTATAACCGTTACGCTTTTTATAGTACTAAGCTCTTTAAACTAAAATAATAAAATAAATATCCTTATTAAGAGTATACTAATCGCAATCTTTAATAATTCGGTAGTATTAACTTTAGTAATACTAATAGCGATCTTTATATCCTATAATTAAGGGCTAATTAGGACGCATAGTACTTATATTAAATATACGAATAGGACCTCGAGAGTAAATACTATTTTAATAAATTTTTAGCTTACTTATTTCGTTAGCTAAGTTAGAATTAATAGTATTATTAATAACTACCTAAGTAACCTAGGCCTTTATTATTAATTAGTAATATTACTAGTAGTTCGGATATTAGTACTAAGTATTATTACGTACTTAAGGAGTAGGGGGTCGTAATAAGGTTTTAAGTTAATTCTAATTATTCGTAAAAAGTAGGCTATATTCTTTTTTATATATAATTATATTAAGAAGTCTTATTTTAAACCTCGCGTACTTCGTTAATTTAATAAAGCTATTTAAAATAACCCCGACTTTTTTTACTACTTTCTTTATAATATTAATATAAAACTATTTATATATAGCCTTAATTAGGCTTTTATTAGTTATAATATAGAGGTCTTATTATTTAATAAGAGTAATTATATTATTAATTTTAATAAATAGTACCTAAGTAGAGTTTAAGTTAAAAAACGAAATAAGTAGTCCTTTAATAACTCTTTTAATTTACTCTTTTTTATTTAAAAAGCGGTTAGTATCCTATTTTTTATACTTTTTTAAAAAAGAATCCTTAGCTTAGGCCTAGGGTAGTCCTCTAATTATATCCTTAACTAGAGTTTAATAATCTCTTCTTATAATATATATAATAAGTTTATTTTTAAATTAGTCCGGGACCCTATTAATTTCGTACTAATCCTCGAACTTTTTTAAAAAGTTTATAATATTATTATTTTTAAAAACTATAGTCCTCTCTTAATTAGGGAATAGTATTTTATAAAAACCTATATTTTATATTAAATTAGGCTAAGGAATTATAAGGCCTTTAGTTTAAAACGTAGTTATTTAGATCTAAGTAATAATAGTACTTAAGAGGGTATTAATTAAAGTATTTATTCTAACTTAAGCCGTAACTAGCTTTTTTTAATTAGATTAATAAGTAGATTCGTTAAAAAGAATAGTCTTTTTATTATTAAATAACTCCGTAGCTTATAAGTTTTAATAAACTATAAAAGCTAGTTTAGTAAATAATTTATTTAAAATAAAAGGGTTAAGTTCGTACGATTAAACGTCCTAAGGGGCGCTATTAATAATAAAAATAACGTATTAATTATTTATATTTATAATCCGAGGTTATTAAAAATATAGTTCGTTAATTTTATTTATAATTTTAATAGTTTTATATTAGTTTATTTACTTTAAATAAAGTTTAAAAAGAGAGAAGAGGAGCCGTCCTAATAACTAGAACATAACTATTATTTTAATTAATATAAATTAGGCCGTCCTTCTTAGTCCTTACTAAGTATATAATTAAACTTTTAATTAGATATCGTATTAAGCTTATAGTAATACTAATTAAGATTATTAATAAGTTTAATTAAAAACTAGTTTTACGAGCGCCCTTAGTTTAATATATCCGCACTTCTAAATAAGTTTATTATTAAATTTCTAAGTTATGTTAATTAATAAAGAATAGTCTAGTTAAATAACTAGTTATGCTTATTAAAGTGTTTTATTAGTTCTAATCTTAACTCGTCGTTCGTCTTATTATATTATTATAGCGTTTATATTTAAGCCCGATCCGGTCCTAAGTATCTACGTTTTTTTCTATTTATTTATTTTATTTACTTATCGGGGTTTATTATATCCCTCTTTTATTAAATAAAAAGCCCTTTTTTATACGTTTTTATTTTTACGTCTTAATTATTTAATTACTTTTTTTTTAAATTAGAGTCCTATTACTCGTATTTATTTTAATTATTATACCGCTTTTTTTAATTAATTTATTTAAAATATCTCTAATTAAGTTAGGCTTTTTTTTACTTCTTTTCTTATTTAAAAAAAGAAAAGATTTTTAAAAAGGGAGATTATTAAAAAGGTATAGGGTATAAAGGACTCTCATAGTATAGTTTTTTTAAAGAGTTATTAATATTTATAAAAATAATATAAAATACTTCTTTTAATTAGGTTAATACGGCCTTAATTAACGGAGTTATAATTAAAAAAAGAGGGTAATATTAGCTAGATTAAAAAAGTAGAGTTCTTAATTATTTTATATTATTATATTTAAAAATAAATTATTAAAAAGGCTCTAGTTCGATCTTAAAAAAGTATATATATTTTTAAAAAAAAAATTCGTATTACTAAACTCTTTTTCTTAATCAGGGCCTTTCTCTTTATATTTTTTTCTAATTAGCTCTCTTATAAATCCCTATACTTAATTAGCTTTTAAAAAGAACTACTAGGACTAATCGCCCCACCCTATTCTAATACTAAATACGAGTAGTTTAAATACCTAGTTATACCCTTTAGACTAACTAACGTACCCGCGACCTTCTAGGCGTATATTAATAACGTTTTAAGCGGCCTAGTTAATACTATTTATATTATATATTTAAATAATATTTTAATATATAATAATAACTACGTAGCGTATAAAAAGTACGTACGCAATATATTATAAAAACTATAGTAATAAAACCTATACCTAAATAGTAATAAATACGAGTTCTATATATCCTATATAAAATTTTTAAAGTATATCGTATTTAATAAAAGTATAAAAATAAAGCTAGCGCGTATTAAAGCTATAGCGAATTAGTTATTACTAAGAAGCGTTAAAAATATATAAACGTTTTTTAAATTTACGGGGTACTATAATAAATTTATTAGCGACTATACTAAAATAACCGTACCTTTAATAAACTTATTAAAAAAAGTGAAGCCGGGGTAGTTAGAGCTATTAATACCCGCCGTAAAGTTATTTAAGAGGCTATTAGTAATATTTACTAACGCGCTAATATCATAATATTTCAACCTTACCCTACTTATACGGTTATAAATAAACGCTTTAGCCCGGGCTATTAGTATAGTAATTATATATTTATTTAAGAGTAATTAGTACTTAATTACTTATAAATTAAGGAAATTAATAAATATAAAGAGCTATTATAGTACGGGAAATATAGAGCTATTAGCTATTATAAACGTACTAAAAAACTAATAATACTACTTCGCTTATAACTAAGATTAGGTTATAGTATTTATAAATTATTTTAATCTATAGTTCTTAAATACTAAAAAGAGGCTAAATAGGAGATAGCTATACTAGCTAGATAAGCTCGTAGCGTTTAATATTAAAATTAAATTTAAACCGAGTATTAAAAACTTAGTAAATAAATTATTATAAAAACCCGACTATAGTAAAAGTAATAATAATAACGGAGTAAGAAAGCTATTATTAAAAATAAAAAAAACCTATATAACGCTAAGAATATATAAGAGCTATTTAGGGTTATAATAATAAAGTATATAAAACCGAGCTATAGGAGCGGCTCTTGAAGAGAGGGGATAATAAGCGTTTTAAAAATAATAAAACTAATAGTAATATAAAAAAGTAAATAAAAGAGGTTAGGAGCTCTGGTTTAAAAAAGCTCTAAGGAGTATCTTAAGAAGTATAATAAGGTTACGGGCCTAGGGCATTAGAGTTATAATATAGTACTCGGGGAGCTATTTAAGCTTATTATTAGAATTATAAATTGCGAGCTACTTATTTTATAAAACTCTAATATAATAAAAATACTTAAAATAGTATTTAATAAAGAGGGGTTATTAATAATAGGTTAATTACGGCTTATTTAATAAGAGGACGCTTTTATAAAAGAGAAGTAGTAGATTAAAAAGAACTAATAGCCTCGCTTAACTAAAAAAAAGTAATAATAGACCTAAGTATACGACTTAAAAGGGCTATTATATTACGACGGCCGTGCTTACGTATTACTATATAAAGGGCTAAAGAAAGAAGTTATTAAAGTATATTATAATACGCTTATAATAAAATATTATAATATAAAATAGATAATAGTATTATTAAAACGACATTATTATTAAAATAGAGTAAATAAGGATATAAAAAGTTATATTAATACTTATATAATATATTAATAAATAAAGCGTTATTACTATAAGCCGTATAGCTTATTATGCCCTCTATTTACCCTAATTAGACTATAATAAGAAATATTACTAAACTTTATTACTAATTTACTTATATTAATAATACTAATTAAAAAGCGCCTCTATAACGCGGTACGAGTTATAATAAACTAATTTATAAAGTATAGTATTTATATCGCTACGAGAATAACCCTTATAGCCTAAGGATTCGCAAACCTCCTACTTATAAAAATCTTTATAAAGTTTAAAATACTTAAAAAGATTATCTTTAATAGGGGCTCGTTATTTATAAATAAGTTTTAAATATATTTTTATTACTTTTTAATAATAAAGAGGCGCCTTAGTACCGCGTTCTATTTATAAACGGACGGCTAAATAAAATAATAAAACTAATACTTAGAATAATACCTTCGCTATTTTTATACCTAGGACTAATTAAATTAGGTATAATATCTTTACCTAGCTAAGTTCGTATATAATAATACTTAGTACTTAGTAATTTATAAAGCGCTTATTAAGGCCTTATTTAAGTTCTTATTTACTTACCCTATATTAATTTTAACGGGGACTTAAGAGAGTATATAGAACGTCTTAGCTAAAGAGCGTACGGCCTAACTATAAGCTAACTAAAAAGCTCTATTACTTCTTATATAAAAAGTACGCGAGATATATAAGTAGTAGGCGAATAAGGCTAGGATAAATATATTATATAAAATAAATAACTAAGTATTATTATTAAAAAAGAATATTAAAAAGTAGCGTCCTAGTTAGAAATTAACTAATAAGTATCTAAGCTTATTTAAAATTAAATTAATAATTAGAACAGCGGGGGTAGCTTATTAACTAAATATATTAGTATAGTATAAAATATATAATATATTCTATATATCCCTCTTTAAACTATATTAATACTATAAAGAAGCCCCTTAGAAGCTCTTATTTATTAGAAATATAAATAGGGAGCTACTTTATAAAATAGAAAATATTATATAATATAGAGGGCTAAAAAAGAGGTAATAATACTTAATCTAATAAAAAGGATATAGTAGTAATAAAGATATATAAAAACTAGCTAAGTATATCGAAAATATAGTATTAATTAGTATATATAAAAAACGACTTTTAATTAAGTAGCGCGCCTAAGCTCCTAATAAGCTTAATAACGTAGCGAACTAGTTATTAATAATAAGAAAGAAAAAGGGGCTATATAATTATAACTAAGTAATATAAACGTACTAATTACGAACCGTACTCCTAACCCTTATAACTTATAAAAAGAGCGCTCTTAAGTATAAAAGAGCCGTTATTATCCTTATTCTTAAAACTCCTTACGAAAGAAGTAGTCTCTTTATTATTAATAAATTTATAAATAGTTAGTTATATATACGGAGTATAAACGGGGCGAACATACTGCGTCTAGGATATTATTTAAATAGCGTACCTCGTTATAAATAGTACGTAGTAGCTCGATTATAATATTATTATAAAATAAAAACGTAGTATAAAAAGAGCTTATAATTACCTCGTTATTATTATTATTAACCGCGGGGGTAGAACGGGCCTCTTTATTAGCGTGCTTAAGTACTTTTTACGTATTATTAATAATAGCTCTATAAATTTACTAAAGTTATAAAATAATATTAGTAACCTAAATAGTAATAATAATAGAGTAACAAACCTCAAAGTCGTAAATATTATTATTCGAAGTGCGAGCGGTACTTTAAAAAGTATATATAGCAGATTTCCCGGACTTAGGAACCTAAAGCGCTATTAATATAATACGTAAAAAAAATAACGAAGTAGTAATAGCGCTAAGTATTTATTTTATATTTATAAAAATAGTTCTAAGTAGCGTACTCGATATAACATAAGCTAGAGCCTAAAAAAGGATTAAATAAAAAAGCGAACTAGGGGTTAATAATTACTAACCTAGCTAATTATAATATCTAGCTCCTAGATCGAGCGCCTTATATATAACGTAAGTATAGTAAAGAAGCAAGCGTACTTAACTAATTATAGCCTTCTTAGCATTCTTCTTTTTTTTTAATAAAAGTTTATAGTAATTAGTACTAGTAACGTATAAGTAGTAAAATACGTACGAGGTTAGGGTAAATAAAAAGGATATTAAGCTTCTTAAACGGGCCGCTACTACCGCTACTACTACCCACACTCATAGTACTAGTAACCGTTCTATTATTAATAATTATAACGCCGTAATTAAGCTAGTTAGCAAGGGGCTAAAGAGCTATAATTATACTAAAATAAATTGGTAACGAATATAAAATAATTCTAAAAAAGACTAACTTAGGCGCGAGGAGTATATAAAAATAAGAATTTGAAATATTTATTAACTATAAGATCTATATAATAAAAACGTAGTATAAACGTTAATAAAACTAAAGGACTATATATAAAAAGGATAACTATAGATAAAAATAAATTTAAAAATAGTAGTAGTTTAAAAGGGGGTTAATATTAATAAATAAAAATAAGGTAACGACTGCCGAAGTATTAATAAAAATAAAGACAGTTTATAAATAAGAGCGACCTAAGTATAGAATTATAAAGTTAACTAAATTTATTATTTAGAACAAAGGGCCTATACTCGGGCTAATAAGCGCCGCCTCTACTTACCCTTATACTATATATTTAAGGGCCTTATAAATAAAAAGTTAATATAATATATATAAACTATAAGTAGCCTTTAGGACAAAGCCTAGGGGAGGGAGTACTTTATTAAGCCTCGCTAATTAAACCCCGTTAGTTAAAAAATAGCTTAAGGAGTATAAAAAGGGGGACTAAGTAATAAAAGAGTAGTTTAGGTATATATAAAGCGCTAATAATATACCTCGAGAGAAGGGTAGATTTTAGTAATTTATCTTCTAGACACTAATAGTAGTTAGCCTCTATAAGCTTCTTCCCTATGTTAGACACTTATTAATATTAAGCATAACGCTTTCGAGACCGTAGTAGACCGGGTTTAGCCACCTAACCCAGCCCAGCCAATTTTATATATACTGAAGCGGAATAGCGAAACCAGTATAGAGAGCGATAAGGAGCAAGATAATTAACGCCGGTGCTAGAGCCTAGGCTACTGATTTTATAACGGAACCGATAAGACGGAACATTATCGATATAGTCAAGGTCATCGAGAATGAGATAAGTAGGAAGAAGAAGAAGGCACCCGGCTCGCGGCGGAGATTGCCCATAAAGTATAAGATAGTATTCATTAGGATGGTATTAGCAATCTTATAGGGTAAGTCGACAATTGTCGCGAGTTATAGTACGCAGCAATGGGCATACGGAGTATAATAAAAGTAGCTTAACCTATTAAAGTAGAAATAGACAAAAGGAAAAGGTCTATATATACGATATCTAAAATAGACACGTAATTTAGTACGTAATAAGCACTTTATAAAATATAGTTATTATCCTTATTACGTAATATACCCTTTAATTACTATTACTAAGGAGCTATTATACTTAAAGTAGAATTTTTAAATACTCTTATAAAGGCCCGATTTAGTTAAATATAAATAAAAAAAATAAGTATAAAAGATACGCGTTTTTTAAACTATATTGATTATAAATATATCCCTTTATTTAAAATAAATAGAATCCTAACTTAGAATAGTGCGTATTTTATTACTTTTAGTATATAAATTACTAAGAGCGAGGCTACTTAACTACTTTATATATATCTAAATTTTCGTAGTATTACTTAGCTATTATTTTCTTTTAACCTCTTATAGTTATTATAAGTACCCCCGTTTATTATACGCGTACCTATATTATTAAATTATTTACTAATTTTATTTTAAATATAAATATTTAATATATTTAAAGATAATAATATGTTTTATATAATTTTTATAATACTTTTTATATATAAATTATATAGCTTATTAAGAGTTTAAATAAGTAATAATATTACCGAGCTCTTTATGGTTATTACTTCTCTTTATACCCTTTTATTTACTTATTAAGGTCTAGTTATTAAGCTCTTCCTCCTTAATTAAGAGGATAATAAAGTTACTAATTAAGATATTAAGAACTTTATTAAATTCGAGGCTCTTATTAGTAATACTAATAAGAATAATAATAAAATAAATAGTAATAATAAAAGCTCTAACGAGCTTTTACTTATTCCCTCCTTAGAGCTTAAAAATAAAAAAGAGTTTAGTTTAGATATTAAACTTTTTAAAAAGGGTATATTATATACTATTATTTTAAGAGTTTATTTTAGGGAATTAATATACTAGCGTCGTAAATTAATATACCGGCGTCGCTCTTATACTAGCGTCGCTATTCTACTTTTTAATTAGTTTAAAAAAATTTATTAATATAATTAGATTTTATTAAATACTTATAAAATATCCTAAGCTTTTATTCTTTTACTCCTTTTATACTTAGGTTATATTATTAAGACTTAAAATCTAACTTATAGTATTTACTTATAATAGCTTCTATAATTAAAGTTAAAGACGTTCCCTAAGGCTAATTTTAAAATAATACTCTTATTAAAAGACTTCTCTTTTTATTAAAATAATTATTAATTAATTACGGCCTCTTATTATTATCTAGCTAACTATTATTATTTCTTTTTTTAAAAAGTAGCTACTCTAGTATTAGCTAATTTTATAAAGTTAGTAATTTTAAAAAGTAGCGCAACCCTATTATTAAGCTTCTAGCTAGTATATTATAAAATACGCGACCTTTTATAAACTATTATTTTAATATAGAGCTTATATTATACTTTACTTATTATTTCCCTAAGGGAATAATAAAAACTTAGCGAACTACCTTCTTATAACTTTCTTTAGAGCATAACCCCTCTCTCCTTAACGAATAGTTTTAATAACTTTTTTATTTTATAATAGAGTAGTTTAGTAATACTCTTTAGTTTATCAAATAGATTATTAAGACTAATTAATAGCTAATAATAGTACTACTCCGAGAATAAGAATATACTTATTAATAATAATAAATATAGGGTCTTTAAGTTAACTTATTACCCTATTTACCCCTACGGCTATCCTTTACTTAAAGCGAAGTATTTTTCTAAACTATAACTTTTTATTATACTCTAAATAACTAATTTTCTTCTCTTTTTATAACTAAAATCCTAAATTTACTAATTCTTAACGATCTAAAATAAACTTATAATACTTATTTTAATTAAGTTAATAATTTTATAAAAGCTAATAGATTTAGTATTATAAAGTAGAATAAGTATAAACCTTAAGGTTAAATTATTTAATATACTTTTTAATATAAATTAGTTTAGCGAGCCTAGGCTTATATAAGGCGCTAGTATTTAATAATATAAGTTTTATAAATACGGTTATAAATAGTAAGTTATTACCGAGGCTTAAGAGGACGATAAGTAGTTATTATATTATTATTTAAACCTTTAGTACAAATAGTATAATTATAGCCCTAGTTTTAAAGCCTTTACGTACCTTTTATATTATAAGCTTATTAAAGTAATTAAGGATATTATTAAAACTATAAGCTAACGAGTTAGGATTTAGGCTCGCGATATACGTATTATTATTTAAGAGTAGTTCTTAGAATCCTTATTTATATAACGAGATATTTATAATACTAGGGCTCGTATAAACCGAGAGAAACTAGTTAAATACTTACTAACTATAGTACTAATTAGGCTATTTAATAAGTAAAATATCTTATATATAATAAAATAAGTAAATAACGAGCTAAACCGCCTTATTAGTTTTATTTAGACTTTTTTTTATTATTTCTAAATATAAAAGCGATTCTCTAAGGTAATTAGCTTTAATAATATTTATAATACTAATCGCTTTAAGCTCCCTCTTTTCTAAATTACTAAGTAAACCTACTTTAGATCTATTTATAATACTACGTTCGGCCTTATTAATAACGAGAGACTAGAGGGTTTCCGGTTTTTCTTAATAAGTATCCGCTAACTTATAAACTAATACTTAGTTTATTATTTTATTATTATTATTATAAACTATAATAAGTAAATAAAGGCTATACTAAACGAGTAGTTCCTAGACGTTTAGTAATAACTTTATATTTATTATATTAATTTTAATATTATACTTAGGGCTAAGTAAAAGTAGGTTAAGGACTATAGTTATAGTATTAATAATAGTAAGTTTAATAACGAGGGATATTGGTTATTAATATAAATAATAGCTACGCTAAGTAATAAAAATAGGGCTTATATTAATACGCTTATTAATAAGCCCCCCCCTTATACGTATTATAAGGTCCTTATAATATAAAAGCTTATTATTTTTACTAAGACTAAGTACACTTTCGAAAAAGCCTAAACTAAGCTTTATAAAGAGTTTAATAACTAACGCCTAATCCTCTAGTACTTTTATATAATATACTTATTTTTAAAAATATAATAGGCCCGTTATTTTATCTAAAAATACTAGAACTTTAGTACTTACGTTACTTTCAATACTAAGTTAAGTAATAATAATATTAAGGGTTATTTTTTAAATAGTCTTAGTTATTTATATTAGTTTATTAACGTTATATAAGATATAATTAGTAATTAAAAGTTATACTTTTACTAAGCTTATATAAAGGACGAGGTACTTATAAGCTAGGAGTATATAAGTACTCGCTTTAAGTACTTAGGTAAACTTTAAATAATATATTTTTTAAAATATCTTATTTTAATTAGGATATAAGGCCGGCTTATAAAAAAGGTAATACTATTTAATAAGAGGCTATTCCTAAACCCCCTTAGATCTTATAATCTAGACTATACTATTTTAATTAAGCTAGGTATCCTATGTAGTGGTTTTTTCCCGGCTTTATAAGTACAAAAGATCGACCTTAACGGGATCACGCTTTTAAGGGAAATTATATAATATAGTATACTTTTTAACTATATAATACGCGCAATATATCCTAAGTACGCGCTTAACGTAATATAGTAATTTTAATATGAAAACTACTATTTAATTTAGAATAAGTAAGCTGCCCTCTTTGTTACGCAGTAGCGCCGGCCGGGAAGGTTAATAATAGAGGTCGGTTATAATAGTTAGCTATAATAGTCGGCCGTAATAGTTAGAGGCGGCCTTCCTTAACCGCAGAGGTTCTAAACTTTAATAGCGACGTAGAGGTTTTTAAAGAAAAGGCTAAAAGGGCTAATATCTAGCTGCTCTTTTGCCGTACTAGAGCTCGTAAAGATTCTTTCTATTCTCATCGCTTCTAACATCGCCCAAAGCTCTATTTAAACTAAACAAATCCACCGCTAGGTATCCTATATTACTATAAAATCTATTTTAAGATACTACATTTAGCTATTTTTAGTAAGTAAGAAGTATACCCTTAGTAGCGTTTTTAAAAGACGTCTTTTTTAAATTTATATTACTAAATCCTCGACTCTAAAATTACTATATCCTTTTACAATAAGCTAAAGAATATAATATAGTTTATTTTATTATAACTAGCCTTATTTAAAAAAGGCTAGTTAGTTAGTTAAGCCCGTACTATTTATAATAACTAAGGTATAAGTAATAAAAAATAAGGCTATTTATTTAAAAATAAGAATAAGTTAACGCTAGCTAAGCTTATAAAAGAGATAAATTAGCTAAGTTAAAGCTAAATATTGAGCTTATTTTAGTAATAAATAAGGAGCTAGTTTAGCGTTCTTAGTAAGGAGAAGATAATAGGGAATTATATAAATAAATAGCTAATATAGCTTAGTACTTAGAAAAAATAGAGCTAATAAAAAATAGTCTATAGTAATAATAAATTATTATAATTATATTAAAAAAGGTAGTTAGGTAGACGTTATTGTAATTTACTTTTTATATATTCTAAGTATATAATAAGAAGAAGCCTTACTTATTTAAGATTTATAAATCTTAAATAAGTAATATAGCGGTTTTAAATAAGTACGTAGGTTATAGTAGTATTCTTATTTTTAAAAGTTTTAAACTAGATCTTAAGTTAGAGAGGATAGTAAGAATAGTTATATTAATATAGTTACCCTTACCGCCTTTATAAAGAGGTAATATTATTTTAGATTAATTAAAAAGTAGAATAGCGACGCTAGTATAAGAGCGACGTTAGTATATTAATTTGCGACGCTAGTATATTAATTCCCTTATTTTAATATTATTTTAAAGTTTAAAAAACGTAAGGCTAGTTTTTTTTAAAAAACATCAGAAGAAATAAAAAAAAAAGCTAAGAAATAAAAGTACCCCCTATAATAAATATAGTTCTTTTTATTATTTTAAGCCTATTTAACGTATATTTAGTTCTTAAAAAGCTTAGGAAAGCAGCTCCCAAGGAACGGGATATTTAATATATACCCTATTTTTAAGTAGCTTTTCAATATACTAACCCTAAAAATAATAATTATTATTTTATAAAAAGTAGTAGCTAATATATATACTACTTTAATAACTATTTAGCTAAGTAGTATATTAATACACTAATCGTTTTATAGTTAATAACCTAGGCCCTTATTAAGGTTATTATAAATAGCGCTCCCTTTTCTATAAATATATTATCCTTTTTTATTATTAAAAAGCGTACTCTTAATTATAATTTTAATAAGATATTTCTAAGTTTTATAATATCGTAAATTAAATAATTGTTAATAAAAAGGAGTATAAAGAGTATATTTATAAGTTAGTACTTTACGCTTTTTACGTATGCCCTACTCTCTTTTTTACTTATACTTATGTAGTGGCTTTTTTTTCTAGCTTTATAAGTACAAAAGATCGACCTTAACGGGATCACGCTTTTAAAGGAAATTATATAATATAGTATACTTTTTAACTATATAATACGCACAATATATCCTAAGCACATGCTTAATATAATATAATAATTTTAATATAAAAACTACTATTTAATTTAGGATAGGTAAGCTACCCTCTTTAACTACTTATTAATAATAAACTAAGCGATATACTTACGTAGCGGCGCTAGTTAAAAAGGTTAATAGCAACGGTCGGCCGTAATAATTAGCCATAATAATTAGCTATAATAGTTAGGGGCAGCCCTTAATTATAGAGGTTTTAAACTTTAATAATAATATAAAGGTTTCTAAAGAAAGGGCTAAATAAGCTAATATTTATTACTCGTACTAGAGCTCGTAAAGAGTTTTTTTATCTTTATCGTTTCTAATATTACCCAAAGCTACTCTCTATTTAAACTAAATAAATTTACTAAATAAACCTACTAAATAAACTTACTAAATAAACCTACTAAATAAAGTTATTAATATATAAACTACTACTCTACTCTTAGTATATAGTTAGTAATTAGTAAGCTAAAAATACTTATTAATAAGTCTACCCCTCTCGGGCTAGGCGCCCTTAGCTAGCTCGACGCTATAGCTATCGTAGCTAATATAAGTATACTTAAGAAGTAGCAAAGTACCTTTTAGTAGTACGGAATTTAGCTAAGTAATATTATAAGTACTATAAGTAACTAGGTTAATACGGATATTAAAATTTAATATATTAACGCTAGCTTAGCTATAATAATTATAATAAATAAACTAAAAGTACGTAAAGTTAAGATAATAAGTAAGCGCTTTAGATAGCTCTTATAAGGCCCCTTAGGTAATAATAATACTTATATAAAAAGAAAGATAATAATAAACCTAGCTATTTACGTAGGCTAATACTAAGAGGTCCTATACGCGTTAGAGTAAGTAAAACTTACCCTATAAACGAGTAGTAGAAGGTTAGGAGTTAATAAAAAAGAGATAATAGTTAAGTCGGTTAATTATTATTTTAGTTAGTAGTTAGGTATAGAGCGCAATATACTTAGTTTTCTTTAATACGTAATATATAGTACGGCCCTAGCGGATTGCTCCGTCGGGGGGTTACTTATATTTATATTATTTATTATATTTATTATAATTATTTATAACTAACTTCTTATTATACTACTCGCTCTTATACTCTAAGTTATTAACTTAATAATTATTTTACTTCTTACTCCCCTTAGTATTCTTACTACTTATAGCTTCGAGGACTTCGAAGTACATAAAGCGCAGTTCTTAATATATATAACTAGTCTCCTTATTATGAATATTATAATTTTAATAATCTCGTTTTTTTTAAATTAATAATTTAAATAATAAGTATAAGCCCGAGTCTTATTTTTATATATATATACCCTATAAGGTAAGGTTATTCTAAGAGTTTAAGGTTTTAAACTAAGAAAAGTTCTATTCTATTTATTTTTAAATCTCTAAGCTATACTCTGAGTTCCCCTTATTATTTATTTTTAAATATTTAAGTTTTTTTTAAGTATAACTTAGATTAATTATTTTTAACTACTTTAACTATTTATAATAACTTCTCGCGTATTATAAAAGTTAAAAAGCGTATAGAAATATTTAAACTTAGCTTGTAAAAGGTTTTTAATAAGTCTATTTATTAATATATCTTTTATTAATATATAAATAACCTCGAAGCTATTTTTAATATATTCTTATTTTAACTATATATTTATATATTAATATAATAAAGTTAAGTAGCTATTCTTTCTTTTTGCTTTATCAAGAGTTAAATTATTTATTAATTATTATAGTTAACTAACTATATTTTCTTTAAGTTAAGGGTAATATTTTTAAAAATGCGCTTTAGAGCTATAGTTTTTTTTTATAGTTTCCTTACTATAAAAAAGCTTAGTTTCAGTAATTAACGTCGTAACCGTTACTTAGCGTACTAATTTTTATTAAATTAGGCTATTAAAAAAAATATTATATATCCCTAAAATAATTATCGTATTACCTTATTATTTATAAAACTAATATCTCTAGCTAGGAGTAATAATTACGTACTTAGTATACTATTATAGTAGAGCGTAAGATATCTTATTATATAAAAATACTAAATATATTAGTTAATTACTTTAATATAAGTTGTGCTTAGGTTAGTTAAGAACTATAATAATTATGAGTAAGTAAAAGCGACGTTTAGTTTAATTATAATAGTTATATAAAGTATTTTCAACCTTTTTTAGTAGCTCTTTATTTCCTTTTTTATTACTTACCCCTTGTTTCGTTTAACCTCTTGTTAAAAGAGAGGGGCAGTTGAATATAGTAAATCTATAAAGTCGAAGCGCTTAGCAACTCGCTCAATATATACGTTATAAATAAAGTGAATTTTATAAGTAATACGGTCTTATAAAATCCGTACTTTAAAAAAATAATTAATTAGTCTATTATTTTTTAAATATTAATATACTCTTTTATATTATTAACGATCTCCTAAGCCGCTTTTTAGTCGTTTTAATAGTATAAAATTATAAAGTTATTAATATAGAATATTAGTATTACCTTTTTATTTACAGTTTAGTAAATATAGATCTTTTCGTAATTATATATTATATTTATATTACGAAGTATAGAAGTAAAAGTTTAGAAATATAGAATTAGTAAGTCTTAGAGGGTATATAGAGCGTATTAAAATTTACTTACTTTATTAATAACTTTATATTCCTCTAAGAGTTTAATAATTACTAGTTTTTTACTCTTAATAAGCGCGTGAAGGAATATATTAATAGTATTATACTAGTTAGCTATAAGGTTAAATTAAGTAGCTATTACTATTATAAGCCTAAAGGCCTTTATAATAAATATCAAAGGATATATATTTTATAAAAGGTTAAGTAGTTATATATCCCCCCTTACATATATATACGTACTTTTACTTCGTAAACTTCGTTATTTACGTTATATTTATAAATATATACCTACTTTAATAGAAATAGGATCCCTTATTTAGAATTACGGTCGACGTTTTTTTATATACTAATATTCCTTAGTTTTTTATTTTTATATTTATATAGCAGTTTATTTCCGGCTTTATAGGCGCAAAAGATCGACTTTAACGGGATTACGCTTTTAAGAAAAATTATATAATATAGTATACTTTTTAATTATATAATATACGTAATATACCCTAAGTACGTACTTAACGCAATATAGTAATTTTAATACGAAAACTACTATATAATTTAAAATAAGTAAGCTACTCTTTACGTAGCGGCGCTAGCTAAAAAGGTCGACGGTAGAGGTCAGCTATAAAGGTTAGAGGCGGCTCTTAACCGCAGAGGTTCTGAACTTTAATAATAACGTAGAGGTTTTTAAAAAAAAAGGGCTAAAAGGGCTAATATTTAGCCATTTAGAGCTTATAAAAAATTTTTTTATCTTTATTATTTCTAATATTACCTAAAGCTCTATTTAAACTATATAAATTTACTAAATAAACTTATTAAACGAACTTATTAATATATAAATTACTACTTATTAAGAACTTACTTTATTAAAAATACCCCTCGATAGGTCCCCTCCTCTAGGGCTCGATAGATTCTTAGGCCCCCTCGATACCCTAACTATCGTAGCTAACGTAAGTGCGCCTAAGGAGTAGTATAGTACTTTTTAATAATACGGAATTTAGCTAAGTAATAATATAAACGCTATAAACCCCCCCAACGGAGCAATCCGCCGGGGCCGTACTATGTATTACGTATTAAGGAAAACTAGGTATATTACGCTCTATACCTAACTACTAATTAAAATAGTAGTTAACTAACTCGACTGTTATCTCCCTTTTATTAACAGCTCCTAACCTTCTACTACCTACTTATAGGGCGAGCTTTACTTATTCTAATACGTATAGGACCTCTTAGTACTAGCCTGCGTAAGTAACTAGGTTTAGTATAATCCTTTTTTTTATATAAGTATTATTACTACCCGGGGGGTTTTATAAGAGCTATTTAAAGTACTAGTTTATTACCTTAATTATATATACCTCTAGCCTATTTATTATAACTATTATAACTAAGTTAGTATTAATATAGTAGATCTTAGTATCCTTATTAGCCTAGCTATTTACGGTATTTATAATATTACTTAGCTAAATTCTATATTACTAAAAAGTACTTCGCTACTCCTCGGGCGTACCTACGTTAACTACGATAATTATAGCGTCGAGCTAGCTAAAGAGGGTACCTAGCTCGAGAGGGGTAGACTTATTAATAGGTATCTTTAAGTAAGCCTACTAATTACTGACTATATACTAGGAGTAGACTGTCTAAGTAGTAGTTTATGTATTAATAAGTTTGTTTAGTAGATTTATTTAGTAGATTTGTTTAGTAGATTTATTTAGTTTAAATAGAGAGTAGCTTTAGGTAATATTAAAAGCGATGAGGATAGAAAGAATCTTAGCAAGCTTTAAAAAGTAGTAAATATTAGCCTATTTAGCCCTTTCTTTAGAAACCTTTATAGTATTATTAAAGTTTAGAACCTCTGTAGTTAAGGGCCGCTTTTAATTATTATAGCTAATTATTATAGCTAACTATTACGGCCGACCTCTGTAGCCGACCTCTACTATTAACCTTTACTATCGACCTTTTTAGCTAGCGCCGCTACGTAAAGGGTAGCTTACCTATCCCGAATTAAATAGTAGCTTTTATATTAAAATTACTATATTACGTTAAGCGCGTACTTAGGATATATTATGCGTATTATATAGTTTAAAAGTATACTATATTATGTAATTTCTCTTAAAAGCGTGATCCCGTTAAGGTCGATCTTTTATCCTTATAAAGCCGGAAAAAAACTACTATATAAACGCTATAAATAGCCTAGTTAATATAAATATTAAGATTTAGTATATTAATATTAGTTTCAAAATTATATTTTTTAGAATTAGAAATCCTTTTAATATAGGCTATATTATAAATATAAGGGAATATATAAGGGGCCCCCTAACTCTTAATAAAAAGGAGTATATAATATAAAATCTAGTTACTTATATAGGCTAGTACTAAGAGGTTTTATATATATTAAAATAGGTATAGCTCGCCCTTTAAATAGTTAGAACTTAGAGGACTTTATATAATAGAAGGTCGGGAGCTATTTTAATTAGTAATTAGGCATAGAGCGTAATATACTTAGTTCTTTTTAATACGTAATATACGGTACGGCCCCGGCGGATTGCTCTATCGGGGGGATTTTTATATTTATAATATCCTTAAGTAGCTTTTATAATTATTATAAAAGATATTTAAGATTACTAAACTTCTTTAGTAAGCTTAAGAAGTTAATTTTAATAAGCCGTAGTTTTTAAACTCTTTTAGAGCGCTCTAAGTAGGTCCTATAAACTACTCTTTTTACTATTTAATAAAATATAATATATTCTATACTACTTTTTTTATAGCTTTTTATTAATTAAGTATAGAAATAGAGAAAAAGTAGTCCTAGTAGCGGTTATAATGTTTATTATCTTTTATATTGAAATATAAGAGCGTCGTAAAAATATTATTATTAAAACGTTATAAAGGTTTATAGGTCTAGTTTAAATATCTAGGACTTAATAAAACTTTATTTAGTACTTAATAAGGCGATTTTTATAAGCTCTGTTTTTATATAGTAATAGAGGTTTATTATAAGGGTTTTTTATTAACGTTAACTTTAGTATTAAAAATTACTTTTTTATAATTAGTACTTTATTTATTATATACTCTAGCGTTTTACTAAGAGTTATTAAAAATTAAAAGGTCGAGAACCTCTATAATATATTTAAGGACTTATAAAGAGGATTATAAACTACGTAGAGCCGTTTATAACCCGGTTATTATACCCCCTTTTTTACCCCCACTCCCGAGTTTATATAAGGGGGTTATATTAAGGATTAATAATAATAATAAGATTATAATAACCTTTTTAGTCTTATTAACTATACCCTATAGTATACTTATTAGTTACTTAGCGTCCTAAATAATTAAAAATCTAATAATAATACTATTTTTTAACTATAAAGTTATTTTAAGTACTAGTATTTTTAAAATTTAAATTTACTTCTCCTAGTGCTTAAACTAACTTATTATTAATATTAAAGAGTTCTTATATCTCTTAGATTACTAAATTTACTTATTTACTTACGATAGCTTACTCCTCGTATACGAGATTATAAAAAACTTCTTTATTAAACTTAATATTCCTTATAATAAATACTTACTTAAGCGCGAGTACCTAGACCCTATATAAGTTATACGTTCTTAATATATATTTAATTAGGTATTTTATATACCTATAAGGAAGTACTTTAAACTCTTTTTAATATATACCCCTCTTATAATTTTTATAAAAAGAGTATACTTAGTAACTATATATATAAAGATTACTAAGATACGGGGTTACTAGTTTAGAATCTTATACTTAATAACCTATTTATTATTAGCATTAATACCGCTTTTACTAATTAATTTTTATTATAATAAGCAAATCTCCTTTATTAACCTCCCGTAAAGTAATATTATAAATAAAAATTATTACTAATACTATTTTATTTTATAGATTTATAAAGAGGTTCGTAAAAAGCGTATCTTATAGGCTTTAGTAACTATTAATTAACCTACTCTTCTTATGTTACTTACGGGTTCTTTTATATATAGAGATAAAAACTTTATTCTAATTCCTAGCTTACTATACTATATTTTATATACGTGTTTAATATTTATAATTAAGAAGGCAGTCTTATTATTATTTTTAAAAAAGTAAATTAGAGTCCCTTTTTAATAGTAAATTATTATTTCGAGGCTTTATAGTATAAAAAGTACTTCTTTTTTTATTTTAATCTTTAAAAACAAAACCCCTAAATAACCCGCTATATTCGTTAGAAACTATAAATATATATTATTATTTACTAAGAGATAGTTTAAAATAAAAAAGATCTTAGTATTTATTTATATATTCTGCCTTTGCTAGCTGCTCGGGCGGTTCTTAGTATTATTTATATAGTATTAATATACGGTATTAGTAAATACTTATACTATCTTACTAAACTATTTTTTTAAATTTTTTAACTTTTTAACTTTCCCTCTTATAAAGTTTATAACTACGGATTATTAATAGCGATATTAAGCGCCCGATACTACTACCTTATAAACCCGCGCACCTAGCTAAGTTAGCTACCTTTTTAAGTAATAGTAGCTTATAATAGTATAGTATCGGAGATACCCTCGTTACTATCGTTAAGAATAATACTAGCTTTATTAATATCTTTAACTTTAACTTATATATATATATATTCGTTACCTTATTACTTTTATTAAAGTTAAAAACGCTATTTTCCTTACTATTTATTATTATTACGCTATTATTATCGTACTATTACTATTACTATTATTATTTAACCGTTTATTTTAAATATACTTTATTAAAATACTAAGACGTTACTAATAGCTCGTTAACCCTTAGGGCTTCTTTAATAACTAAAAGTTCGATCTTATAAATATTATACTAAAGGACCCCGAGCTATAGAGAGACTATTTTAATAAATATTATATTTATAATATTAACTTATAAAAAACGGATAAATATATTATAATAAGTATTACCCTTATTAGCGCCTTTTTAATATAATAAAGTAGTATAAATAAGCCTAGACTTAATAGTATAATTAGGAGTTTAAAAAGAGTATAAGCGAGCGTATTAAATAGGAATATTAATAAGGAGAGGTTATTATTAAATAAGATAAGGGGAGAAAGTAAGGGGTAGTATTTAATTATTCAAAAAGTAATTAATATACTATAGTAGCGGGGTTATTAGTATTTTAAGTTTAGTTAGTATTAATAATTAGTAATAGCTACGGCTAGCTATAGTTAGTTATAAAGTTTTATTAAAGTACGTAATAAAGATACTTAATATTAACCCTAATAGACTAGCTTGCCTGTGAAGGCGAAGATGGCCCCTAATAAGGCGGACCGGACCCCAAAGGGAAAGATCTTAGTATATATAATATTATAGCCGTAAGGCTCTTTTTAAAAATAGTCTTTCTAAAACTACTAATTTAACCTTAAATAATATATATATACTTTATACTTAACTTATAATAGAGGTTTAATACGTATATTATAAGTTTTATATAATAATTAATAAAAAGTATGAGGTCCGAGATAACTTATTTTAAAGTATTAAAAGAGCGCGCTATTAGTCCTTTTATAAGTACGTTAATATAAGTAATAGAATTTTCTATAGCTAATTAATAATATAATACTAACTAGGCTCTATAAAATACGCTTAAGAGTTATAAAAAAAGGGTAGGATTAAAAGAGTTTATATTTAAAAAAGACTAGATTATTTTTTTAAATAAGCTACTTTTTAATAATACTTTTTTAAAGCGTTCCCTATTATAAAATATAATTTAGATCGTAGTATTAAAGTATACTTCTATTTAATAAAGTTTTTAGAATTATATTAATATAGAATCCCTTAATATAAGCGACGTTTTAAAGCTTTAAGTCGTAAGTTCTCTTTTCTTTAGGGCCGTTTAAAACGCCCTTTATAATACGAGTACTATGTATAGTAATAAGTAGTATAATAGTTCTTAATTTAATATAGTTATTATTACTAAATAATATATAACTATTAGGTTTAAAGAGGCTCTTATTATTAACTAAATATAGTACTTTATAATTATTTATTATTATATTTTAAAATAGGGGATAAGCGCTACTTATAAGGGTACTAAAAATTACGTTTATTTCTAAGTCCTAACCCTTTATAAGTATAGTAACTACGTAGCCCTCGTCGTAGTTTATTAATAAACTCGCTATAAGTTAATTAAAAAATCTTTTTAAAAGCCTAGGTTTTTTAAGAGTTCCATCGTTTTTTAACTAACTAACTTTCTTAAGCTTATTATAAAGTAACTTTTACTTATTTAATTTAATAATAACAAGGACTTCTTATACTTAGCTTTTTAGTATTTATATTAATAACTTATTAGTATTTTAGTTTATAAATCTTTATTCTAACTTTTAATATACTATTAGTTTTTATAAATATACGTAATTATAAAAGTATATAATATTATTTTTATTATTTACGTCGCTAGCTATATTAAAGCGTTTAGTAAAAGTAAAATAAGCCCCTCTTTAATTTAAAACTCGTTGAGTATATACGTCCTAAGTTACTAAGCTAAATATATATATAATCTTTTTAAAAAACTTAGTATACGTTCTAAAAGCTATTAATTTACTAAAAATCTTATATATACGTTAGCCCTATATAAGGTTAAGTTTAAACTTAATTATAACTAAATAATTAAGTACGGCGATCTCTCTATTAATTTTTAAATATTATATATTTTAGTTTAGAAATAAATAGATTATTACTCCTTATACTAATATTAAGAGTTAATTCCGGTCCTTGTTTTATTAAGGGTTTATTAATATTCGTTTCTAACTGTATTTTTAATTATTATTTTAAAGGGCTAAAGTTCTCATTTTAATTATTTAACGAGTTATTATATACTAAACTTAGAGCCGTTTTTAATAACTTTTTAAAAAGCGTATTTATAAAAAGTAACGTTAACTAATTTTATTAATTACTAAGCGAGGAGTTTAATATATATATTAACTATATTACGTTCCTAAGCTTTAAATTATTCGTACTTAGCGTCGAGCTCTTATTATTTTTAAATAGTTTCGAGCGTATAGATCCTCTTTATAAATATAATATAAAAATAGATTTATTTATATAAAGTAAGTAATAAAGCTAGTTTTATAAAAAAAAAACCTAGCTTAGTTCTATAAATTACTCGTATTTAAAGAAGTTAAAGGAGTTAATTAGGAGTTAAGTTTAGAAATTATTAATAAAAGATTTTTTAGTTCTTTTAATTATACTTAAATACTTTATAACGTACTTAATAAGCTCGTAGCTTTTTTTTATTACGGGTTAAGATTAATTATTTAAATTTAAAAAGTAAAATAAGTACTATAAAAAGGTTAAAGAATATATTAGAATTTAGAGCGTTTAGATCGACGTATTTCTAAACCCTTACGTTCTTATTTATAATATAAAAAGCGTTAAACTATTTAATCTAATTATTATAACTAGTTAACTTAGCTTAGGCTAAAATAAGTACGAATATATTAATTATCTTAAAAAATTATAAATATCGTATTAATAAGTATATTATTATAATATAAGGTCTTAACTAAGAGCTAGGCTTAGAATTATTATAAGTTATAGTACGTAATAATAAGTATATAGAGTATAATAAAAGTAGCTTAACTTATTAAAATAAAAATAGATAAAAGGAAAAGGTCTATATATACGATATCTGAGATAGACACGTGATTTAGCACGTGACGGGCACTTCGTGAGATGCGGTTACTATCCCTGTTACGTGACAATAATCATGGCCGAGAGAGCTTCTGCACTGGGGTGGTAAAGGGCGTATTGGGCGTGTTTCTTGACAATCTTGTGCTTGGCGTACAACGTCATGATCTCTAGGATGCTGCCAAAGGCGTTGATGATGACCGTGAAGAAGAGCAGGATACTGCGGCGGAAAAAGCTAGAGGTAGTGGAAGACAGGTTGTAGAACAGGCTGCTAATGATTAAGGCCTTAAAGATGTTGGTAATGAGCATCGTTAGCGTGATGCTGGGGTTGCTCTTGAGCATTACCCCGCTCCGCCATAGTGTAAGGCGCATTTGCTCCATGTATGAGAGTGTGAATGGCGAGCTCTGGCGCTGGGATTTGGACTGATTAATGCGGCGAGACGCGGGGAACTTGTCGTAGTGCTTGCTGCTAAAGGGGTGGCGCTGGAGGTAGTCTTTAATATCCTCGAGGAGATGGGCGTACTGCTGGCTGGTTTTTTAGGCGTGGGTAAAGTCGTCAGGGCTGTGCGGCGTCTTGCCCTCCCAGCCGGGGCGGATGACGCGCTCCTGGTGGCTGGTCATAGAGGTGAGGAAGTCGGCTGTCGTTTGTTGCTCTGGGTAGATGAAGCCTAGGCCCTCGAAATAAGCTCGGGCTTCGGTGGTTTTGCTAAAGTAGATTTGACGGCCTTCGAATAGAACGATAACTTTGTTAAAGACCTTGTTGTTTGTTAGTCGTGCTGCTGAGTGTGGATAGATTGAGCTGAATGACTTACATCGTAGGTATCCTGGGAAGCCTGGTAGATGGCAACGCACGATGTGCAGCCTATAGTATCTGCTTGAGTCCTTAGAGTGTGGTAGAACCCGAGGGCGTTAGTACTATCGAGACCTCTTGTGCTGTTATCCTAGCACTGTAGTGGTGAGTAACTCAAAGTAGCCTCTGCGATGGTGACTCGCTTCTGCTCTTTTTTAGAAACTTTACGAACGAAGTCGTCTTTAACTTGGGTATTCTTTGTGTGCGAGATACTAAATATGGCTATGGTTATATTGCGAAGATGTTTGGCGTACTCGCGTCTGGTGATACCCTCTGGGATGTTCTTGGGGTATCTGGCACGAGCGGTAAAGTATAAGGTGTCTTTAACTGTTAAGTGGGCGAAATGCTCGTTAACCTTGGCGGTGTAAATGGCCTCGCTCCTGAAGGCAGTGCGTATGTCCTTGGGCTGAATGCCCTGGTAGTTGATGGTGGCGTCGTCACTGATGTAGAATCCGTGCGTGTCTCTGGCGATTGTTTTTAGCAGAGTCGAGCAGCCGGATCCTGGCGGCCCAAGGACGGCTAGTATCTCCCCGCTGTGAACGACACCCTCGAGGTCGTGGAGGATATTGATCCGTTGCTCCTTTGTACCTGTGAGCTTCTTTACTGAGCTCGCGGCCTTGAGGAAGATATTGCTGACGCTCTTTTGGTAGTCGGTGGATGTGCTATACCTAAAGATATTGAGGTTTTTGAAGGCGATGCCCGTTGTCTTTGGAGGATTTCTTTCTGAAGTGTCGGTGCGGATATTGTAGAACGATTTTGCCCACTTTCTTGTGTTGAAGTCTGGACTGCTGGGGTTTAAGGGACCTTTGGCGGGGACTGGGAAGAGAGAACTGAGGGCAGCGTTGGACTGCGTCGTGTATCTGCGAGCGAGTTGCAGAACCTCATCGTTTATTTGCGTTTCCTGATCCGTAGCATCTTCATGCTTCGTCCATTCTTTCTCGGTGGTTGTGCTAGCTGAATAAGATCCAGAGCTCGGCGGGAGAACCTTCTTCTCGTTTGTCGATGGAGGTGGTAAAGTACCACTGTCCGTGTCGCTGTCAGACCGCATTGTCGCTTTGACGGTTACTCAGACTAGACGACGAGAATAACCCAAAAGTAGCCAAGTGTGAGGCAGTGATAATTTGTGTAAGTGAGAAATATTAAGAAAGATTGATTCTAAGATATGGGATGAGTTGATTGAAACCGAAGTTGGAAAATATCGTGCCATCTCAACTTCGAGACACCAATTATATGTATGCATCCCCGAGTGTCAAAACATCTGAAAGCCCCATATGCTAAGTTGCAAAAATCTCATCATCACTCATATTTGCGTTAGTTGCTGACGTTCGCTGTTGGTTGGTGGTACCGGACTGGCGGATATTCGTTGGACGAGAGTCCGAAAGTCCGCGGTTAGGGGTTTTCTTCAGCCCTATGGCGCTCGATTAGGAGGTCTAGGACGTCGTTTCGGACTTTGCCAAGACTTAATTGGGTCGTCAAACCTCGATCGTCTTTATAATCTGATCTACTAGCCACGTCCTCCTCCAAGATTAAGAAGCTTAAAACAAAGGAACTTGCCGCGCACTAAGGCGCATCAACGGAGTCCAGCTGGAACCAGCTGGGAAGAACCTTTGATAGAACTGATTACGAAAAAAAGATGACCGGAAGAACTGTTGTTGCTGCTCCAGACTGAGTGTCCGGCGACCTCGGGCCCCTTCAGACCGTGGCCCGCGGCCTCCGCGACGCAGCTTTGTGAGGTTTGTGCTGCGCTGCGTCACGCCGGGCACCTAGCAAACCCCTTGCCAAGCAAAACAGACGGCACCTAATTAGACTTTGTGAGCTAAAACCAATTCTCGACCCCCGAAGAATCGAGATCATCATACGGCTCGGGTGGGATCGTCGCGGGCCTGGCATGGTGTATTTGTCCTCCAAAGTCCCCCCCTCTCTCTTTGTAGCACATCTCGCTACACCACAAAACACATCGAATTCTCCGCTCTCCGAGATCCTTATGACGACCTAGGTAATCATGCCTGACCAGTCCGCCCAGTTGAATCCGCTTTCGGTGAGTACAGCGGAGGTTGCTATAGCTCCATAGTCCGCTCCCTGGTTCCTGATCCTCTAGACTTGGCTCTACGGACAACGGGTCTCTCGCTCCTATTATGGTTTCATGGCTGACTTGGGATGCCAAATTTTTGCTTGGGTAGTGCAAACGATGCAAACACAGAAAGGTCAGTCGTCGCCGTGTTCCCTTGGACCACATTAGATGTGGTCGACTGACGCCTCTCTTCACGACATCAGGTCCGGTGTAGTCGTGGCATGCCAACATGCGAAAGATGCAAAACCCACGAGACAGAGTGCGTCTATCCTCAAAGAGTCAAGAGAAAGGTCACTCGGACCTTGACGGACCGTCTATCGTAAGTTTCACCCCTTCTCCTCTTCCAAGCCTTCTCTACCCCCTCCCACCAATGAATCTCCACGAGACTCTTGTAAAAGAACTGTTGGCTCAAGACCTAGCCTTGGCGATTCCAGCACGACGGACGACGCCCTGTCGACCATACTAGAAAGGTTACAGCGCGTCGAGAAGCACTGCACCACCCTCCCGAATGGAAATCAAGATCCGCAATCTCGAGACGCGCCCCCTGCTTCCGTGGCTGCTGATCCGCCCGCTGCCGCCCTGCCGCCCCGACAACGTACTTCAAGCTCCAACAGCGCCCCATCCAACCTGTCGTCTCCCGCTCCATCGAGTGCTGCCGGTGGGCAGGCGACTTCGCCGTGGACATCATTCGCCACCCCGAGCGCGATTCCTGAACTCGATATCGCGGCCATTCTTAAGGATGCCGTCGATCAAGTGCAACGACTGAGATTGCAGACTGTGTCTGCTGCCGTCGTCACTCAGGACGTCAGGGTCCCTCCTGAGTTGGCTAAGCAATGGATCAAGAGTAAGCCATCATCTATCACTAAATGGCTCAAGAAGAAAGAGTTCTTCGAGAAACTCTATCGCTTTACGTCTAACGTCTCTGCTAGACTATTTCACGCACATGCATACGGACATGTTCCTCAGTCTCGTGAACCCAAGACTCATAGAGATGATCCCAGATCTTCTTGGGTTACCGCATGTTCACCTCGATCCGGCTATTTTGGTTGTGTACTACGGCGTCCTGTACCACGGCTGTGCTCTAGGCTCGACCGTACAGGCAAATGAGGAAGGACAAAAGTACATTCGAATGCTCTACGTGTGCTGTCTTCGAACTCTACCACTTTGGCAACGCGAAGCAACAGGGTCTACGACCGACGTCATCGCCGCTCTCACCATGGTCAGTATCGCTACCGCGCCCCCAACTAGCAAATTCATCCTGGACTAACTACCGCTGCTGGATGACAGTGCCGCACGGCAGCTGAGTGCTTTGACGAAGAATTGTCTTGGAAGATGTACACCTACGCATGCGAGTACGCGCAAGCACTCAACCTGCACAACCTGGATGCCCACACCACGGCGATCGGCCGGGACGAGAGTAAACTCGATGCCGATCGCAAGGGTTTCTGGGAATTGATCCAGATTGATTTCTTCTTCAGGCTACTATTCAACCGTCCGCCGGCCATCACGGACAGCATGAATACGTGGAGGGTCAACTTGCCATGGCTATCATCGGGTAGCGCGCCGCCGGACCTCAATGCTGTCCCGACGGTGACGTTTCTCATGAGGTCAAGGCTTACATTCATTCTGTCGCATTTTTTCCAGGACCTTGAGTCGCCAGATTGCGATGAAGCCACCATTCGACCGAAAGCTGAGGAGTACTGTAGAGAGATTGGCCAGCTCTTGGATGAGTATCAAATTGTAAGCGTCATCTCCTCACTTTGGTCTTGCTGAGGACTTGCTGATGCCTGAAAAAGGAAGACTGGATTCAACGGAGTATAGCGTCGGCCGTAAAAGCCGACTGCTGGTTGCTGGGCGATGTAGCCATGACCGGGTACACCTACATCATCTTCATCCTACGCAAACTCGCCGTCCTCAGCTCCAACTCTCCGCGACCCGTGTCCTGCGATGCGGACATTCCCGACTCCCCGCTAGCCGTCGAGGCCTCGCGGGGCATGCTGAGAATCGTGCGGGCTATCCTGGTGCATAACCCCTATCCTGAAACCATGTGTGTACTGCTGGGCATCTACCGCGCCTACGTCTCGTACGCTTGCCTCTTGAACCATATCCTTCGGGCTGTTGATGTGAGGAGTCACTACGACGATATTGAGCTGCTGGAGGAGATTGGGGAGGTGATGCTCAAGGGGTCTAGGGACGATCGGGACTTTATGCCGTTATTGAGGGCTATACAGAGTCTCAGCATGGAGGTCAAGAGGAGGCTAAATGACGTTGCGGCTACGGGGTCTGTCACGACTGCTTTGACTCCGGTGATGAGCATAGGAATAGGAGCTGGTTTTTGACATGAACTGAATACATGTCGGTATCTGGATGATGGGGGTGTTGGTATCCCTATTACAGGGATATTGGTCGATTAGTTCGAACCGTAGGTTAACGAAGTAGGTTAATTAAACTATTCTAATATACTATATAAGGTATAAAAAGGAGGTTCTAACTATAAGTTAGGTAGTCTATAGTAATTATAAATAGGGCCCCTTATTAGCCCCTGCGTAGCCTTAGCTATATACTAAGGTCGAATTAGACTTCTAATCCGATACTAACTTTCTTTTTTTTTATTAATCTAACTACTACTTTTATTACTATTATTACTATTATAATTAGAGGTTTAATTTAACCTTAGGCCCGTTTACTAAGTCGTTTCTTTTTACCCCTTTTCTCTACTCTTTTTATATAACCTATTTTTTTATTTATATTATTATTTTTCCCTTATTAATAAATTACTCTAATCCCTTATTAAGTACTACTTTTATAAAAGCGTTAGCGAGGTTATTATTACTATTAATTTAATAGATCTTAAAGATCTCTCGTTATTTATATAACTACTTAAGGGCTATAATATTTATTATAAGCCTCTTTTCTTTTATAATACCTAGTTTAACGAGGTACTCGTATAACGAGTACGAATTAGTATAAATAATTATAAGGATTATAAAAAGGTTAAGTCGATCTATAATCTTTTTAAATATAGTTAAAATTATATAAATAAGGTTAATACCGTTAACTATACTATAGACTTTAGATACGAGTACGCTACGTATTACTTATTTACTTTTTATTAACGAATAGTAAATAATATTACCCTAAATTATAAATTCGTTCTTACTAAGCTTCTTGTTAAGAGTTCTGCTAGGGGGGCTGTGTTAGTTAGCTAGGGGGGCTGTGTCCCACTTTTTCTAATTAATAGGATAATCGCGATTTTCTTAGCTAACTACGGTAAGTAATTAATTTTAGCTTTTTATTACTAACCTCATATAAAACTAGCTTATATAAACTTATATAATTCGAAAATTATTTTAGTTTTTATTATAATAATTAAGAGATCTCGACAAATCTCGATTTTTATTAATTTTAATAAAAACTTCTTTAATACGGCCTTTAATTAGCTAACTAAGTCGTAATAATTTAATTTTTTATAAGTAGCGATAGTGAGGTTAAAGTAGGTAGGTTAAAGTAGGTAAGTAGAAGTGGGTAAGTAGAAGTAAAAGTAGAAGTAAGTAATTAGTAGTAGTAGAAATCGGCTAGAATAATCCCTGGCCTCTTATTAGTCGAATAAGTTTAGGAAAAGTGGGACACAGCCTACCTAGCTAACTAACACAGCCCCCCTAGCAGAACTCCTTGTTAATAAGGATAATAATATATACTAACTATAAGGTTAGGTCGTTATTATTTATAAATAATCCGCTAATAAATACATAGAGCTTTACTAAGGTAAGCTTAATAAGTAAGTAAATAAGACCTCGGTTATAGTATTCTCGCTACTATTATAGTTATTAATTAAGAGTATTAAAATTACTTTTTATAAGCTCTATAACTTATACGGCTTTAGTATAGTTAAAAGTAGCCTCGGGCTAATAAATACTCGTAATATATACCCTTTCAGCAAGCTTAGCCCTATATTACTTCTTATAGTAAGGGGATTTTTAGTTAATAAAAATAATCTTTTTATTTTACCCCTTTTATTAGAATATTATATTATCCTTTTTAATTATTAAAATCCTTCTATTAAATACTAATAAGGATTTTAATATTAAGATCTTTTTTAGTTTAGTTATAAATTTAGTTTTATAAAGCTCCTTATTATCCTTTTTTATAAACTCGATATTTAATAAACCTAGGGTATTATTTATTTATATCTTAATAATATTAAAAGGGTCGCTTACGTATATAAAAATTAAGAAATAAGGATCGTATATTAATATAATTATTAATAATAAGTTAATATAAAAGTCGTAGTATATTATTTATTAATAAGTACCCGATTTAGCGAGGCTATATAACGGCTTAAGTACTTTAATAATTATACTTTTTAAGTACTTACTAATTATCTCCTTCGAGAGGTAGGCGAGGATCTTCCTCGTAAGCTTAGTTACTAATTAAGTATATATTTATATAATATTATAATTCTAGATTTAGTATCCTTTTTATTATAATAATATTATTAGTACTATTATAAGGCGCTAGTTATAGCGTTAAACTATAGGTAATTAAGTAAGTAGCGTTACCTTCTCGACGTTACTATACCCTTATATAACGTACCTCGATTTCTTATATAGCTATAGGGTACCCTTCTTTTTTATTTCTTAAACTATATACGATTTTAAAATATATAGATTTATATATTTAACTAGATCGTAGAGGATAAATCAATAGACCCCTCGATTACGTAATATCTCTACTTTTACTAAGTCTAATCCCTCAAAAGGTCTCCTAGCCGTTATAATTATACTATCCTTTTATAATTAAGTTATAAGTATAAAATTAGCCTTTTTTTTACTATATAGAATATACTAATTATAGCGTTATTAATAATAAATTAGTAAAGTAGTGCCCTTTATCTAGGTCTTTTTATATATCGTAATAATATAAGTATTACCTCTTTTTTATTATTATTATCAATTTATTTTACTACGATAATTTTATTAAAGATAATCTCTTACTCCTCCTCACACTACTAAGGGGATTCCCCTAGCTCCTTTTCTTTTTATTAAACTAACATCTTTTTACTAAGATCGGTATAGTACAGCTATACTATTATAATTAATACTTTAAATAATTAGTCTCGATTTTTAATAATAATATATAAAAGTTTATTAACTAAGATTAATTTATATAAGCCTAACTATTATTTAATAACTTCTTTCTATACTCTAACGTTTAAATTTAGTAATATATTAAAGTTAGGGCTTATATTTAGCTTATTATAAATAATAATAGCTTTATTAATTTAGCGCTTTATATTTATCTCCCGGAGTACTTTTATTACTTTATCGATTACCTAAGCTTACTAAGTTACGTTTAGTAATAATAGCGAGGCTATTATTATTCTCGGGTATATTTTAAATATAAAAAGCGTTAGAACTAGTCCCTTTAGGCTTATAATATCGTTATAGTACTTAAATACTATTTAAAAATACTCTTTATCCGTAGTATCGGAGTACTTATTACGGATAATTTTAAATACTTTTTTTAACTACTAATAAGCTCTTTTTACTTTATTAATACTATAGTATACCTTAATAAGTACGATTTTTAGTTATATACTATATGTAATAGTATTATTTTTAAACTCTACTAACTTAAAGCTTATATTTATATCAGTCCTAATCCTATTTAATAGCCCCTAGTATATATCGATCTATGCTCTTTTTAATATTAACTAAATAGTTTTAGTAAGTAGGTCCCTAAGGAATTAGCCTCTTTAGAATAATATAGTTTTATTAATAATATATAGTATTAAGCGATTATTTAAATAGAAAATATTAATAACGATTTCTTAATTAAAATTAAGCTCGTTATATAATTTAAATTTAAATTTGCGTAAGCTCTGGGCGTTTATCTAGTAATAGTAATATATTTTTATTAAGTACTCTAGAGCTTTTATTTCTATATCGCTCTTTAACTATTTAAAAAGGTTATATAGTTTTATAATTAATAAGTAGCTAAAGTGCTTATATAATTATTTAAGCTCTCTTTTTATAAAATAATTAATAAATTTAATATCTAATTCGAGCTTTATAAACGTATACCCCTATCGCTTTTTAATAAGTATAAACTACTTACTATTTAATAGTTTATCCCTCGTATTATTAAATATAATACCTAACTAGTCTATATCCTTTAAATATAATAAAAATAGTATATTAATAAGTAGGATATAAAAGACTATTATACTTAAGTATATATCGACTTTTATTATACTTAGGGCGTATACTTTTTTACTTAGGCCGAAGCTAATCTTTATAATACTTACTATTAACGTATTTAATATAACTAGGGATATTTTTTAAAATACGTAAAATTACCTCTTATTTTTAGTTAACTATTATAATACCCCTATATTTAGGATAATCCCTTAGAAAATATCTAGGTTATATCGTTCGCTAGTATAGAATACTTATACGAGCTTAGCGTTTAAGTAATTTAGGGAATATAAAAAAGACCCCTCTAGGTACCCTTAGAATTACTTAGTACCCTATTTATTTTAAGTATTAAGAGAGCTACTAATTCTTTTTTAAATATTAATAGAATAGGGTTCGGTATTATTAGATTTATTTATTTATTTATATCTATTATCTAAGGGATCTTCCCTTATTATCCGTAAATAAAAGCTTATTTATTAAAAGTTTTTATTACTTTTTATTTATTAAGCCTCGTATATCCTTTAGGAGCTAATAGGGTAAAGAAGAAGTAATTAATCTTATTAGTTTTATTAAAATTTACTTTATTAGTATACGGGGTAAGATCTTTTTTATTTTTTAAATTTCTTATTATATACGGATCTTTTAAGCTACTATTTATATTTTCGGATCTGTTTTTATATATAATAAAGAATTAGTTAAATTAATAAGGGCTAGTTTTACTATTTACTACTCTCGACTTTTTATATTACTTATATAATTTAGTACGCTCTTTTTTAAAATAATTATTTAATTAATAGCCGTCCTTTTTATATATAAAATACTTCCTCTTTCGTTACTCCTATTTTAATTCTAATTAGTAACTAGCTAAGGAGTCTGTTTTTTTAGCTTAGTAATTACTATATTTAGCGTTTCTCTTTTTATTTCTATATATACGGTCGACTTAGTATTATTAATAAGGGCCGTTATATAATTATAAATACGTTTATTAAGGCATTTTTATTTTAATATTAAAGCTAAACCTTAGCCTTAAGTAGAGGGTCTTATAATACTTAAGTAGTTAGTATAGAGTTATTTTTATTTCTAAGATTCTTTATATAATAATATAAAAATACTTAAACTTTTGCTTATTCGTCCCCTTATTTAGCTACGTCTTTATTAGCTTATTAATTCGATTAATAAGTTCCTCGAGGATCTCTAGCCTCGACTTTCTTTCTATTATTCTAACTATAAACCCGAATAATAATACCCTTAGCTTAAATAGGAGCTCTAGACTCCTATCTTAGGTCTTAAAGTAACTCCGTATTACGTTAACTATACTTAAAAAGTTAGTTCGGTTAATAATACGTACTATTTTATAATAATAATCCGTAGCCTTATTAATTAGTATAATATTAATTACTAAGTAATATTATTACTCTCGGATTCTAACTTTTTTATAGTACTTATAAAAAACTATAAGGGTTTTTTATAAAACCTTATATTTCCTTTTTAAGTATAATTTCTTTTTAAAAAAGATCTTTATAAGGTTAGTAAATTACCTCGTAATAATAATTATTAGGTTAGTTTTTTTATATATTCTTTATATATTAATATAGTTATATTAGCTTTACGTAATCGATCGTATACCTCTCTAATCGATAAATAATAAGCTATATATTAATAGTATTACTAGGCTAGTTATTAAGATTAGTAAGATCGTTAGTAACTACTCTTTTTATATAGTCTCCGTAACCCTTATTATAGCGGGCGCTAATATATTATTATTAGTAATTTTTAGTAGAAATTCTAGTTAGTTTATCCTCTTATTAAAGTCGTTATATTTTACTATTACTTAGTTAACTTAATTTTAATTTTATAGTATAAATTCGTTAGTAGCGACTATAGTAGCGAGCGTTTTATAAGCTCTTTATTTTACTACTTAGGCTAGTAAAATACTTTAATAATAAAGGAATATAATAACCCTCTTTATTATATTCGGATTAGTACTTATAAACTACTCGTTTTTTTAATTACTTAGGTCGTTAGCGATCTTATAAAATAGGGGTTACCCCTCGAGCCCTTTTTAAGTATAGATTTTTATAAAATAGACTAATACTACGTTAATTTACTTATTATTAGGATTATTAAAACTTCTATATACTTACTTTTTTTAGTATTTTAGTTAGATCTTTATATATTTATATAATATAAGAATTCTTTTTTTTAATTATAAATTAACTCGCTCCTCGTTGTTCCCTAACTCGTACTTCGATTTATAGTAACTAGCGTATTTAATCTTAATAGGGTCGTTTTAAAACTACTTACTAACTTTAGTAATAATATACTATTATTAATTACTAAATTTATTAAGGTTTAGGACCTTTTTACTTCCTCTCGTTTTCTTATACTAAGCCTTATTATTATTTACTCTTAGTCCTCTTAATTAGATACTATTTTAGTAGTCTTTTTTTAATTACTTAATTAATTAATTTTAGAAATAGATTTATAAATAGCTTAACGACGTCTTAATTACGTAGCGTCTTTTTTAAGTTAGAAAACTTAAGAGGCGTATACGTTTATTAAATAAATTACTACTAGTTAATAGTTTATTTTTTATTTTTTTAAAATTAGTAATTTTTATATTAAGAGCTAGTAGTATAAAAAGGGAGCTTTTTAACAGCTCTTTAAAGTATTTTTTTTTATTATAATAATCGTAACTTTAATAAGAAGCCGCGAGAAGATCTTTTTAAAAATAGTAGCCTCTTTATTAAGCTAACCTCTAATACTTATACTATTTATAATTTATGGATTATAATTATTATAATTTCTAAATCTCTTTTTTTTTATCGTACTATCTTTTTTATTATATTTCTAAGTAATATTTAGAGAGATAGTTAAGAGGGTTATAAGGAGATTATTTAAATCGTAGGCTTCGAGGTTATATTTATAAAACCCTCGTTATAATAGACCTTTTTATATACCGTAAATCTCTTAGTTTTATAATACTTACGCCTCTTAGAACCCCTAATAAGTATATTATACTTAAGGATCCTTCTTCTTTAATCGTATAATACTTTTTTATATTATACTTCTTAAGCTCGTTCGTTATACTAATTAATTAGGTAAGTTATTACGTAAATAATACCTTTTACTAATTAATTAATTAATTTAGTTAATATCTAATCGTAGGCCGGCTATAAGTAAGTTAATCAATAAAGAAAGATTATATAAGGTTAATAATAATAGCTCGGTTACTTCGATATTTTTATTAATTATTAGGGGTTATTTTAATATAATAAACGTTAGCTTTTTATAAGTAGTTAAGGGCTATAATTTTTTTATTTCGTTCTATTATAGAGATTTTATATTTTATTACTTACTTTTTATAAAGTTTAGTAATATAATTCTCTTATTATGTTCTATTTAAAGAGGTCGTCTTTTTTATACTAAATACCTTACTAATTTATAATAATAGAAATTAATCATTAATTAGTATTAATATTCTTATTATAAGGATATTAGTTAATTAGTTCGAACCGTAGGTTAACAAAGTAAGTTAATTAAACTATTTTAATATACTATGTGAGGTATAAAAGGGAGGTTTTAACTATAGGTTAGGTAGTCTGTAGTAATTGTAAATAGGGCCCCTCGTTGGCCCCTGCGCAGCCTCGGCCGTATGCCGAGGTCGAATTAGACTTTTAATCCGACAGGGGGGTTTAAAAAGGAGTGACTGAACTTGATGCCTTGTCACGATGCCTTGGCTTTTCGACGGATTGAGCAGCTTGCGGTTAGATGATGATTGTATTATAAAAGTACGTAATGCTTTGCGAGGAATTGTATATATGAGAATACCAATGTTGGAAGATTCTGTACGATCCCATTGCTTGTGAGCTGTCTAATTCCCTGGCTGATAGCAACGATAAATCACAGCAAAATTTGAAGACTGTGGAGATACACTTTGATGGACTAGACCTCACAGGATGTGGCTTAAATGCTTCTGTTTTTATCTTTTGGCCCCTTCACAAATAACGGAGGATCCCGATTTGTAAGAATCAGTGCCCAGGATGAAGTTGTCTCACACTTCAACGAGCAAGGGCCATGTACGTGTATCCCTTGTGAAGAATTAGGTATTGACGTACTCAATCACGCTTAACATTACATATCTCATTAGCCTTCGTCTAGATCTATGACAACAACGGATCTCCTTTCAGTGTATCCTCGAACACGCTTTCCAGCAAGTCGACTCGTTGTTGACTTCTTGGCTGTAGGTCGAAATCAAACTCCTTTGGCTGCACATTGAAACCGGCGGCAAAGTCATACACTGGCGGTATAACCTCTTTGCCGTTACCGTCCCTAGCCCGAGAAATGTTACAAGCCCAAGCAAGCAGCGCGATCTTGAGGTTGAGACTCCGCTCAGCAATATTGATCCCTTGGCATATCCGGCGGCCGTGTCCGAACGCCGTGAACTGCTGCAAGTTGGGATAGATTGTGAGAGGTTCTCTATATGTCGGATACTTGGGATTCAGCCAGCGGTCCGGGTTGAAGAGCTCGGGCTCTGGGTAAATTTCCGGGTCGCGTTGGATAGCCCACTGCACTGCATGCACCACGGTCCCCTTCTTCAAGTAATACCCGTTATACGTATCGTCTTCCGTGAGCCGGTGAGGGAAACCGCCGGCCGTGATGGGGTAATACCGCAGGGTCTCCTTCACGCACGCCCTGACAAGCGGAAGCTGGGGCATGTCTTCGAAAGTAGGTAACCTGTCGGGTCCAACAACAGAGTCGATCTCGGCCTGAAGCTTCTCAAACCACCCAGGGTTCCTCACAACGCAGAGAATAAACGACGCAAGAGCCGACCCAGAAGTCGTTCCCGCAGCCTGAAATACAGATCCCAGCATCCAATTCGCCTCCCGCCGCGTGAGCCCCCACTGGTCTTGCGTTTCGAGCCACGTCCGCGCCCAAGACGGCGACTTGCTCCGGTCGATCAACTCTTGGAAGAAGTCCTCGTCGCGGCGCCTCCGTGCTCGGAGGTATTTCTTCCAGGGCGCCATCCACTCTGGCAGATACTTTAGCGACGGGAAGATATCGACGAGATACGCCCCGGGCGAGCCCACGCGCTCCAGCTCGTGGACGATGTCGAGCAGCATCCGCACCTCACGGTCATGGCCGGTTTCCGCGCGCAGGCCGTAGATGATGCGCATGCCCAGCCCGACGCTGAACCGCTCAAAGAGGGCCTCGTAGTCGCGCGGCTTGCGGATCAGGTCGCGGAGTAATCTGACCGCCTCGATGCGCTGCTCCGTCTCGTACTGCGGCGCCACCGGCGACATTGTGACCTGGTGCAGAAACCTCCGGTAGTTTCTCCATTTCTCGTCATAAGGAAGCAGCAGGAGCATGTGATCATCCGTCAGGAAGTGCGACGATGCCGGCGCATAGTGCCGATCGCTGTAGATGTTGCCCCGCTGGCGGAGAAGCTCGTTGGCGGCGGCCTCGGTGCCGAGGAGGACGTGCTCCTGGCCGCCCGGGAGGGCGAGGCGGACGACGGGGCCGTGCTCTTTGATGAGCTCGTGGAAGGCCAGCCAGGAGTGTACAGGCGGGATCGAGAGGAGGTTGCCGATGAGGGGTTTGGGTTTGGGACCTGGCGGGAGGGTTGTCCCCGGCGGATGGGTCGGCTTCTTCGGGCGCAGGACGGCGAAGAGGATCGCGAAGAGGATCGCGGCCCCGGCTGTCAGGTATGGGTCGACGAACCCTTGGAGCAGAAACATGATCACCACACTATGCTATGCTGGATGTCCGCGATGTTGCAGCATTCGGGTTGTGCATGTCTCGGTGGCCCGAAGACTTCCCGGGCGAAGTGACGGTGATCATGATCTGAGGCCCCGACGACTTCTTCAAGCTTTCGCGTTTCTTTGTCTCGTGAAATAACCCCGCAATGATAGCAGCCGTCATATCGGCCAACCCCCCACTAGTTTCCGCGGTATGCCAATGGGAGAGAGCTTTTTGCAATCTAGCAGCCCGAGGACATGGTGCTGTAATATCTTTAGCGTACGCGAGTCATGCTCACCTTGCCCTTACCGGCACTAGGTTCGGCTCCTTTATTCGCTGGAGGCCATCTACCGGCCGTTGCTGGGATTATCTTTGGTCCGAAGCCTCGGCCGTACAAAGTGCCTCTTTGTTGCGTTCGTGGTGACAAATCTAGTGCCGGATTCGGCTTGCGACTCTGGAGATTATGGCAGCTGTGAGCTGCGGAATGTTCTTCGAAGAATCTGTGCGCCAAGGTGGCACAGCAGCAAGTGCCGGCATGTAAACGAACGGCGGGGAGCAGTTGACTCAAATGGTCTGATGTGATTCGGCGGAACCCGGGCGCATATCCGTACAGCTGCGCGAATTCTTCCTCCCCGCTTCCGTACCTCATAACCATTGCGTCGGGTTTGTGGGTTGTGTGATTTCTAACTCCCCTTACCCGTGTCCCGCCTGCGTATGGATAACTCGGCGACCGGATGATACGGAGCCTAGTCGCGCTCGTCCTGCACGCCGGGGCCGGCGCCGAAGTCAACATGCCGCCATACCTGCGTGAGCTCCCAGAGGCTGTGCTGGATGTCATTAGTCCATATAGCAAGACTTGCCCTGAGTGTGTTCGTCAAACACATTTCATCTACGTAGACTTTCAATGCCCTGAGTCGCACTGCTACCAACCTGTTCTAAGATTGCTAGGACCTCGCGCATTGATTGAATGGCGATGGTTGACGGCATCCCACAAAGTCACCGACCAACATCCCACCGGCCGTTCATGTCCTGAGATCACGATCCGAGTCGTTATAGCGTGCTTTTCTACGACGACGGAATTGCCGTCGCTCGATCGATCCCTTTCTGCCCAGTGCCACGTATCTGACTCGGATTGTTGTGTTACTCTGCCACTTCAGAGTTTCCCTCGCGATCTTTCCACTTTGGCGATCACCATGCTCCGGACTGACCGGTGTCTCGTGCATCATCAGTCGTTTAGTACCACAACATGAATCTAGACTGTAAGCTATCTCATTTGGGGTCCTTGGGGACACTTCAGCGTCGAAACTGTTCCCCCGGTCACAGCCATGGATCAGCATCCGATGAGTGCCAAAGGAAAGATTTACGTTAAGCAGCCTTCGGCCCAATTTCAATGCGTTTCTTAAATTATGCAAATAAAGCTCCAAGGCGAGAAGCTTCATCTCCACGCTATACTAGATTTAACCTGTAGACTTATACAGTAAATAGGGTATTTGTAGGTTTCCCTATTACAGGGGAATTAGTTCGAACCGTAGGTTAATAAAGAGATTAATTTAATTATATAAATTTTTATATAGGTATAAAAGGGAGGTTCTAACCGTAGGTTAGGCTAGCTATAATAATCCTAAATAGGGCCCCTAATTAGCCCCTGCGCAATTGACTATATACCGTAATTAAATTAGACTTCCGATCCGATACTAACTTTCTCTTTTTTTTATTAATTTAATTACTATAGTTAGAGGTATAATTCGACCTCGGGCCCGTTTATTAGGTCGTCTCTTTTTCTTCCTTTTTTTTATTCTTTTTATATAACCTATCTTTCTATTTATATATTAACTTTTTTATTACTTATAAATTACTTTAATCCCTTATTAAGTACCGCTTTTATAAAAGCGTTAGTAAGGTTATTATTACTATTAATTTAATAGATCTTAAGGATTTTATACTTTTTATATAATTACCTAAGGGCTATAATATTAATTATAAGCCTCTTTTCCTTCGTAGTTCCTAATTTAATAAAATATTCGTATAGTAAATAGGAATTTATATAAATAACTGTTAGAATTAGTAAAAGGCTAAGCTAATTAGTGATTTTTCTTAGTATTATTAAAATTACGTAAGTAAGGTTAATACTGTTAACTATATTATAAACTTTTAATATTAATATACTTCTTATTACTTATTTATTTTTAGTTAATAAGTAGTAGATTATATTACTATATATTATAAATTCGCTCTTACTTATACTCTTATTAATAAGAATAATAATATACTCTAATTATAAAATAAGGTTCTTATTATTTATAAATAAGCTATTTATAAATATATAGAGCTTACTAGCTACGAGGTTAATTAAGTAGTAAACGAGACCTTAATCGAGATTCGAGTACTACTACTTAAGCCGTTTATTAAGTACCTCGATATTTTATTCGTTTAGTTCTATAGCTTACGCTACTTTAGTATAGTTAAAAATTACCTTAGGCTAGTATATATTTATAATATATACCCCTTGCGCGAGCTTAGCTTTATATTACTTTTTAACGTTAATTACGTTTAGATTAACGAGGCTAATTTTCTTATTTTACCCCTTTTATTAAAAAACGATGGTTTTCTTATTAATTATAAAAATCCCGCTATTAAATACTAATAGGTTATTTATTATAAAGACCTCTTTTAGCTTTACTATAAAGCCCGCTTTTTAGAGCTCTTTATCCTCTTTTTTTATAAAATTAATATTAAATAAGCTTAATATATTATTAGTCTATATTATAACGATTCTAAATTAGTCGCCTACGTACTTAGAGACTAATAAGTACGGGTCGTACGTAGATATAACTATTAATAATTAATTAATATAAAAATCGTAGTAAGTAGCCTACTAATAGGTACCTAATTCTACGAACCTATATAGTAGTTTAAGTACTTTAATAATCGTACTTTTTAGGTACTTATTAACTATTTCTTTTAGTAAATAGGCTAGGATTTTCTTTATAAGCCCTATAGCTAATTAAGTATAGGCCTAAGTAATATTATAGTTCTAAATCTTATATCCCTTTTTTTATAGCGATATTATTAGTACTATTATTAATCGTTAGCTATAGCGCTATATTATAAGCGATTATATAAGTAGTATTACTTTCTTAACGTTACCGTACCCCTAAATTACGTATTTAAACTTCTTATATAACTAGGGTTTTCCTTTTTTTTTAATTTTATAAACTATTCGTAATTTAAATATACGGAGGTTTATATACTTCTCTAGGTTATAGAAAATAAATCGATAGACCCCTTAATTATAAAAAGTATCTACTTCGATTAGATCTAATTCCTTATATAGCTTTTTAATAGTTATAATTACGCCTTCTTTACGTAGTTTAACTACTAGCTCGAAATTAGCTTTCTTTTTTACTATATAAAAGGTATAAATTACTTCGTTATTAATAATAAATTACCGCATTAGTACTTATTATTATAGTCTTTTATAACGTCTTATTAGTAGTATTAGTACCCTTTTAGTAATTTCCTCTTTTTTATTATTTATTAATACTACTATAAAGATTTTATTAAAAATGATTTTCTATACCTCTACCGTAAGTTATATAGTTTCCCCTAGTTTTTCTTTTTTTTATAAGTTAGAAATTACTTCGCTAGGATTTATATAATATAATTTTATTACCGTAATTAATACCTCGAGGGGTTAGTTACGATCCCTCGTAACTATATAAGATCGCTCGTTAATAGAAATTAATTTATATAGCCTAGCCTATTATTAAGTACTTTTATACTATACTTATATATCCGAATTTAGTAATATATCTAAATTACCTCTTATATTAGGCTTATTATACGTAGTAATTACCTTATTAACTTACTTTTTTATACTTATTTCGCGCAGTACCCGCATTACTTTTTTAATTACTTAGGCTCGTTAGCTTACGTTTAGTAATAATAGTGAGGCTAAGGTCGTCCTTAAATATACTCTAAATACGAGAAGCGTTAGTATAAGCCCGTTAGGCCCTATAGTATTATTATAATATTTAAGTACTATCTAGAGGTATTTGTTATTAATAAAATCTAGATTTTCTTTTTTAATAATTCTAAATACCCTTTTTAACTACTAGTATGCCCTTTTTACCTTTTTAATACTATAGTACGCTTTAATAAGCACGATTTTTAGCTATATACTATAAGCTATTATATTTTCCCTAAATTTTACTAATTTAAAAATAGTACTAGTATTAGTTCTAATACCGTTTAGTAGTCCTTAGTATATATTAATCTAGCTTTTTCATAGGGCTACCTATACTATCTTTACTTATAGATCCTAGAGGAATTACCCTACTTAAAAGGATATAACTTTATTAATTACGTATAGGACTAGCCGATTATTTAAATAGAAAATATTAATAATAATTTCCTAATTAAAGTTAAGCTTATTATATAATTTAAACTTAAACTTATATAGGCTCTATATATTTATTTAGTATTAGTAGTATACTTTTATTAACTACTCTAGCGCCCCTATTTTAATATCGTTATTATTTAATTATTTTAAAAGGTTATATAGCCTCGTAACTAACGGGTAGCTAAATCTTTAGTATAATTGTTTAAGCTTATTTTTCGTTAAGTAATTAATTAACTTTATATTATTAATAAGCCTTATAAACGCGTACTCCTATCGTTATTTAACTATTTTAAAGTACTTATCGCTAGAGATTCTGTTTTTCGTATTATTAAAAATAATACTTAGTCGATCTATGTTTTTTAGATATAATAAAAATAGGGTATTAATAAATAAAATATAGAAGGTTATCGTTCCGAAGTACGTCTTTACTTCTACCGTACCTAGTATAATAATTTCTTTACTTAAACCGAAGCTAATTTTTATAATACCCGTTATTAATATATTAAGTATTATTAATACGATCTTCTATAGTACTTAGAATTACCCCTTTCTTTTTATTAACTATTATAATACCCTAGTATCTAAGATAATCCCTTAGAAAATTTCTAAGCTATACCTTTTACTTATATAGAATACCTAGATAAGCTTAGCGTTCGAGTGGTCTAGGTAGTATAAAAAGGACCCCTCTAGCTACTCTTAGATTTACTTAGTACCTAATTTCTCCTTAAGTATTAAGAGGGGTAAATCTAGTATTATTAGATTTAGTAAGCTAGATTATAATTTACCCCCTTTACCCCTCTCCGTACCCGTTATTTAGAGGACTTTCTTTTACTATCTATAAATAAAAGCCTACTTATTAAGAGCTTTTACTACCTTTTATTTATTTATTTTTATATATCTTCTAGAGGCTAATAAGGTAAAAAAAGAGTAGTTAATATTATTAATTTTATTATAATCTAATTCGTTAGTATAGGGTATAAGGTCTTCCTTATTTTCTAAGTTTCTTAGTAAATACTTTAGGCCGTTAATTTAGTTACTTATACTAGGTTTTGTACCCCTAAATATACCCTTATATATTATAAAGAATTAGTTAAATCGATTAGGGCTAGTTTTACTTTCTACTACCCTCAACTTTTTATACTTTTTATACGATTTAGTACGTTCTTTTTTAAAGTAGTTACTTAACTAATATTTATCCTTTTTATAAATAAAGTACTACTTTTTATATTACCCTATTTATAGGTTAAATCTCTACTTATTTAATAAATCTAGGCCTCCTTACTAGCGATTACTATACCTAGCTTTTTTTCCTTTCTTATTATACGTTTAATTAACTTAGTACTATTAATAAGGGCCGTTATACGCCTAGAGGTAGGTTTAGTATAATATTCTTATTTTAATATTAAAACTAGATCTTAACCTCGAGTAGAGCGTCTCGTAGTCTTTAGGTACTTAGTATAAGGTTATTTTTATCTCTAGTATACGTTAAACTACGGTATAAAAATAGCTAACTTTCCGCTCGTTTATTCCCTTATTTAGTTAAGTTTTTATTAGCTTATCGATTCGATTAATAAGCTCTTTAGAAATCTTTATTTACGATTTACCCTCTATTATCCTAGCTATAAATATAAAAAAAATTACCTATAGCTCGAATAAGAGCTTTAGATTCTTATTATAAGTCTCGAAGCGGCTTCGGATTACGTTAATAATATTAAAAAAGTCGTTTTAATTAAGATTACGTACCGCTTCGTAATAATAATTAGAAGTTTTATCTATAAGTACGATATTAATTACTAAATAGTACTAGTATTTCCTAATCCCGACCTTTTTATAATAATCGTAAAATATTATTAAAGTTTCTTATAAGACCTTATACTTCTCTTTAGAATATAATTTCTTTTTTAAAAAGATCTTTTTAAAATCTATAAATTATTTTATATTTATTACTAAATTTTTAATATTTATATATAATCCTTACGTTACTACGTACTATTAATAACTCTAGGTTATTTACTTCCTTTCTTATTAACTAATTAGTACTGAATTTCGTATTAATAATAGTAATAAGTTATAAATCGAAATAGGTAGAATTATTAATTATCGTACTTTTAGTATTATATTTTACCTCTATATATCCTTTTATAACGATAGATTACTATTAGTAATTATAGGGAGGAAATCTGCGTTATTTACCCTTTTTTTAAATTTATTAAAGCGATTATACGCCCTATTAACTTATACCTAGTTCTATAGCATAAATTCCTTTTTTATAATTATTATTACTAGGATTTTATATAGTTCTTATAATTATAATTACGCTAATAATACCCCTCGCCTATAGAGGAATTTATTAACTACTTTTATAATTCCTAAGCTTACGCTTATAAACTATTTATCTAGCTAATAACTAAGGTTATTTATAATTTTATAAAATAGGGGTTACCTCTATAGCCCCTTTTTCTTATAAACCTTAATTAAATAGATTAATACTACGTTAATTTACTTATTATTAAGCTAATCCGTAATCTTATATATCTACGTTCCTTAATAGTCTAGGTTAATATTTACCTACTTATAAGGGATCGGGATTCTATTTAAGATCGGGTTTTTTCTTCTTCTTCTTTACCCTAACTTACTAAGGGTTATACTCTAGCTTATACTTATATTAATAATCGCTAGTATATTTAATCTTAATAAGGATATATTTAATTTACGCGTTAATTATAATAAGCCCGTGCTTTTACTACTTAACGAATTTATTAAGGTTTAAAAAATTCCTACTTCTTTTTACTATCTCGCTACTACTCTCGTTTTTACTATCTTTAGTAACTATTACTACCTTTCTAAATCGCTAGCTATCGTACTTATTAAGACCTCTTTTTTATTTAAAATAAAAAAGTAGGTTTTAATAACCCTTTTTTTTTAATAGTAGCGGTAGACGTTTATATTATTATAAAAAGATATAGTAATTAGTCTTATAATCCTTACTAATTACTAATTTCTACTATTCTATATACCTTTAGCTTCTTAAGCCTCGTGCTCTTTATAACCTCTAAATAGCTTCCTTCCTCGACCTACCTCTTTTAGGGTAGTATTTTATAAGAATAGTTAAATATAGATACTAGGCGGCTCGTAAAAGAGCCGTATAGGTTATTAAATACGGTTAGCGAAGTTAAGCCCCCCCCTTTTTCTTATAAGATCGCGGGCTTTAAGGATTTATTAAAAATACTACTTATTACTTATACTTAATAAAGTTAAATATTTTAGAAATCTTTTCTTTTATAGCCTCTCGGTACCTTATTTTATAGTTTTTTAAGTATTATTTTTTATAGTTTAATTATATTAATTTAGTAATTATTACTCGCTAGTAATTCTTTTTACTAATTCGGCTAGTTAATTTTTAATCGCGGGCCGGCTATAGTAAAGTTATTTAATAAGAAAGCTACTTAAGGTAATAGTAAAATACTAGTTACTTAAGTAGTTCTATCAATTAACGTAGTTTTAATATAATAAACGTTAACCTTTCTTAAGTAGTAAAGGACTACGATTACTTAATTCCGTATAGTATTTAAGAATCGCCTCCTTTTTTATTACTTCTATAAGGTTAATTAGCACGAATCTCTTATCCCGTATAGTATTAAGAAGTTATCTCTTTTATATAGCAAGATACTTTACTAATCTATAATAATAGAATTTAATTATTAATTAGTATAGGTTTCCTTATTATAGGGGAATTAGTTCGAACTATGGGTTAATAAAGAGATTAATTTAACTATATAAATTTCTATATAAGTATAAAAGGGAGGTTCTAACCGTAGGTTAGGCTAGCTATAATAATCCTAAATAGGGCCCCTAATTAGCCCCTGCGCGATCGACTGTATGCCGCGGTCGAATTGGACTTCCGATCCGACAGTATTGAACATAAGGTACTAAGTAAGGTAGGCTGTAAACATGAAGGGAAGCTGCCATTGAATGCTAAAGGAAATTCAACCGTGAAGAGTATAGAAATGTCAGCTATGAAAGCTACCATTGCTTGTTATGGGATTCTTTCTAGAAAGTCATTGGCTTCTCTCCAGAATTTGACATGAGGAGTAGAATGGCACACGAGGTTAAGTACTAAAGGTCGATTGTTTGGTCCAATCCAACATAACGTCGAGCATAAGTCTGAATACCCGTGCATGCTTGCATGTGGTGTATTTATGACTTACGACTCGAACTTTTCGCAAGATTATATTTAGAAGAAATGGTATCTAAATAATGCTCAGGGCCCAAAAACTATAGGTGTTAGTATCCCTATCACAGGGATATTAGTCGATTAGTTCGAACCGTGGGTTAACGAAGTAGGTTAATTAAACTATTTTAATATATTATATAAAATATAAAAAAGAGGTTTTAATCGTAAGTTAGGTAGTTTATAATAATTATAAATAAGGCCCCTTATTAGTTCTTATATAGCCTTAGCTATATACCGAGGTTAAATTAGATTTTTAATCTAATACTAACTATTTTTTTTTATTAATTTAATTACTATTATTATTATTATAATTAGAGGTTTAATTCGACCTCGGGCCCGTTTATTAAGTCGTCTCTTTTTATTTCTTTTCTCTACCCTTTTTATATAACTTATCCTTCTATTTATATAATTACTTTTTTTTATTAATAAATTATTTTAATCCCTTATTAAGTATTATTTTTATAAAAGTATTAGCGAGGTTATTATTATTATTAATCTAATAAATCTCGAGGATCTCTCGTTATTTATATAACTACTTAAGGGTTATAATATTTATTATAAGCCTCTTTTTTTTTATAATACTTAGTTTAATAAAGTACTTATATAACGAGTACGAATTAGTATAAATAATCGTAAAGATTATAAAAAAGTTAAGTTAATATATAATCTTTTTAAGTATAGTTAAAATTACGTAAGTAAAGTTAATATTATTAACTATACTATAAACCTTTAACGCGAGTACGTTACGTATTACCTATTTATTTTTTCTTAATAAATAGTAAATAATATTATTCTAAATCGTAAATTCGTCCTTACTAAGCTTTTTATTAATAAGGATAATAATATATCCTAACTATAAAGTTAGGTTATTATTATTTATAAATAACTTATTAATAAATATATATAGCCTTATTAAAATAAGCTTAATAAGCTAGTAAACGAGACCTTAGTTACGGTATACTCGTTATTATTATAGTTATTAATTAAAAGTATTAAAGTCGTTTTTTATAAGCTCTATAGCTTACGTAGCTTTAGTATAGTTAAAAGTAGCCTCGGGTTAATAAATATTTATAATATATACCCCTCGGGCGAGCTTAGCCCTATATTACTTTTTATAATTAGGGGACTTTAGATTAACGAGGGTAATCTTTTTACTTTACCCCTTTTACTAAAATACTATATTATCTTTTTTAATTATTAAAATCCTTTTATTAAACGCTAATAGGGATTTTAGTATTAGGATCTTTTTTAGTTTAGCTATAAATTTAGCTTTATATAGCTCCTTATCCTCCTTTTTTATAAACTTAATATTTAATAAACTTAGGGTATTATTTATTTATATTTTTATAATACTAAAGGGGTTATTTATATATATAAAAATTAAGAAATAAGGATCGTAAGTTAACGTAATTATTAATAATTAGTTAATATCGAAGTCGTACTATATTACTTATTAATAAATACCCGATTTAATAAGGCCGTATAATAGCTTAAGTACTTTAATAATCGTACTTTTTAAATACTTATTAATTATTTTTTTTAAAAATAAGTAAGGATCTTTTTTATAAACCTAGTTACTAATTAAGTATACGCTTATATAATATTACGACTCTAGATCTAGTATCCTTTTTTCTATAACAATACTATTAATACTATTATAAAGCGCTAATTATAGCATTAAACCGTAAGTAATTAAGTAAATAACGTCGCTTTTTTAACGTTACTATACTCTTATATAACGTATTTTAATTTCTTATATAGCTATAGAGTTCCTTTTCCTTTTATTTTTTAAACTATATACGATTTAAAAATATATAAATTCGCGTATTTAACTAGATTATAAAAAATAAATTAATAGACCCCTCGATTATATAATATCTTTACTTTTACTAAGTCTAATCTCTCAAAGGGTCTCCTAGCTATTATAATTATATTATCTTTTTATAATTAGGTTATAAGTACGAAATTAGCCTTTTTTTTTATTATATAGGATGTACTAATTATAATATTATTAGTAATAAATTATTATAGTAGTGCCCTTTATTTAGGTTTTTTTATATATTTTAGTAATATAAGTATCGCTTCTTCCTTGCTATTATTATTTATTTATTTTATTATAATAACTTTATTAAAAATAATTTCTTACTCCTCTTTATATTATTAAGGGGATTCCCTTAGTTATTTCTTTTTTTTTTTAAGCCGATATCTTTTTATTAAGATTAGTATAATATAGTCGTACTACTATAATTAATACTTTAAGTAGTTAGTCTCGATCCTTAGTAATAATATATAAACGTTTATTAACTAAGATTAATTTATATAAGCCTAACTATTACTTAGTAATTTCTTTTTAGACCTTAATATTTAAATTTAATAATATATTGAGGTTAGGGCTTATATCTAGCTTATTTTAAGTAGTAATAGCCTTATTAATCTAGCGCTTTATATTCGTCTCTCGCAGTACCTTTATTACTTTATTAATTACCTAAGCTTATTTAGCTACGTTTAGTAATAGCAATAAGGTTATTATTATTTTTAAATATACTCTAAATATAAAAAGCGTTAGAACTAGTCCCTTTAGGCCTATAGTATTGTTATAGTATTTAAATACTATTTAAAAATACTCTTTATTTATAGTATCGGGGCACTTGTTACGAATAATCTTAAACGTATTTTTTAACTATTAATGAGCTCTTTTTATCTTACCAATCTTATGATATACTTTAATAAGTACGATTTTAAACTATATACTATATATAGTAGTACTATTTTTAAACTTTATTAATTTAAAACTAGTACTTATATTAGTTTTAATCCCGTTTAGTAACCCCTAGTATATATTAATCTATACTTTCTTAAGTATTAACTAGATAGTCTTAGTAAGAAAATCCCTAAGGAATTAGCCTCTTTAAAATAATATAGCCTTATTAATAATATATAATACTAAGTAATTATTTAAGTAAAAAATATTAATAACAATCTCTTAGTTAAAATTAAGCTCGTTATATAATTTAAACTTAGATTTGCGCGGGTTTTAGTTATTTATATAGTACTAGTAATATATTTTTATTAAGTATTTTAGAGCTTTTATTTTTATATTGTTTTTTAATTATTTAAAGAGATTATATAGTTTTATAACTAATAAGTAACTAAAGCGCTTATATAATTATTTAAGCTCTTTTTTTATAAAATAGTTAATAAATTTAACGTCTAATTCGAGCCTTATAAACGCATACCCCTATTACTTTTTAATAAGTATAAACTATTTATTATTTAATAATTTATCCTTCGTATTATTAAATACGATACTTAACTAGTCTATATCCTTTAGGTATAATAAGAATAGTATATTAATAAGTAAGATATAGAAAACCATTATACTTAAGCGTATATTAACTTTTATTATACTTAGGGCGTATACTTTTTTACTTAAGCTAAAGCTAATCTTCGTAATACTTATTATTAATATATTTAATATAACTAAGGATACTTTTTAGAGTACGTAGAATTACCCCTTATTTTTAATTAACTATTATAATACCCTTATATTTAATATAATCCCTTAGAAGATATCTAGGTCGTATTATTTATTAATATAAAATACTTATACGAGCTAAGTATTTAAGTAATTTAGAAAGTATAAAAAGGGCCCCTCTAAGTACCCTTAGAATTACTTAGTACCCTATTTCTTTTTAAATATTAAGAGAGGTACTAATTTTTCTTTAAACGTTAATAAAATAAGCTTTAGTATTATTAAATCTATTTATTTATTTATATTTATTATCTAAGGGATCTTTTTTTACTATTTATATATAGAAGCCTACTTATTAAGAGCTTCTATTACCTTTTATTCGTTTAGCTTTATATATTTTTTAAAAACTAATAGGGTAAAAAAAAAGTAATTAATCTCGTTAATTTTATTATAATCTAATTCGTTAGTATAGGGGGTAAGGTTTTCTTATTTTCCGAATTTCTTATTATATACGGATTCTCTAGGCCGCTAATTATACCTCTACTAAGTTTTATACCTCTAAATTTACTTTTATAAATAATAAAGAACTAGTTAAATCGATAAGGGCTAGTTTTACTATTTACTACTCTCGACTTTTTATATTACTTATATAATTTAGTATGTTCTTTTTTAAAGTAATTACTTAACTAATAGCTATCCTTTTTATCTATAAAACACTTCCCTTTTTATTATTTCTATTTTAAATTTAATTAGTAACTAGCTAAGGAGTTTATTTTTTTAGCTTAATAATTACCGTACTTTATATTTCTCTTTTTATTTTTATATATATAATTAACTTAGTATTATCAATAAGGACCGTCGTAGGATTATAAGTACGTTTAGCGGGGTATTCTTATTTTAATATTAAAACTAAACCTTAGCCTCGAGTAAAAGGTTTTATAATACTTAAATAGTTAATATAAAGTTACTTTTATCTCTAGGACTCTCTAAATAGTAATATATAAATATCCGACTTTTTATTTATTCATCCTCTTATTTAGTTACGTTTTTATTAGCTTATTAATACGATTAATAAGTTCTTTAAGGATCTCTAGCCTCGACTTTTTTTTTATTATTCTAGTTATAAACCTAAATAATAGTACTCTTAGCTCGGATAAGAGCTTTAAACTCCTATTTTAGGTTTTAAAACGATTTTAAATTACGTTAATTATACTTAAGAAGTTAGTTCGATCGATAGTACGTACTACTTAATAATAGTAATTTATAGCCTTACTAATTAGTACGACGTTAATTACTAAGTAGTATTATTACTCTTAAATTCTAACTTTTTTATAGTATTTATAAAAAACTATAAGGGTTTTTTATAAAACCTCGTATTTTTTTTTAAAATATAATTTCTTTTTAAAAAACCTTTTTATAAAGTTAGTAAATTACCTCGTAAGAGCGACTATTAAGTTAGTTTTTTTTATATATCCCTCGTATATTAAAATAGTTATATTAACTTTACGTAGTCGATTATATACTTTTTTACTTAATAAGTAATAAGCTACGTATTAATAATATTACTAAGCTAGTTATTAAGATTAATAAGATTATTAATAGCTACTCTTTTTATATAATCTCTATAGCCCTTATTATAGCGGGCGCTAATATATTACTATTAGTAATTTTTAATAAAAAGTCCGGTTAATTTACCCTTTTATTAAAGTTATCGTATTTTATTATTACTTAGTTAACTTAATTCTAATTCTATAGCGTAAATTCGTTAGTAATAATTATTATAATAAGCGTCTTATAAGCTCTTTATCCTACTACTTAAGTTAGTAAAATACTTTAATAATAGAGGAATTTAATAACCCTTTTTATTACGTTCGGATTAGCGCTTACGAATTACTTATTTTTTTAATTACTTAGGTCGTTAGTAATTTTATAGAATAGGGGTTACCCCTCGAGCCCCTTTTTAATATAAATTTTTATAAAATAGACTAATACTACGTCGATTCACTTACTATTAAGATTATAAAAATCTTTATATACCTATTTTCCTTAGTATTCTAGTTTAATCTCTATTTATTTATATAAGATAAGAATTCTTCTTTTTTAACTATAAACTAACTCGCTCCTCGTTATTCCCTAACTTATACTTCGATTTATAATAACTAGTATATTTAATTTTAATAAGGTCGTTTTAAAGCTATTTATTAGTTTTAATAATAGTATATTATTATTAATTATTAGATTTATTAAGGTTTAAGACTTTTTTACTTCTTTTTATTTTCGTATACCGAGCCTTGTTATTATTTATTCTTAGTCCTCTTAGTTAAATACTATTTTAATAATCTTTTCTTAATTATTTAATTAATTAATATTAGAAATAGATTTATAAATAGCCTAACGACGTCTCGATTATATAGCGTTTTATTTTAAATTAAAACCCGAGAGGCGTATATATTTGTTAAATAAATTATTATTAGTTAGTAATCTACTTTTGATATTTTTAAAATTAGTAATTTTCGTATTAAGAGCTAATAATATAAAAAGAGAGCTTTTTAATAACTCTCTAAAGTATTCTTTTTTTATTATAATAATCGTAATTTTAGTAAAAGGCCGTAAGAGGATCTTTTTAAGAATAATAACCTCCTTATTAAAATAACCTTTAATACTTATAATACTTATAATTTATAAATTATAACTATTATAATTTCTAAATCTCCTCTTTTTTTATTATACTACTTTTTACGCTATATTTTTAAATAATATTTAGAAAATAGTTAAGGGGGCTACGAAGAGATCGTTTAGGTCTTTAAAATTATATTTATAAGCTCCTCGGGGGTAGTTCTTTTATATACTAAAAATCTCTTAGTCTTATAATACTTATACCTCTTACTACCCTTAATAAGTATACTATACTTAAAAATCTTTTTTTTTAATCGCGTAGTACTCTTTTATATTATACTTCTTAAGCTCGTTTATTATACTAATTAATTAAGTAAATAGTTACGTAAGTAATACTTTTTATTAATTAATTAATTAATTTAATTAATATTTAATTACGGGCCGGCCGTGGGTAAGTTAATTAATAAGAAAGGATTATATAAAGTTAATAATAATAGCTTAGTCGCTTCGATATTTTTATTAATTATAAAGGGTTATTTTAATATAATAAACGTCGGCTTTTTATAAGTAATTAAAAGTTATAATTCCTTTATTTTATTCTATTATAGAGATTCTGCGTTTTATTCCTTATTTTTTATAAAGTTAAGTAATATAATTCTCTTATTATATTCTATTTAAAAAAGTTATCTTTTTTATATTAAATACTCTACTAATTTATAATAATAGAAATTAATTACTAATTAGTATTAGTATTTTTATTATAAGGATATTAGTTAATTAGTTCGAACCGTAGGTTAATAAAGTAGGTTAATTAAACTATTTTAATATACTACGTGAGGTATAAAAAGGAGGTTCTAACTATAAGTTAGGTAGTTTATAGTAATTATAAATAGGGCCCTTTGTTAGCCCCTGCGCAGCCTTGGCCGTATGCCGAGGTCGAATTAGATTTCTAATCCGATAATAAGAATAGGGCGGTTTTGCATTCGGCCTTCTTAGCTAAGAAAGGTTATATTTTTGCGCGGAGCATTCTACGTCCGGCCTCTTTCAAGAACGAGCCAAGTTCTAATGAAATGGCATTGTACGTTATAACTATCGTTGTCAAGTTATTATTTCCCCTTCGTCCATGTACAAGTTTCCGTATCCGTACCGTAACATGGAATTTAGGTTCTAGGGCACCCCGTGACGTGCACGCAAGCAACGGCGTCGTTTGTTGCCAGGCTGTTTGGGGTCCGCGCTCAACTCAATCGCATTGTCTCATCTCATTACAACTCCGTACCTACGTCGACTAACATCAAATTGTCAGAATCGCATTTTGTCAATGAGTATAGCAGGTGAAGCTCCTCAGTGAGACATGACAACTCGCGCTCCTGCTACAATGTTTTGAACATGGTCTGGTGCACTCTTTGCGACTCGAAGCATCGGAAGACAAAAGCGCAGAGCTGTTCCGCACCAGTGCTTGAGTACGTTGAACGGACCAATAAAGTTCTGAAAATTTCCATTTAGTACGTCAATGTAACAGCCATCTTAGATGAAAAGCATAATTGAGAGATGGGCTGAACGGAAACCGAGGTTGGCAAGAACTGCTTCGGGATCGATTACTAAAAGCGACAAAATCGGGTAGTGTCAGTGCTCTATGCCAAGGTAGGTTGAGTCTGAGCAATTTGACAGTCTAAACTTTGATCATGTCACCATTGGGAACCTTGACTCGGAACAGAATCGTAGTACGCAACAACTCAACATCTCTTAAGCCGGCGCCGAAACAAATCGTGATGTGGACTCTGTTGCGGTCGGCCAACCTAGATTGACCAAAAATCATCTTGTCTATTAGATCTTTCAAACATGAGCTGCACAGAGCTTCCAGGGACAGCGCATAGAAGCTTCAGGGTCTTCATCCCAAGCTGACCGGGTTCATTGAATCCCAGCCCAGACCGGACTGCACCGGAAACACTCAACCAACTTTGTTCGGATCCAAACTCCGAAGGAAGCTTAGAGACGTCACCTTGCGGCTGCAGCAGATCTAATGTTCCATCTTTTTACCGTTCACGAACCCCTTTGCAATTTCGCGCCTTAGTAGCCGCCCTGGAGGTTACGGCTCGGAAAACGAGCTGCCTCATCAAGCCTGAACACACTTCATACCCGCCGGGTCCATTTGTAGAAAGGTGCCAAGACCTGCAAGACAGCGGCACCCAGGCCCGCGCCGTCATGTCAGCGGATGCGACGCAGGCACAGAAGGTCATGGCAAGGGTACCACACTACTCGTGGAAACGAGTTCGTGCTGGATTTTCCCGGTTCTGCAGCCACCTTTGCTTTCAGGCAATTCTTTAGGGCGCGCATGCAGGTCACCACCCCACCAATCCTCGTCTCATGTTCCCGGGCGGTTCATCCGAGGGGGGAGCCCTCCATCTCTTTCCAATCTGGGGGTGCAGCTGCATGTAAATGGGACACTTTGACTACAGAGGACGATCAGCCTCACGGGGAAATGAAGGGCAGAGAACTGGTGGGTTCGGGGCAAATATGGCGCGAGAGAGCGTCCGTCTTGGTGTCCTACATATTCTGTGGCCCAAGACTTTCCTTCTCGCGAATCCCTCGGGAGCTCTCAGGGACCTGTATGCGTACCTCTCTTTCATTCATTTTCGTCAGTCTTTTCCTCGATCATTAAACACACCCTTGCACATATCATGAAGGGCATATTCAAGGCCCTGGCCACGGCGGTGCTCGCCACGGCCTCACTGGCCCAGGAGTCGGCCCCGCCCTCGGCCTCAGCTTCGGCGTCCGCCGGGTCACCGCAGCCGTCTTCGGGCGCGCTCCCCGCCGTAGCGTCCATCCGGCTCCGCCTCAACCCGGCCAACGTCCGGAACCTCGTCGACTCGGACTTCATCACCTGGACGATCCCCGGCTCCTCCAAAGCTAACATTACGGTCGCCAACATCACTGAGAGCGACGTCACCTTCACCCTCGCCGCGGGCAACGGCTCTGAGCTGGCGGGCAACTACTACAAGTACCAGTACACGCGCGTCCTCTCCTCCTTGGGCGAGCGCATTGTCAACGAGGGCATTAGCAACTCCAACAAGGATGGCTCACCGATCACGCTCACGATCAAGGGTCTCGTGCCGGGCAACCACAGCCTGCTGACATGGCACAACGCCTGGGACGCCCTCAACGAAACGGCGACGATCGACATTTCCGTCAACGGACAGACTGATCTGACGGCCGTCAAGCAGTCTGCGCGCGTGGACAACATCTGGCAGGCCGCGACCTCGTATCTGACGTTCGAAGTTACATCCGCGACGCAGGAGACCAAGATCGTCTACACCCCGGGCAGCGGCGGCGACAAGCGGGCTTTCCTCAACGGGTTCGAGGTCGATGCCCCGTCGATGCAGAACCGGATCAGCTTCCCTACGCCCAAGCACCGCGACGAGCGCATCGAGGTTGCGGCGGACGACAGCGTCACTGCTACTTGGCAGGCTCCCGCCTCTGCTGAGGGTGTCAAGTACAATGTGTACCTCGGCACGTCGCAGACTGACTTGAAGAGCGTTGCTGAGGGCGTGACGGAGACGAGCGCCAAGCTTCCTGGTAGGGTCTTGATGTCATTTTGTATTCACCGTGTACTTTGTCTGATCTTATTACAGGCCTCAACACCGTCGACAGCTTCTACTGGCGAGTTGATGTTGTCTCTGGATCAACCACCTACACTGGCCGCGTCTTCTTTTTCCGCGTCGCCCAGCTAGCCTTCCCCGGTGCTGAAGGCTGGGGGTACGTATAAAAATCCTACCCTCCCTCATCGCAGTAAAGTCTACTAACATTATTCACAGTCGGTTCGCCCGTGGCGGCCGCGGCGGCAAAGTCATCAAAGTGACCAACCTCGAAGACACCGAAGCCGAAGGCACTCTCCGTTACGCTCTGACCATCGCCAAGGGCCCACGCATCGTCGTCTTCGACGTCGGCGGCGTCATCACCACCACCTCCCGCATGTCCGTCAACGACCAGTACATCACCCTAGCCGGCCAGACCGCGCCGGGCAAGGGCATCGTTATCCAGGGCAACCCACTCGGCCTGACCGGCGCGTCCGATATCATCTTCCGCCATATGCGCGTGCGCCCTGGCAAGGTCTCTGGGCAGACTATCGACGGAATGGGTATGCAGGGTTCAAACCACTGCATCTTTGACCGCTGCTCTATGGTATGTTCACTTCCAAACGCCACGAGAGGATACGTTGTTAACAAACGATGAATAGGGCTGGACGATCGACGAGGCTTTCAGCTCGCGGTCTGCTTGGAACATCACCTTCCAGCGCAACATGATCTCGGAACCTCTCAACGTCGCCGGCCACAAGAACTACCCCAACGGCACTGCTCACGGCTATAGCGCCACGATTGGCGGAGACGTCGGATCTTTCCATCACAACTTGCTCGCCCACGCCGAGGGTCGTAGCTGGAGCATGGGCGGCGGTGTTGACGACAACGCTGCGTTTGCCGGCCAGCTTGACATTCGTAACAACGTCGTATATAACTTTGGTATGTGACACACGCGTTATAATGAGGATTTAGAAATTCTAACATGTACAGGTGGCCGTGCTACCGATGGCGGTGCGAAGAAGGTCAACTTTGTAGGAAATTACTACAAGCATGGGCCGGCGTCCACGCTTCCCTACGCCCTCAGAGCACAGGTATGAAAGTTATTCACAACACGAAATAACCCCATCGCTAACATGAGATATACAGTACGAGGACAACATGCCCGGCATGCAACAGTACTACTGCGCCGGAAACTCCATGCCCGGCTTCTTCGACCAGGACTCAGTCCAGTACCCCTCTGGCGACGGCACCGCCACAAAGAACACCACAATCGCCTGCTGGGCCGACGTCAGCTTCGAGCCGGCCCCGACCTACCAGAAATTCTTCGATAAGGAGTTCTTCGAGCCTCACGTCGAGACGCAGCCCTCGACCGAGGCTTACAAGCGCGTGCTCTCCGACAGCGGCGCCAGCCAGCCCGTCCGCGACATCCACGACGCCCGTATCGTCAACGAGACGGCCACAGGAACCGCCACCTACGTCGGCTCCATGTCGGGCAAGAAGGGCCTCATTGACGACCCCAAGGACGCGGGCGGGCTCGAGGACTTCCCTACCGTTACGCGCGCCGCCAGCTGGGATGCTGATGGAGACGGTATTGCGGATTGGTGGGATGAATCGACTGGCGGCGATGGGTACACTCCCATTGAGGGGTATCTCAACTTCATGGCTGATCCTCACGCGTATGTTTCGCCTTCCAAGTCTGTTGAGGTGGACCTTGCTGCTCTGGCTCTGGGATTCAAGGAGCCTACGTTTACGGTTTCTGGGGCAAAGAAGGGAGAGGTTACTGTCATTGGGGGCAAGGCTACGTATGCTGCTGGCGCTGAGGCTGGTATTGATCATCTTGAGATCAGTATCGAGGACAGCGAGGGGAGCACGTGGACCCGGTCGTTTGGTGTTGCCATCTTTGCCGGTGCGGAGGAGGCCTGAGTGAGCGCACACAGAGCGCCACCATACACTTCAATTCTTTAGTTAAAATATGTTCACCCTAGATGCGTGGTGGCCAAGCCATCACCAACCATTTCTTCCCAGATGTTGCTCACTCTTCGGGCACTATACAGCCTGGCTGCTGCGATTATGTTCGTCGTCTCCGGCATCTCACATCGTCATTTTGTTCACCATCAAGCGCTGGCATCATAAGGCCGAAGCAATTTATTCCCAACTTTTGATTAAAGTACCTTGTCTGTATCCCTGAGGCCCAGCAGAAGAATCGAAGTATACCCCGCATAACTCATTACATAAAATCCTATCCCCCCGATGCATAACGCTATGCTTCATGTATAACACTTATAAACCGGGCACTACAAAAACAAGAAGAAGAATAGGCTGCTGGCCTCAATGGAGGGTACATGTTTGTTGCCGCCGCTGCTAGTATAGCTACTTTTGGCCTTGGCTACGTCCGCGTCTCAAAGACAGACTTAGGTAGAGGTAGGCTCGGCGCCGAGGACCAGACGAGCAAACTTGTTGCAGTTGCCGGTGCGAGAGTCGCAGGTAGGCTGGGCAGCCAGGCAGGTAATGGTGGAAACCGTGTAGGTGGAGTACTTGGGCGCGACGCTCGCCGTCTGGGTGCGCGTGATATAGGCATAGCGGTACAGGCAGACGCTCTGGTCAGCAGGAACGGTGGCCGTCTGCGTGATCGTAGCCGTGGCCGTCTCCGTGACGGAGACGGTGATGGTGGCGTTGACAACCTCGGTGCGGTAGGCCGTGGTGGGCACGATCTCAGTGGAGTAGATGGTCGTAGGAACCGTGGCGATATTGTACTGAGTGGACTCAACGGTGGCGACTTCCGTCTCGTAGACCGTGGTGTCGACGACGGCGGTGGTGGTGGTGTAGACGGTGCTTCCGAGGGTGGTGATCTCGTTGACGGTAGAGACGCGGGTTTCGGTGGTGTACTCGGTCGCGTAAACGACTGTGGGCACGGTGGTGGTCTCGTCGAGGTAGACGGTGGAGTAGGCCGTGGAGGTGGAGTACTCGGTGGAGGGGAGAGTGGTGACGTCCAGGACGGTGGAGTGGATGGTGGACGGCTCGCCGGTAACTGTAGGAGTGACGGTGACAGTCTCAGAGGCCTCAACCGTGGCACGAGCGGTGCGGGTGAGAATAGTGGTGGATGCGGTGGTGCGAACGGTGGCCGTGAGGACGAGAGTCTGGACGGCTGCCGTGGTGCGAGAGGTGTAGGTAAGGGCGAGAGTGGTGGTGGAGGCAGTGGTGCGCTGGGTGTAGGTGAGAGTGAGGTTCTCAGTGGCGATGGTAGTGCGAGAGGTGGCCGTGTAGGTCTTGCTCTCAGTGGTGACGGTGGTCTTGATGGTCTTGGTGACGGAGGTGGTGGTGTCAATGACGGCGGTGATGGCCTTGTCGCTGAGACCGCTGGCCACGGAGGCAGGAATGGAGCCATCGCCGTCGTTGACGGCGACTGCGGCGGAGGCAGTGATGGCGGCATCTGCGGCTGCAGAGGTGCCGGAGATGGCTGCGGCCGAGACCATGCCCGCGATGGGGAGGAGGCTGACGAGAGACTTGATGAAATGCATTGTTATGAGGTGCGTTTTGTGCAAGTGAGCGACAGAAGTGAGTGACTGTAGGTGGGAAAAGAGTGGAATCTCGCAGGAAGCAAGTTGTGGGAAAAAGTGTGGGAGAGTGAGTGAGGGCTCGGTGACTGGCAGTGGTCTGAAGAGGCTGATGAGGATAAAAGATTGTGAGTATGCTCGACGATGTTCTGGTTATTATATGATGTTGAAGGTGTTGTCAGAGATGGTCTAGAACTTGGACCCTGAATCCACGAGTCTCTCACAAGATTGTTCTCCGATTTCGCCTTTGCAGCTGACATGGCATTGCGAGTCAATGTTGAGGAAATGGCATGAGGCTTGCGTGGGAACGGTGACTATCGCTCGATAGCTTACGACACACATGCGGTGATTCCGTGGTCCGCACTGGCGGTGGACCACTTTGACTTCACCATATTGAGATGGTAGAATGGCTGGTGACCTGACACGTTGACGGACTTGGCATGTGTAAGTCAAGGCCCAGGGCCTAGCTTGGGAAACGTTGTTGATGGTCCTTCGCACATGAGCCAGTGAGATCTTGGAGGCGAATCTGAGGCTGGAGAAAGATAGCCTCCGCTAGGAATTAGCTTGCCGTTGCGCTGGTATCGTAAGAGAAGGCGATGCCTCATCAAGGAATAGACTCATCTCCGAGATTGTGGAAAAGAAAAAGTCGGTGGATATCGGCCTTCGCGGGCTACCGGGCCCAAGTCTCCGGAGCCTGCTACTTTGAACGTAGCTGTGGCAGCTACAATGCCATTCTGGTCTAATCTCAATTTTGGCATAAGGCGACGTTTTCTTGTTCATGTGCTGACCTTTATGGCGCAGTTGTTAATAGTTCACTAGTTTTGTTCGGAGAGGTTTCCCAACGGAGCGGGAAATTGGGGGCGGGAAGTCAAAAAAAAAGCCGCGGAGGGCTCCGTCCGGGCGGCACGCGGGATGGGGGGGGACTGTGGCCGGCAATACGTACTCACTCGTTATGTGCATAAACCATCTAAGCCAAAAGGCGTATAGTATACTCCCCTCCTTTCTTCACGCCTAGTGCCAGCACACCAGGGGTTGACTCAGGAGAAAAAAAGAAACGGCACCAACTTAGCTTCAATTCTGGTTAGACCTGAGTCGCCGAGCCGCGTGTCTTGAAGCTAAAATGTTAATATGGACCCTTGTTGCTGCGCAGTCATGTTCCCCAGCACCCCCGGACTAAGCTTCTTCGGCTACCTGTGGCTTGAGGCACTCCGCGCTTGACGACTAGTTCTTTCAGCTCATAAACAGCAACTGCAGGCTCTTGATTGTTAAGCACCGCATCAATGACTGCCGGGTTCCTGCATGTGATGCATTGATAGAAAGTGAATAGTGGCATGAGCACAGACATAGCCTAAGAGGACGCTTCTGCTATGGACTTCACTGACAAGACCGAAAAGTGAAAACTTAAGCGAATTTTTGAATTGCGGTCCATGAAAGTGCTGACAGTGTTGGTCTGTGGGCTCACGTTTGGCTTACATAGAATTTTCGTCTCGGGTTATTACGGCTAAACTTGATGCATGCAGTGATTTTGCGATACCAGATGGTGAACTCCTAAGAAGCATCAAATGTGGACAAGAGAATGCCACGGCTTTATGCAGGCGCCCGAAGTGAGTACCTTCGTTTTCGACTATCGTTCAGGAGCACAGAGAGTTTGAATATGTACAATGAAGGTTATGAAAATTACAACTCCTCCACGTACTAAGTTTAAGCACATCATCTACACAGTATCTTTTCGGGGCAAAATACAAAAATAAAATAAACAGGAATGAATTAGGTGACTCATGTCTAAGAATAGAATGGTGAAATGGATGATTAGAAGGTCCAAACATGCCTTCAGGTGAATCATATGCCAAAGTTGTGGCTTAGAGCACTTCTGGCGGCGAGGGAGGCCGAGAGATGGGGCTTTCCGGCCTCTCAGCGCCGCCTTTGCCCTCTTCTGCCTCTGAGAGCTTATCTTTGGGAACAGGAGGCGGTGCAGCAGACGATGCGGTGACGCCAGACATGCCCCAAACAGCGTTGCCGAGATTCTTGGCCACAGCTGAGAAGATGATGATGGACATAAACGGCGAGACGAGCTTGTTGACAAAGAAGCCGAGAATAATCTTGTGGGCGCGCTGGCGCAGAGCTGGCTCAACGGCCAAGCAGACACAAAACCAGATGACGGGGAATTGGCCCACCACAAGCAGCGGGAGAATATCCCAAGGGTTGAAAGCCTGGATGAGTGCGCGAATGAAGAGGATTGTGTTGAGTACGCGGTAGTACACCAGCGTCTGCCGGGCAATGTCAATGGCAGCAGCGATTCGCGTGATGAGGATCATGTTCTCGCCGCCGCAGTAGAAGTAGTTGTTGAAGTAGGCGTTGGAACCCCACCGCCGGCGCTGGTGGACGTAGTGCTTGAAGGAATGCGGCGCGACTGTCTCGGAGACGGCGTCGGGCACAAAGATTGTCTGCAGCTTGGAGGACTGGCTGAGCATGCAGTACGTCAGACGACGGTCGGTGCCGAGGTTCTGGACCTGGTGGTGAACAACCCAGTCTTCCTTGACGGGGCGCGCATATTTGGCGATGGCGCCGGCCATCTCCTCGCGGACGGCGACCATAGTGACGCAGCCGGGGAGGCAGGTAACTTTTCCGATGAAGCCTTCTGCGCGACGCCGGACGAACTGGCCAAAGGTGTACTGCAGCTGCTGGTAGAGGTTCCAGAAAGACCACTCGTAGCCCGGTTCGAGCTCGACGAGGACGATGCCGCAGCTGACGATGGCGTTCTTTTCGCGGGCGAGGGCGTTGGCGAGCTTGGCGACGCAACCTTGGTGGATGACGGAGTCGGCGTCTGTGCAAAAGACCATGTCAAAGTTCTTGAAGCCGGTGCCCTCGGTCAGAGGCGGGAGAATGGTGCGCCAGATTTCTTCGCGGAGGAGGCGGGTGTATGTGGGCATGTTCTCTCGGGGGGCGTTGAAGAGGTCGTGGGTGAGGATGAGGGAGTCCTTCTTGCCGCTATTCTTGACCTTTTCGATGACGATGACGGGCACGTCCTGCATGAAGCCGGCGGTAATTTTGAGTGTACCCTTTTTGTACTTAAGAGAGTGGTAGGGGCGTTCAATGTCGACAACGATGCGGGAGAACTCGCGCTTAATGTTGCGCGGCTTTCCGTCCAAGACGATGCACATGACTTGTTTGTGCGGCTCGCAGCCATTGTCGCGGAGAGAGTAGACCGTCTTGATTAGTTGCTCCTCGCTCTCCGAGTAAGCTGGGATCAGCGAGAGAATCCATCGTTGGGAGACGGGGGCAGGTGGGCGAAAGTGCTTGTAGATAGATGTTCCGATGAGGCAGATGAGGGAGAGCAGCGAGAACAGGAAATCCTTGCACTTGACGAACAGGATGAAAACGAGTGTCGCCAAGCCGGTGTTGCCAAAGCATGCAACGGCAGCAAGTGCGATGTTGAGACAAAAGACGATGAGGATGAATGCAATTCGCTGCATTGTCAACTCTCTCGGGGTGAGCTTCTTGTTGGGGTTCAGGGGATCCGAGAGGATTGGCCAGCCGTAGTCGGTGACGAACTTTGACGGCTTCTCGGCCTGGCCATCATCTTGGCTGAGGGTGCTTCTGCCTCCGCTAGTCTTGCGTCTTCCGCTTACGTTGGAGTCCCTGGATGAGATGGACGTCCGGGGTGAATTGGGTCTGCTGTCGCTGGCGGCAGAGTAGGCATCCCACTCTCCTTGGCTTCTCCAGGAGTTGGGTGTTCCGGGACGAAACACACGGGAAGGAGGCCGCTCAGATGTTGCAAATTGTGTGCTAAGCCTCTGTGATAGAGTCTTCACAGTCCAACGCTTTTCATCTGTATGCACAGGCTGTGGGCGGGAAATTTCTGGGTGACCCATGGTGTCCTGAATAGCTTCACTGTCGGGATGCGAGTGATACTGTGGACATTAGACACCCTTTACGTGGTGCTGAGCTATACTCAGAACGTAGCGAGCGGAAGCGTCCGATGAGTCCAGGACGGTAGAGAGAATGGATAGGATACAGAGTATCCTTGTGAAAGAATGGCACCGACAATACGTTGGGAGTAAAGACTGGACACCACGAATGGCGAGGATTGTTGGATGTGAAGCTCAGGATGAGGATGCAACAAGAGAGAAAGGGTAGAAAGGAAACATCTCGGACTTTGCAAGAAGGCACACTTTTGATCGACTTGATCGGGGTGATTGCCGCCCCCATAGCTGCCCTCTCGTCGAGGCCCTGGAGCTTTCCCTGCGAGCTCAGATCCACTAGCCTGAGCAAAATCTTGGTATTGAGGCATGTAAGATTACCCATCATCAGCTCCGGCATGACGCGGCAGAACATCGAGGGACTGCGAGGACCAAATCAGGTAGTCTGTGGTAGCTTCGGCTGCCAGAGTGCTGTTGACCCAAGACCTTGGGACAGGAATACAACTGATTCCTAATGAGGCCAAGAAGCCGATTGTGTCAAAGTCAGGACTCCATACTTTGCGGTCCTAGCTCTTCCACCGCTGTCAGTCTGGGAATATACCGCAGCCTTCCGCATTCGAGCGGGCAGAGAGGTGGCCCTCAGTGCGACTGATTGGCTGTAGTACGGCAACAAAATCTCTTCGTCAGCCAAATGTCTGAGCACCTTACAAGATGCCTGTGGTCTATGAAGCTGTACCCAGGTAACATCTAGTAGACAGCCAGCCAAGATTGTGGAAATTCCCCAACACAGACTAGCTTCAGCCAGCGACTCGAGAAAATCGGATAATAACGTCGGCAGTAGTATACCACTTCGGAAAGTGCATAAAGTAAACATCGCAGGTCCGGTTCCTGGTATTCGCCCCGGGAATGCTGGTGTTGAGACGCTGGACACAAGTTAGCCGCAGGCGGCTGAGGGACTATGCATCAATAAGGATCTGTGTAGTTCCTTTCCGTTAGCACCAATATGCTCGTAGGGGTCTGAAGCAGCTACGAATAGGGTCGAGAAAACTTTCCGCAATCCACGCCACCAAGCTTGGATTAAGCTTAAATGCCAAGGCCCTAAGTCAAGCCATGGCCGATGGAATATGATGACCCTAGGCAATATCCAGGGATCCCGCGTGTGGCTTTCAGCCCCCAATCTCGAAGCACAACAGCGCCCCGGCGAAAGGAGTTGTGAAAATTTGCTGCAATTGCGCAATCGCCTTCCACATCGCCAGTAGAAGTCTGGCCTCTTTTGCCCTCGACGTCTTGCTAGTGCTCTTTTTGCCCACTTTCCGGTCTCTTGGACGGAAGCATTGGAAGAAGGCATACGTAGTACTGTGTTTGACGCCAGTACATATGTGTCCAAGCGAATTGTCAGTCGGCCGGAATTGTCCGATGGAACAGGTATGCTGTTCATGTCGTCTTGTAGGGCACGCCGAACTTATTCATGTTACTTGACGATACAACAGCTCCATGATGTATTTTTCTCCGGAGTCATAAAGTGTTCGACATAAAAGTAAAGAGATCTAGACCCCAGATGCAGGTCCAGACCCTGAAGCTTGGCTGGATCTCGGGGAATCTCTTGACTGCGCTGATCATATCCTTTGCTGGGATAGACGTGAGACAAGACCCTCCAGGAAAGGGACGAAGGATTCGGGACGGGCCCCAAACCTCTGGGAATGGGTTATCTGGGGGACAATGTTTTACTGCCGGCGATGCCAAGTGTCATCAAACCTTTTCAAACCTTTTGTTTCTAGCGGCTACTAGTTGCGAAAGCTGTGACTGGCTAGCTGGCAGCCTTACCTCGGAGCCCCTGTGCTTGTCCACCGCTCAGGGACGTTCAGCACGGTCAATGTAGTCTTGGCAGCTGACAGTGCTGGAAAATGCCTGTCCAGTTGATTGAAGCTGAATGATACATCCTAGTTCTCATATCCATGTTCTTGAGGCAATGGAGAGCGTATTGAGTACAGGTACCGAGCCTAAGCTCAACGGTCCGCAGGCAGAAACTCGATGAAGCCACGAACAATGGAATCGGACGAGTCGAAGCAACGGCCGACGGCGTTGCCGTAAGCCTTGAGTTGATCAAGGCACACGATCTTAGTCAACGGACGTTGCATGAAGATACCTGCAGAGAAAAGGAGTTGACGCAGGAACGAGACAGAAAAAAGGAATACTAGGGGCGCCATGTGGCTTGCCTGCCGCGCTTGTCGTGAAAGGTGTGTGCACCGGGACTTAGCACTCTACGTTCTAGTTGCATATGCGGTCTATCACTTGCCTCCTCGCTTAGACGACTTTGCTCCTGACTCCACCCCCTCAACATCCGCCTTTCAACTTCCTCCACACCACATGCTTCCGCCCACGCCCCGGACTAGAACAACACTAATAAGCTTTATGTGGACTCTCATGAGTATTCTCCTTCACACCATCAACTTTCGCCTCCCAAATAGGTAATGAGGCTGAAGATATACCTGCGTCGTTCCCCAATTCTTTCCCCTGGAAGAGTGGCATTCGGTACTTCCCGATCAAGAACTCGGTTGGCCATGGATGGGGATACCATACAATATGGATTCGAATAACATGGATGCCACTAATACGATCCACACAGATAAGGAAAAGAAAGAAGAGGCGAACTGTGCTCAGGTGCAAATGAGTCCGTCAACCGTTGACGGTTGACACAATCAGCATTGTCAGCACGGTGCTGACAACACCGAAATCTCTCATCTTTGGCGGTACGCTATTGCAACAATGTACGTACGCTTCTGCCAAGATCCACTACCGGAACTGGGCCATGAGGCTGAACAGCGTTATTTTCTTTTGCCCCCTAATTTCACGATGCAGAGGTTTTCAACTTCGTGGCGTATTCTCGGTCTGGTATTCCGTATTGGGAATGGCAAGAGCTTGATGATTTCACCGTACTCGTCCGAACTTGTTCGCTACGCTCATCGGGCATTCAACCGATTGCGTGGAGGAGGAAATTTGCAGCACATCTTGGCAGGAGTGAGCAGAGCTGGGAAAACTTTGATGGAGATCTTTACGCAACTTCATTTTGCATCTGATTCCAATCCCTTTTCCAGCCTCAGAGATTTCCATATAATCCCACCTTCAAGTCCGCATCTACGCATTCCTATTCCTCAGCCACTCACACAAGATCATAGAAGAACATCATCTCCAGAAGTCCAGATCGGTAGAGAACTCTAGTTGTGATAATTCTTCCTCATCTGTCTCTATCACTTCGACTTCGCTTCCTTCTCATTATTTGCATAATAACTCTTCAAAATGAGGGTCACCATCGGCAAGCCATCCTTCCACAGCCGCAGCCTTTCTGTGCCGGCACCTCCTACACCTCCTCCTGAAGCATTGGGCCTCAACCTTCCCGGCTTCGACACCTTCAAGGCCAACTTTGACCTCCCCCTCACACCTGTCACGCCCCCGCCAGAGTACAAGGAGCACCCCTTCTCTCACAACGACCGTGTCCGCGACCTTTCTCCCGTCGTCGACCCCAATGACCAACCCCTCGTGGCCGTCATCGGCGTCGGCTACGTCGGCACTCACCTCGTCGAGTCGTTCTCTGCCCACTACGACGTCCTCGGCTTCGATGTGTCAGAGAAGAGAATCAGCGAGATCCGTGAGGAGCTCCCAAGCGAACGCATCCGTTTCACAACCTCCAAGACAGACCTCCACGAGGCCACCCACTTTCTCATCTCCGTCCCTACTCTCCTCAAGGCGGACAAGTCCATCGACACCTCCAACTCCAGTCCGCCATCGCCACAGTCGCCCAGCACGCACGACCGGGTTTCACCGTGGTGATAGAGAGCTCCGTCGCCGTAGGTATGACCCGCAGCCTCCTCGGCCCTGTCGCCACTGCCCACGTCTTCTACGCAGGCATGTCTCCAGAGCGCGTCGACCCAGGACGCATCGAGCCCCCCTGCCACGCGATCCCCAAGATTGTCTCTGGCCTCGACGACGAGATCCCCGGGTCGCTGGCCTCCGTCATGCGCCTTTACAACCAAGTCTTTGACCGCCTCGTGCCCGTTAGCCGCACGGAGGTCGCCGAGATGATGAAGCTCTACGAGAACTGCCAGCGCATGATGTGCATCGCCTTCGCCAACGAAATGGCAGACGCCTGCATCCCCCACGGCATTGACCCGTACGAGGTCGCCGCCGCCGCCGCCTCCAAACCCTTTGGATACATGCCCTACACCCCTTCCCTCGGCGTCGGTGGCCACTGCATCCCCGTCAACCCGTACTACCTCCTCTCCAACAGCGCTTTCCCCCTGTTGGAAGCCGCCGCTGAGAAGATGAATGCGCGACCCGCCGCTATTGCCCGCCGCGCTATCGATTCGTTGACGAGAGATGCCAAAGCTGGAGCTGCCTCGGCTCTAGTACGGCCTCGTGTTCTCGTCGTCGGTGTAGGCTTCAAGGCCGGCCAGTCTGTCCTGAGCAACTCACCGGGTGTTGACCTCGTCAAGGCCTTTGTCCGCTCCGGCGAGGTCGATGTCATGTACGCGGATCCCCTCGTCAAGCAGAGCGCCGTGCCTGTCGCGCCTCGCTTGGCTGATGAGAAGTGGAACAAGGAGACCCTTGAGACGTTCGACATGATTATCGTCGCTTTCCGTCAACATGGTTTGGACTTTGGTATCATGGACGAGCTTCGTGGCGTCAAAGTTGAAATGTGGTGCCCGTAATTTTCTCTGTGGCTTCTTATCTTCTACTTAGAGTTGTTTCTTCCTATTAGTATCCCTATCACAGGGATATTAGTCGATTAGTTCGAACCGTGGGTTAACGAAGTAGGTTAATTAAACTATTTTAATATACTACGTAAGGTATAAAAAAGAGGTTCTAACTATAGGTTAAGTAGTTTATAATAATTATAAATAGGGCCCCTTATTAACCCCTGCATAAGCTCGGCTATATACTAAAGTTAAATTAGACTTTTAATTTAATACTAACTTTCTTTTTTTTTATTAATCTAACTATTACTATTACTATAATTAAAAGTTTAATTTAATCTCGGGCCCGTTTACTAAGTCGTTTTTTTAACCCCTTTTTTTTACTTTTTTTATATAACTTATTTTTTTATTTATATTATTATCTTTTTTTATTAATAAATTACCCTAATCCCTTATTAAGTATTACTTTTATAAAAGCGTTAGCGAAGTTATTATTATTATTAATTTAATAAATTTCTAAGATCTCTTATTATTTATATAACTACCTAAGGGCTATAATATCGATTATAAGCCTCTTTTGTTTTATAATACTTAGTTTAATAAAGTACTTATCTAGCGAGTACGAATTAGTATGAATAATCGTAAGGATTATAAAAAAGTTAAGCTAATTTATAATTTTCTTAAGCATGATTAAAATTATATAAGCGAGGTTAATACTATTAACTATACTATAAACTTTTAATATAAGTACGCTACGTATTACTTACTCTTTATTAACGAATAATAAATAATATTACTTTAAATTATAAATTCGTTCTTATTAAGCTTCTCGTTAGCGAGGATAATAATATATCCTAACTATAAAATTAGGTTATTATTATTTATAAATAACTTATTAATAAATATATATAGCCTTACTAAAGTAAGCTTAATAAGCTAGTAAACAAGACCTCGATTATAGTATTTTTATTATTATTATAGTTATTAATTAAGAATATTAAAATCGCTCTCTATAGGCTTTATAGCTTACGTAGCTTTAGTATAGTTAAAAATAGCCTTAGGTTAATAAATATATATAATATATACCTCTTAAGCAAGCTTAGCCCTATATTACTTTTTATAATTAGGGGATTTTAAATTAACGAGGGTAATCTTTTTACTTTACCCTTTTTATTAAAATATTATATTATCCTTTTTAATTATTAAAATCCCTTTATTAAACGTTAATAAGGATTTTAATATTAAGATCTTTTTTAATTTAGTTATGAATTTAGTTTTATAGAGCTCCTTATCCTCTTTTTTTATAAACTTGCTATTTAATAAACTTAGGGTATTATTAATTTATATTCTTATAATACTAAAGGGGTCGTTTATATATATAGAGATTAAAAAGTTAAGATCGTATATTAACGTAATTATTAATAATTAGTTAATATATAGTGGTTTTTTTCTAGCTTTATAAGTATAAAAGATCGACCTTAATAGGATTACGCTTTTAAGAGAAATTATATAATACGGTATACTTTTTAATTATATAATACGCGTAATATACCCTAAGTACGCGCTTAAGGTAATATAGTAATTTCGATATAAAAACTACTATATAATTTAGGATAAGTAAGCTACTCTCTTTAGTAATAGCGCCGGTTAAAAAGGTTAATAATAGAGGTCGGCTATAATAATTAGCTATAATAGTTAGTTATAATAGTTAGAAATAGCCCTTAACTATAGAGGTTCTAAATTTTAATAATGACGTAGAGGTTTTTCAAAAAAAGGGCTAAAAGGGCTAATATTTAGCTACTCTTTAGAGCTCGTAAAGATTCTTTTTATTTTTATTATTTTTAATATTATTTAAAGCTACTCTTTATTTAAACTAAATAAATCTACTAAATAAGCTTATTAAATAAACTTATTAAACGCACTTATTAATATATAAACTATTATTCGTTAAAAACCTACTCTTTTAGTATATAATTTATAACTAGTAGGCTAAAGATACCTTTTAATAGGTCCCCCCCTTTAGAACTTAATAAATTCTTAAGCCCCCTCGACGCCCTAGCTATTATAACTAATATAAGTATACTTAAAAAGTAGCATAGTACTTTTTAATAATATAAAATCTAACTAAGTAATAATATAAATATTATAAATAACTAAGTTAATACGGATATTAAGATTTAGTATATTAATATTAGTTTAAAAATTATATTTTATAAAACTAAAAATCTTTTTAATATAAGTTATATTATAAATATAAAGAAATATATAAGGGGTCCCTTAAGTCTTAATAAAAAAGAGTATATAATATAAGATCTAGCTATTTACGTAGGCTAGTACTAAGAGGTTTTATATATATTAGAGTAGGTATAGCTCGCCCTCTAGACAGCTAGAAGTAGCGGAAGGTCGGGAGCTATTAATAAAAGGGAGATAACGGTCGAGTTAGTTAACTACTACTACGGTTTTAATTAGTAATTAAGTATAGAGCGTAATATACTCACTTTTCCCTAATACATAATACACAGTACGGCCCCGGCGGATTGCTCCGTTAGGGGGTAGTTAGTTAATATAAAAGTCGTAGTACGTTACTTATTAATAAGTACTCGATTTAGCGAGGCTATATAATAGCTTAAGTACTTCGATAATCGTACTTTTTAAGTATTTATTAATTATTTCTTTTGGGAAGTATACGAGGATCTTTTTTATAAGCTTAGTTACTAATTAAGTATACGCTTACGTAATATTACGACTTTAGATTTAGTATTTTTTTTATTATAGTAATATTATTAATATTATTATAAAGCGCTAGCTATAGCGTTAAACTATAAGTAACTAAGTAAGTAGTGTCGCTTTTTTAACGTTACTATACTTTTATATAACGTACCTCGATTTTTTATATAGCTATGGGGTACCTTTTTTTTTTATTTTTTAAACTATATAGCATTTAAAAATACGTAAATTCGCGTATTTAATTAGATTATAAAAAATAAATTAATAAACCTTTTAATTACGTAATATTTTTATTTTTATTAGGTTTAATTTTTTAAAGGGTCTCTTAGCCGTTATAATTATACTATCCTTTTATAGTTAGGTTATAAGTACGAAATTAGCCTTCTTTTTTATTATATAGAATGTATTAATTATAATGTCGTTAGTAATAAATTATTAAAGTAGTACTTTTTATTTAGGTCTTTTTATACGTTTTAGTAGTATAGGTATTATTTTTTCTTCGTTATTATTATTAGTTTGTTCTATTATAATAATTTTATTAAGAATAATCTTTTACTCTTTTTTATATTACTAAGGGGATTCCCCTAGCTCTTTTTTTTTTTAATTAAGCTAATATCTCCTCGCTAAGATTAGTATAGTATAGTCGTATTATTATAATTAATATTTTAAATAATTAGTCTCGATCTCTAATAACAATATATAAACGTTTATTAACTAAGATTAATTTATATAAGCTTAATTACAATTTAGTAGTTTTTTTTTAAATCTTAATATTTAAATTTAGTAGTATATCGAGGTTAGGGCTTATATTTAACCTATTATAAGTAGTAATAGCTTTATTAATCTAGCGCTTTGTATTCGTTTTTTAAAATACTTTTATTACTTTATTAATTACTTAAGCTTACTAAGCTATATTTAGTAATAGTAACGAGGCTATTGTTATCCTTAGGTATGTTCTAAATACGAGAAGCGTTAGAACTAGTCCTTTTGGGCCTATAGTGTCGTTATAATACTTAAATACTATTTAAAGATACTTTTTATTTATAATATCAAGGTACTCGTTATAAATAATTTTAAATACTCTTTTTAACTATTAATTAGCTCTTTTTATTTTACTAATATTATAATATACCTTAATAAGTACGATTTTTAGCTATATATTATATATAGTAGTATTATTTTTAAACTTTATTAATTTAAAGCTAGTACTTATATTAGTCCTAATCCCGTTTAGTAGCCCTTAGTATATATTAATTTATACTTTTTTAAATATTAATTAAATAGTTTTAGTAAATAGATCTCTAAAGAATTAGCCTCTTTAGAACGATATAACCTCGTTAATAATATATAATACTAAGCGATTATTTAAATAAAAGATATTAATAACGATTTTTTAGTTAAATTTAGGCTCGTTATATAGTTTAAATTTAAATCTACGCGAGCTCTAGGCGTTTATTTAATATTAATAATATATTTTTATTAAGTATTTTAAAGTTTTTATTTTAATATCGTTTTCTAATTATTTAAAGAGGTTATATAGTTTTATAATTAATAAGTAGTTAAAGCGCTTATATAATTACTTAAGCTTACCCTTTATAAAGTAGTTAATAAATTTAATATTTAATTCGAGCTTTATAAACGTATACCCCTATTACTTTTTAATAAATATAAACTACTTACTATTTAATAGTCTATTTCTCGTATTATTAAATATAATACTTAATTAGTTTATATTTTTTAAATATAATAAAAATAATATATTAATAAGTAGAATATAAAAGATTATTATACTTTAGTATATATTAATTTTTATTATACTTAGGACGTATATCTCTTTACCTAGGCCGAAGCTAATCGTTATAATACTTATTATTAACATATTTAATATAACTAAGGATATTTTTTAGAGTATATAGAATTACCCCTTGCCCCTAGTTAACTATTATAATACCCCTATATTTAGGATAATCTCTTAGAAAATATTTAGGCCGTATTATTTACTAGCGTAAAATGTTTATACGAGCTTAGTGTTCGAGTAATTTAGGGAGTATAAAAAGGACTCTTTTAGATACCCTTAGAATTACTTAGTATTATATTTTTTTAAATATTAAAAGGGGTACTAATTTTTTATTAAACGTGAATAAAATAGAACTCGGTATTATTAGATTTATTTATTTATTTATATTTATTATTTAAAAGATCTTCCCTTACTATCCGTATATAAAAGCTTATTTATTAATAGCTTTTATTATTTTTTATTTATTTAGCTTCGTATATCCTCTAGAGGCTAATAGGGTAAAAAAGGAGTAGTTAATTTCGTCGATTTTATTAAAATCTACTTTATTAATATAAGGAGTAAGATCTTTTTTATTTTTTAAATTTCTTATTATATACGGATCTTTTAGGCCGCTAATTACGCTTTTACTAAGTTCTATATTTTTAAATTTACTTTTATATATAACGAGGAATTAGTTAAATTACTAAGGGCTAGTTTTATTATTTACTACTCTTAATTTTTTATATTATTTATACGATTTAGTACGTTCTTTTTTAAAATAATTACTTAATTAATAGCTATTCTTTTTATATATAAAATACTTCTTTTTTTATTACCTCTATTTTAAATCGAACTAGCGGCTAGTTAAAGAGTTTATTTTTTTAATTTAGTAACTATTATACTTAACGTCTCTTTTTTTATTTTTATATATATAGTCGACTTAATACTATTAATAAAGACCGTTATAAGATTATAAGTACGTTTAGCGGGGTATTTTTACCTCGATATTAAAGCTATACCTTAGTCTTGAGTAGAGGGTTTTATAATACTTAAGTAGTTAGTATAAAGTTACTCTCGCCTCTAGAACTCTTTAAATAATAGTATATAAATATCCGACTTTTTACTTATTTATCCCCTTATTTAACTACGTTTTTATTAACTTATTAATATAATTAATAAGTTTTTTAAAAATCTCTAACCTCGTTTTTTTTTATTATTTTAATTATAGATCTAAATAATAATACCCTTAGCTTAGATAAGAGCTCTAAACTCCTATTTTAGGTCTTAAAGCGACTTCGAATTACGTTAATTACGCTTAAAAAGTTAGTTCAATCTATAATATATACTACTTAGTAATAGTAATTTATAGCCTTATTAATTAGTATAACGTTAATTATTAAATAGTATTACTACTCTTAAATTCTAACTTTTTTATTATAATTATAAAATATTATAAGGGTTTCTTATAGAACCTCGTATTTCTTTTTTAAGTATAATTTCTTTTTAAAAAAGATCTTTATAAAGTTAGTAAATTACTTTATAATAATAACTATTAGGTCGGTCTTTTTATATATTTTTGATATATTAGAATAGTTATATCGACTTTATATAGTTAATTATATATTTTTCTAATTAATAAGTAATAAGCTACGTATTAGTAGCGTTACTAAGCTAGTTATTAAGATTAATAAGATTATTAATAACTATCCTTTAGGAGTAGTCCCCGTAGTTATTACTATAGTAAGCGCCGATATATTACTATTAGTAATTTTTGATAAAAACTCTGGTTAGTTTACCTTTTTACTAAATTCGTCGTATTTTAATATTACTTAGTTAATCTAATTCTAATCCTATTATATAAATTCGTTAATAATAACTATCGTAATAAGCATTTTATAAGCTCTTTATACTATTACCTAGGCTAATATAATATTTTAATAATAGAGGAATTTAATAACCCTTTTTATTATATTTAGATTAGTATTTATAAACTACTCGTTTTTTTAATTACTTAAGTCGTTAGTAATTTTATAAAATAGGGGTTACCCCTCGAGCTCTTTTTAAATATAGTTCTTATAGAAAAAACTAATACTACGTTAATTTACTTACTATTAGAATTATTAAAATCTCTATATACTTACTTTCTTTAGTATTTTAGTCTAATCTTTATTTACTTATAAAGTATAGGAAGTCTTCTTTTTTAGCTATATATTAACTTACTTTTTATTATTCTCTAACTCGTATTTTAATTTATAATAGTTAGTATATTTAATTTTAATAAGGTCGTTTTAGAGCTACTTACTAGCCTTAGTAATAACGTACTATTATTAATTACTAGATTTATTAAGGTCTAGGACCTTTTTACTTCTTTTTATTTCGTTATACCGAGCCTCGTTACTATTTATTCTTAGTTTTTTTAATTAGATACTATTTTAGTACTCTTTTTTTAGTTACTTAATTAATTAATATTAAAAATAGATTTACGAGTAGCCTAACGACGTTTTAATTACGTAGCGTTTTTTTTTAAGTTAAAACCTAAGAGGTATATATATTTATTAAATAAATTATTATTAATTAGTAACCTATTTTTTATTTTTTTAAAACTAAAGTTCTTATACTAGGAGCTAGTAGTATAAAAAGGAGCTTTTTAATAGTTCTTTAAAGGGTTCTTTTTTTATTATAATAATCGTAATTTTAATATAAGGTTATAAGAAGATCTTTTTAAAAAATAGTAGCTTCTTTATTAAGTTAACTTTTAATATTCGTAATACTTACGATTTACGAATTACGGCTATTATAATCTCTAAATCTCTTTTTTTTTATTATACTATTTTTTATACTATATTTTTAAGTAATATCTAGAGGATAGTTAAAAAGGTTACGAAGAGATTATCTAAGTCTTTAAAATCGTATCTATAAGCCCCTCGGGGGTAGTTCTTTTATATACTAAAGATCTTTTAGTTTTATAATACTTATACTTTTTATTATATTTTCTAAGTATATCATACTTGAAGATCTTTTTTTTTAATTACGCGGTACTTTTTTATACTATACTTTTCGATTTTGTTTATTATACTAATTAATTAAGTAAGTAGTTACGTAAGTAGTCCTTTTTACTAATTAATTAATTAATTTAATTAATTTTTAATTACGGGCTAGTTATAAGTAAGTTAATTAATAAGAAAGGATTATATAAGGTTAATAATAGTAGCTTAGTTATTTTAATATTTTTATTAATTATTAGGGGTTATTTTAATATAATAAACGTTAGCTTTTTATAAGTAATTAAGGGTTACGATTTTTTTATTTTATTTTATTATAAAGATTTTATATCTTATTACCTATTTTCTATAAAGTTAAGTAGTATAATTCTCTTATTACGTTTTATTTAAAAAGGTCGTTTTTTTAATATTAAATACTTTACTAATTTATAATAATAAAAATTAATTATTAATTAGTATTAGTATTTTTATTATAAAGATATTAATTAATTAGTTCGAACCGTGGGTTAACGAAGTAAGTTAATTAAACTATTTTAATATACTATATAAGGTATTAAAAAGGTATAGGGTATAAAGGACTTTCGTAGTACGGTGCTTAAGAAGAACTACTAATACTTATAAAAGTAATATAAAATACCTCCTTTAATCGGGTTAATACGGCCTTAATTAATAAAGTTATAACTAAAGAAAAAGGGTAATATTAACTAGATTAGAAAGATAGAGTTTTTAATCATCTTATATTATTATATTTAAAAATAAATTATTAAAAAAGCTTTAGTTCGATCTTAAAAAAGTATATATATAATTAAAATTAAAATCCGTATTACTAAGCCCCTCTCCCTAATTAGGGGCCCTTTTTTTATATTTTCCTCTAATTAGCTCTCTTATAAGTCCCTATACTTAATTAGTTTTAAAAAAAAGAAATATTAAAACTAATCGTTTTACCCTATTCTAATTATCCCCTAATTCTTTCTTCTCTAATCTTTTATAAAAAGAAATTATTTTAGATTAGTCCTAGTTATTATATATAATTAATCGTATTAAGCTTTTTATTTACTTTTCTTTTTTATAATCGCTTTTTTTACTTCTTTTATTTTTACTATTTTTTTTATTAATTTTACTTAGTTCTTATCCTAATCCTTTTTAATAATCTCCCGATTTTAACTTTTATTAGCCTAATTCTCCCTAGATTTTTTTATAAATAGTAGTATTTAAAGAGTATAAACTAGAGTTATATATATAACTTTTATAATTAAGTTATCGTACTAATTAACTTATTATTCCCTTATACTCTTATTAATATTAGTTTTATTTATATATATATTATAATATTATAAGAGATTTTAATAAAACTTAACTAGCTCTTAATATTAATATTTATTATTTTTTTATATAGCCCGATTATATTTAGAGAGCGTACGTTTAATAACTTTTTATTTTAATTAAACCCTTAGTATTTTAATTAGAATTTTTATAATAGGACTATCCTCGCCCCTAATTAAAGTATTTAAAAGATTACTTCTCTAATTACTCGGACTAGTTTGATTAAGAGCTAGGCTAAGGTATAATAATAACTTAAGTAATAATATATTTAATAAAAACTTTATAACTCGATAGGTCTTAGGAGTATTAATCGAGCGTATAAGTTAATTACTAATAATAGTATTTAAATATTAGTTAATAGTTTTTATTAATTTAATTATTTATAAAGTCCGATTAAAGTTACTACTTATTATAAATCCTTAAGTACTTTTTAATATTTTTAAAAATCGAGATAATAAAGATAACTTTTTAAAAATAATAAGTTCTTATTTAAAGTTTTTAACTATTTTATACGTTTTTTTAAAATATATAAGATTAATAAGAGTATAATAGTTATAATTATAAAAATTATAAATTTTTAGATCTTAATTAGTAAACCTAAGGCTAAATAAGTAAGTACTAGATTTTTAAAGAGTTAGCGCCTTAGGGGCGTCGGTTATAATATAGTTAGAGTTATTTAAGTTAGTATAGGGCCTATTTTTAAAGTCCCGATCGTTTATTATTTTATTAAAAAATCTTTTTAAGAGAGGTTTTATCGTATTAAAAAAGTAATAATTATTATATTAAAACTTATAACTAATTTATTAGATCTAAGCTACGCAGAGTTTATTATTAAATAATTTAAAATATTTATTAATTATTTAATACGTATTATAAGTTAAGTTAAGCTAGTCGTATTAGACCGCGTTATAAAACTATTTAAATACGTATAAACTATATTCTTATTTACTTAGTTATTATATTATAAGAACTACGTAAGCGCTTATATTAATTAGTTATTAAATATAAAGAGGTATATTGATCTAGTTATAAAAGGCCTTTAGTACTTAAATATTATTAATAAATATCCTTTCTAAATACCTAAGAGCCTATTTCGGATCGTATTAATAAACTATACTATTTTACTAATTAAAAATTATTTTTATAAAATAGCCTAGATCGTTAATATAAAAAAAGAAGATTATTAAGTATATTAAAGTCCTAATTTTTTATATAGTTTTTTAGGTTTAAGGGATTAGGGTAAAGGTTTTATTTAGTTTAAAAATACTCTCTTATCTTTTTTTAATTATAATTATATTACGTACTAAAATAAGGTCCTATATTATAACCTCTATTATAGATCCGATCTTATATTTTTAAATCTAATCTTTATATAGTAAGCGTTTTTAAAAATTATAATAATTAATTAAGATCTTTATTACTTTATAATAGGTCTAACCTATCTAAGTTTTCTAGTTTTTTAAACCCTTAAAAGCCTTAGAGTACTAATTAAAAAAGGAAAGTACGTCCTCTATACTAAGCTAATTAAGAAAGTCGATTTTATAAAAAGTTAGGATTATTTAAAAAAAACTAGTTCGTTTAAGTACTAAGTTTAAATAATAGTTAATATACGTTTTATATTAATAGTTCGTATTAAAATTAATAAACTAAGAGTTTTTAGTATTTATTATAGTCTTAGGGTTAGTTTTATTAAAAATAATATATTTATCTAAATTCTACCTTTTTAATTAGTATTTAGTATCGTTTTTAAAGTTCTTTATTATAATTAAGCCCTAAATTTGCGCTATATCCTTTTTATTATCTAGTTTAAAAAGGGAAATAAAAAGTAAGGAGGTTATTATAAATCGCTAGGTTAGTATTTATATAATAAATTAAAAAATAAAAATTAAAAAAAGTTTAATTAGTAATAGTTATAGGGAAGTAGTTAAAGAGGGAAGAAGGAAAAGTTAAGTAGCTAAGTAAAAAGCTACTTTTTTATACTAATTACGAGGGCGGCCTTTACTAATTAAAAAAGAAAGCGCTATATTATAAATAATAAAAAGGCCCCGATCCTATGATTTACTCCTTCTTTTTTTTATATAGTAGTTATAATTTAGTACTAATTAGCCGAAAGGCCTATAGTACTTTCCTTTTTAATACCCCGGATCTAGGGGGGGGTATATAAAGGCCTTTTTTTAATTCCTCTATTACTTTTTATTTCCTCCCCTAAATAATAGCTTTTTAATTATAATTATCCTTTTTTTATTTAATCTCTTTTTTTTTTAATAATATAATCTACTTACTTATTATATCTAATATTTTAGCTATTAATAATACGTATTAAATTATTAAAACTACTCGTTACGACGTCCGGCCTTAGTAATATTCCTCCTCCGCTCTTAAAAAGGTCTATTTTTAAAAAACTTAAGACTATAAGTTTTAAAAAATTAATAAAGAGTAGATTATAATAAGCGTTACTTTATTCGATTTTTTTAATTTTTATCCTAATCTAACGTTACTCTTTTTTAGATTTTTAAAACTATTAATTAGTTAACTCTTTTTAAATTAGCTAGAGAGCTTTATATTAAATTTTATATTATAAATCCTTAGGTTAATAAGTATATTAAAAAAAAATAGTTTAGAAGTTTTAATAATTAATTATGAATTAGAACGTCGTTAAGAAGTACGTTTATAATCCGGGTATTATAAGTAGATTATTTTTATAGAGCCGTTAGGTTTTTATTAGTTATAATTACGCTAGTTATTTCGGCCCTCTATCTTAGTAATTAAATAAACGAACCCTTATTATTAATTTTTTATTTATCTAGGCTTATAATATTTAAAATATTATACTTTATAACTATTATATACGGTCTTTTTAAAAATATATTAGTTCTAATACTAAGGAGCTAGTTAGAAAAATAGTCCCCTACTTCGAGTACGTTTTTTTTCTAGATTATTTTAATAATTAATATAATAATTATATATATTTTAAAAATAAGAAATACTATTTTAAAAAGAGTAACGATTAATAAACTATTAATTAGTCCAGAGCCGACTTTAAATAAGGTTATTATTATTATTATATAATAAATAATAATAAAATAGCGTTTTTAATCCTAACTAATATTAAAAAAGTTAAGACTTTAGTTTATATAGTTTTTAACTAGATCGATATTACTAAGACCGAGGAGGATAAGTACGATTTTATTCTTAAAAATGCTCTTTTTACGTACCTTATTAAAAACTATATATTTATAACTTACGAGGGTTATTAGTATATTAAAATAAAATAAGTAAAATAAGAGGTTATATAAGCTAAACTAAATACTAAACGGGCTTAATTAAATAGGGAACTAGGCTTAGATACTTAGAGGGAGGGGTAGGGTTTTTTAATACGATTATATAGTTAATAAGTAAGGTCGTTAGGTTTTTAATTATAATAACTAAAAAATAATTCCTTTCTTTTTATTATCCTTTTATATTTTTATTCCGGATCTAAATAAAAAGATAACTAAAGAATTAATAAGATTTAATAATATCTTTATAAAATAATATTTAATAAATAAAAAAAACTCATAGCTTATATTAAGGATTAGTAGTAGTAAGGGGTAATCTAGCCCTTTTAAGAGGCCCTCGCTTATAATTAGGTTTATTTAATAGCTAGTTAAATATCCTTATCCCTAGAGTTTATTATATTATTATTATAATTAAGAAATAGAATCGTAGCGTCGATTTTATATATCTTTTTAGAGTATAACGTAGTTACTAAGGTACGGTTTCTTAGGTAGTTTTTTTTTATAAACGGTATAGACGTCTACTTAGTTATAGTAGCCTAAGTTAGGTCGTACTACGTAAATATATTTAATTATACTTATAGGATTAGCTAAGAGAAGTATAAATATAGTCTATTAGGGTAGTCCGATTTAATAATTTAGAATCTACTTAGCTAAAAGCTTAGTATTTTCCTCGGTCGATATATTTATTATATAAAAAAGAAAGGTAATATAATTAGCGATCGTACGCTTTTTTTTATTTTTAATTATAGTAAAGGGGATATTTTTTATAGGCTTATGACCGTTACGCTTTCCGTAGTACTAAGCTCTCTAAGTTAAAATAATAAAATAAACGTCCTTATTAAGAATATACTGATTATAATCCCTAATAATCTAGTAGTATAGAATTTAATAGTATTAGTAACGGTCTCTAGGTCTTATAATTAGGGGCTAATTAGGACGCGTAGTGCTTATATTAAATATATAAGTAGGACCTCGAGAATAAATACTATTTTAATAAATCTTTAGCTTATTTATTTTATTAATTAGGTTAGAATTAGTAATATTATTAGTAGTTACCTAAGTAACCTAGGCCTTTATTATTAACTAATAATATTACTAACGGTTCGGATACTAGTACTAAGTATTTTTATATACTTACGAAGTAGGGGATCGTAGTAAGGTTTTAAATTAACTTTAATTATTTATAAAAAGTAGGCTATATTCTTTTTTATATATAATCGCGTTAAGAAGTTTTATTTTAAACCTCGCGTACTTTATTAATCTAACGAAACTATTTAAAATAACTCCGACTTTTTTTATTATTTCTTTTATAATATTAGTATAGAACCGCTTATATACGGCCTTAATTAGGCTCTTATTAATTATAATATAGAGGTTTTATTATTTAGTAAGGGTAATTATATTATTAATCTTAGTAAATAGTACCTAAGTAGAGTTTAAGTTAAAAAACGAGATAAATAGTTTTTTAATAACTTTTTTAATTTACTTTTCCTTATTTAAGAAGCGGTTAGTATCCTATTTTCTGTATTTTTTTTAAAAAAGAATCCTTAGCTTAGGCCTAGGGTAGTCCTCCGATTATGTCCTTAATTAAAGTTTAATAATCTCTTTTTATAATATACGTAATAAGTTTATTTTTAAATCGGTCTAGGACCTTATTAATCTTATATTAGTTCTTAAATCTTTTTAAAAAGTTTATAATATTATTATTTTTAAAAACTATAGTCCCCTCTTAACTAAGGAACGGTATTTTATAAAACCTTATATTCTTTATTAAATTAGGTTAAAGAATCGTAGGGTCCTTAGTCTAAGGCGTAGTTATTTAGATATAAGTAGTAATAGTATTTAAAAAGGTATTAATCGAAGTATCTATCCCGACCTAAGCTATAACTAGCCTTTTTTAATTAAATTAATAAGTAGATCTATTACTAAAAGTAGGCTTTTTATTATTAAATAACTTTACGGTTTATAGGTCTTAATAAATTATAAAAACTAGTTTAGTAAACAGTCTATTTAAAATAAAAGGGTTAGGTTTATATAATTAAACGTCCTAAGGGGCGCTAATAATAATAAAAGTAATATATTAATTATTTATATTTATAATCCGAGGTTATTAAAAATATAGTTCGTTAATTTTATTTATAATTTTAATAGTTTTTTATTAGTTTATTTATTTTAAATAGAGTTTAAAAAAAGAGGAGAGGAGCTATCTTAGTAACTAGAGCGTAGTTATTATCCTAATAAGTATAATTTAGGCCGTCCTTTTTAGCCCTTACTAAGTATATAATTAGAGTTTTAATTAGACTTTATATTAAGCCCACGGTAATACTAATTAAAATTACTAATAAGTCTAGTTAAAAGCTAGTTTTATAAGCGCCCTTAGTTTAATATATCCGTACTTCTAAATAGGTTTATTATTAAATCTCCGGGCTATATTAATTAATAAGAAATAGTCTAATTAAATAACTAGTTATATTTATTAAAGTATTTTATTAGTTCTAATCCTAACTTATTATTTATTTTATTATATTATTATAGCGTTCGTATTTAGGCCCGATCCGGTCCTAAGTATTTATATATTTCTCTATTTATTTATTTTACTCGCTTATTAGAGTTTATTATATCCCCCTCTTATTAAATAAGAAGCCCTTTTTTATACGTCTTTATTTTCGTATTTTAATTATTTAGTTTTTTTTTTAATTAGAGTCCTATTACTCGTATTTATTTTAATTATTATACTACTTTCTTTTACTTATTTATTTAAATTATTTTTAATCGAGTCGGGCTTTTTTTTACTTATTCTCTTATTTAAAAAGGGAAGGGATTTTTAAAAAAGGAGATTATTAAAAAAGTATAGGGTATAAAGGATTTTTATAGTATAGTACTTAAAAAGAATTATTAATACTTATAAAAATAATATAAAATACCTCTTTTAATTAAGTTAATACGGCCTTAATTAACGGAGTTATAACTAAAAAAAGAGGGTAGTATTAACTAGATCAGAAGGGTAAAATTCTTAATCGTTTTATATTATTATATTTAAAAGTAAATTATTAAAAAGGCTCTAGTTTAATTTTAAAAAAGTATATATATAATTAAAATTAAAATCTATATTACTAAGCCCCTCTCTCTAATTAGGGGCCCTTCTCCTTATATCTTCTTCTAATTAGCTCTCTTATAGGTCCCTATACTTAATTAGTTTTAGAAAAAAGAAATACTAGGACTGATCACCCCACCCTATTCTAGTATAAAAAGGAGGTTCTAACTATAGGTTAGGTAGTTTATAATAATCGTAAATAGGGCCCCTCGTTAGCCCCTGCGCAGCCTCGGCCGTATGCCGAGGTCGAATTGGACTTCCAATCCGACACTTCCGGCGCTATTAGAGGAGAGGTCAGGTGTTTAGTTTCTTTCATTCGCATTGGTTTGAGCCGATGGCTCGGCGGGGTAAAATTGCATAAAACGAAGACTTGGATGAGAGTGTGGTCATAGACTTAAACATGCCTTCGATGGCATTCCCAATAATAATCATAATTGTTCTGGATTTTGTGCTTGGATGATCCAGTGGATGAATAGTCCATGTCAGATAGGACTTGACTTCTCTTTGGTCAGCCTAATCTCAAATAAGTGAAATGCCCATCATACCTAAATGAAGTTTCTCTGAAAATCACTGAAACAATATCTTTTTGAAAATTACACGGCCATCACACCACCTTCCAACAAGTAGATACTCCCCTTAGACCTTTGCTCCTCCTAAGACTTAGAGTTTCTGTTCCATCTTCTTCCGAAGAATTGGGGTTGGATCCTAAAGCCTTCCTTTGGATTCTGATCTGATATTGGCGTAAAACAACAACGCAAGCCGCAGCAGCAAGAAATGTGAATCCCGTGAACAACTGAGCCCCAAGATACGTTCCCGTCCTCATGTATATCGCCAGCGCGACAGGCGCACTCACCGTCGAAGGAACAACCATCATCAACCACAACAGACTCAGACCGGACGCCAGATTCTCCGTACCCAGAACTTCAGCAATCACAGGCGCAGCATTAACCCAGAAAACCCCGGCGGGAAGGCCTACGACAAAAGCAAACGTGATCAACGCCTCAAACGACTTTGCGTTGACCCAGAAAACAAGGGAGAGTATCCCTGTTACCGAAGTCATCAGTAATGTGACGTTGATACGCCCGAACCGATCGCTCAGCCATCCGATGGCGGGGCGCCTTACCGCCTGACCGAGCATGAAGACCGCCGAGACTTGAGAAGCCTGAGAGGGGTCCAAGCCGATGACGTTTGCGTAGTTTGCCAGTGCGAAGATGAGAATGAAGTATCCAAGCATGCTGAACGCGCCAAAGCCCAGAATCAGGAGATAATCCACCCTCTTGAACAGAGAGACATCCAGAGCCAACCGTTTGGCTCTAGTCTCTCCATAGCGCGTCCGGATAAGAAGAATCGAAACTACGTTCGCTATGCCGGAGACGATGGCGAGAACGCGATAGGCCCAGGGTAGTCCCATACTGTCCATCATGGCGCCCACGGCAAGCGAGTACGTCAAGCCGCCCAGTCCTGCGCCTGCAATCGCGACGCCGTTGGCTAGAGCGCGCCGGGTGGTGAACCATTGAGCTACGATGCCGTATGAAGGCAAGAACAGCAGTCCCATGCCGACGCCGAAGAGCAAGCCTTGTGTGAGAGAGAGAGGTGCCATACTCTAGTCGAAAAGCTCGCGCATACGAGACTAGCAGACTGTAAGACTGCCCCGAGGAGCATCGTGGGCCTGGTCCCTAACTCGCGCGCCATGATCGTGGCCGGTGGTGATATGACGAGGGTGATGCCTATGCTGAGGGAGCCTATCGCAGCGTAGACAAGCGCACTTGTGCCGGGGAATGTGTCGGATCTGATGTAGTGGGCGAGGAAGACGGAATACGCTGCACTGATGCCCCATGAGTGCGCGTAAATGATTGCGATGGAGGTCGTGACGATCCAGCCATAGCCGCCATCTGGGGCGATTCTGGGGGCTGTTGAAACTCGGGGAGGTTGTTGGTTTGGCAGGGACAATTTGGTTGTTTCTGTTCCGGGTTCGTTGCTCGTGTTCATCTTGAGAGTTGATGCTAGATAATGGAGTGGCGAAATTAGAAGCTTTTGATTTGGATAGGAATTAGCAACAGACGGCGACAACATAAAGTGATTATCTTGTTTCCACGCGGATAGCTTTGTTTGTACAAATAGTGTTCATACAGAGCGATACGAAAGTCTTTCTTGGCGGCTCTGCCGAGTCTATAATGCTGTTATGTCTCGGTTTCCATTCCAAGAAATGGCTGCTTCGAACTTTCAACGAAGATCAGAACGATTTCAAATCATACACGAAGTAACTCCTTAGTTGAACTGGCAATCAAAACAGCGCAATTACGAACCCCGGCCGAAAGGACCCATCGTTGGGGTCTAAATTTAGTCTCCGGTCGGAGACAACCAATAACTGAGGCAAGTACTTTACGGAGACATTCCACCCAGGATACCTTGGTTAGATATGTTTCCGTGACGAATGACTTCAAGCAGTCTATTGAATCCCACTAAAACTAGTCGTTGATCATCGGGGGAGTGTGATGTGTAAGCCTATAGATCCAAAATCCCGAAATCTCGGGTTTTGTTAACGGACTTTTTGAATTCCTGATGGGGTGAGGTGCTGGAAGGATGCTGTATTGTCAAGGATAAACACAACTGGCCTAAAAAAAAACACGACCTAGATTATATGATGAGGTACCTTATACAAAGGGACTGCCACTATGAAAACACGATATTGGAAACAGCGATTATAGGAGGGAGACTCCTTGTTGTACATAAGACAACGACGTTACACATCAAGCGGGAAGTACACTATAGTTACTACCTTACTTTACATAACGAACAAGTTCTTGATATTATGAGATAGGTACTTACGAGAACTAAAGCAATTCGCAGATGACCATTGCATCTCGTACTTTTCGTATCACGCAGCAACTGCATAGGAGAATGAAACTAGTTGCCGCATTTCAAATCCTACCTAATCAGTCATTGCCACCCGTAGCGCTTTGCACATCTTTCATGCTATTGAAGCATGACGTAACTTTTACACTAGAGGAAATCCTTCCGGAGCTGTAACACAAGATTCCTGGCTATGCCGGAAATCGGACTGGTCTTGTTGTATTGATAGGACGAGTGAAATTACAAAACTAGATTCTAATCCCTTCCAACCTACTTTATTGGTCGACTGAAAACATGAGCACACTCTGTAAGTAAGCTTATCCCATGCCCCAAGTAACAAGAATAATCCTTGAGTGTCGGTCGACTGGCTCCCCTGAGGTCCACACTCTCGAATTCACTGATCAGGGTCCACCGCCTTGTAAGTCGAGTCAACAGCAATCTCGTCAAACCACACCTGGCGGAACCCCTGATCGCCATCCAACTTGCCCTGATCATACCAACTATTCGCATACAACCCAACACGGAACTGGAAAGTACTATCATCATTCACCGTCGTCGCAACGTTGTACTTTTCCAACACCTTAACCCCATCAAACCAAATCTTATAAAACCCAGTCGCATCACTCCGCCAACTCGCCTGAATCACAACTAGGTGCCACACCCCGCGCTCAACCGTCGTCAAGTTCCCATACTTTACAATACTCCGCCCGCAATCCGGCTGGCGATACTGCCCGCTCACAATCCTCGACGTGAGCTGGTCGCCCTCGAGCCAGAGCATGCTCGACGGCATCCAATCATCCCCGCCGCAGCCCGCACCGGGGCGGTTGGCGATGAACTGCGCGATATTGTACGACTGCGGCTGAAATTGCCATGACTCCGAAAGGCGGAAGGCGAAGCCGTAGAAGCGGTCCTGACCGCGCGTATAGCCGTCGTTGACGTCGACTTCGGAGTGGTAGCGCCCCGTGTAGGAAGGGTCGTAGGTCTGTGTCATTTTGAGGGCGGTGGTGCCTTTGTAGACTACGTTGCTGACGGTTTGGACCACGCCGTTGTGTTCTTGGCGGATGTAGTCGAATTTGTCGGCGGCGGCGAGGTCGCCTGGGTTGGAGAAGGGGTAGGTTGCCTGGACGGCTGTTGGGGCTAGGCCGAGGGCTACGATGATGAGGGATTTGAGATACATCTTGTTGGTCTTCTGTGAGACTATCAAGATTGATTGGAGTCTTGAAGGGTATGACATGATATCCTGAACACTGATTTAGAGATTTCGAGGCTTAAGTATTCACTCAGCGGAGTTTGTGACGTGAAATTAAATTGGTTACCTAGAAGACTAGACATCACCCTCCAATGCGATTGAACAATGTTAGTCTACTTTCGTGGATGGATGCGACTCTGACAGACATGAGCTGTGCACTTAACAGGCAAGTGTCTTATTCACAGCGAATGATCACGCAGCGTGCCTGGAGCCATATAGTTTTGAAGAAGTTGATAGCCTTTCTCTTCGTATCCGCGATGCTAAGTGGCCAATCAGCTCTGACAGTACTTCTATATTGCATGAAAGTCGGGAGGGATTACTCAGCCTGCCACATTAGTTTCGTCGTTTGTTCGTGTCGTTTGACGGCCACAGCGGGGCTGTCTTCGTATCCAGAGACAATTGAAGCCTTTCACTTGTGCACTTGTGGAAAAAATGTATAACATGGACTGAGTTTCTTGGATTTGATTAAAGCTGAAAGGCTTCCATATGCGGACTTGGGTGAGTCAGTCGCTGCGGTACCATGAGATTCTGTATTTCGATTGAAATCCAATTCTATGAGTCGCTTTTGGGCAAGGACGGATGAATCCTAAGCGGCTCGTCTTCATAGAGGATCGTAGGGCTTGGCGAAAAGAACGTCGCTCATGTCACATGCGGAAGGCAGTCTACGGAGCACTATCCGCCTTCCTTATCAGGCTTGGCGGACGAGACCCACGTCTTTACCCAGTCATCGTTGCACTTTGTCGTATTGGTTGAAATAAAGGATGGCATTCTCGACAGAATGACTAATGATCATTGTTGTACGATTGTAAGGCAATGTGGCTTTTGAAATGCCTATTCGATGTTTAGCTATCCGGCAACCTTGGTAAAGTATAATAGTTCCGATGGTCAATCAGCTGTGCTCTACTTTCGCCTTACCCAAGGTATCGAAAGATACGTCTCATGGTGACTACCTTATTTTGTAAGGGTGTCGCTGCGTACGCCTGAGTTATTCTTAGGAAGGCGCATTTCCTCAAGAATTTCAGACTCAACAACTTGAAGTCAAGCTCTTACGTACAGAGAATTACACAACAAAAGTTGATTGTTCTCCGGTGGCTGGAGGCATACACTTGGAGTGCGGGTCATAAGCTATACCAGAAAGCCATGCACATTATCCCATCTCTCGGCCATGGCGAAGTGCGATAATGCCACGGGTTGGTTTGAGCTGCAGGGTTGTCAAGCGGGATCACGATCGCATCAGGGTCCACCGGGCAACCGCGCCTTGAGTTGGGTTGAGAGAAGACGACGATGACGTCGCCGAGACAGAGGAAAAGACAAGGGCAAGGAACGCTAGCGGCTAGCCATTGGATTTACCAGCCACCAGCCACAGTAGAGCAAGGGTGAGAGGAGGGGCAGAAGGTCGAGAATGCGCGCGTAACAAATGCTCCGAACCAGGTCAGGTCCCAGAAGCTTACTAGTGGACGGCCTGTGCCGTGTGTGTGTGTGTGTGTGTGTGTGTGTGTGTTGGGTTCAACTTGGATTGGGATTGGATCAGAGCAGGTTTGGGCAGTACGGATACTTGGTGCAGTTCCGGGCAGTGCGACGGCGAGAAGCGAACCCAATGGTTGCGGAGATCAAACTTGGTTCTGAACGGTTCGGTTACAAAGATTTTCGTCTGAATCTGGGGAGGCTGGGAAAGGGAGAGGGAGCATGGGCCTGATTTTATGGGACTGTCATCCCAAGACTCATGGTTTCCCGGGCAGTCGATTACGACTTTGCAACAAGGAGGGGAAAGCTGATGGGAGCTTGGGTACAGTATTTCCCAGCTATCCATGTATTCGTAGTCGACTCCGTAGGAAGTTGGAAGCCATTTGGGCTGAGAGTAGGTCTGGACTTGGCTGGAAGAGAAGATGATCACCTGAATAAGAGGGGAAGATCAGATTAAAGAAGAAAGCATAAAGTCCGTACCGCCGCGATTGCGATTTGATGCGCACTTCGTGCGGAAACAACCAGGAAAAGCAAGGTTGGGTTGGCCGTCACCATGGTGAAGCGATGGGCGGACCGGGGGTGGAAGAGGATGCGTTTGCATCTCACCGCTGGAGCACGCGCCTGAAGATGCCCACAGCAGAAATGGGGCAAGGCAGCGTGGCAGGGGGGAGGGGCGAGCAAGGGATGGGAAAGAGCCGAGATGAGCCAGATCGATTTTCCTGATTTTCGTTCGGCCTGCTACGGAGTTTTTTGTGGGAGACTTTGGACTTGGATATGTCTATTCGTAGCGAGAGGCCAGTCGGAGGGGAAGCTGCGAGGTTGAGGTGCATGAAGGAATCGGGTGTGGATAATGTGATGGAGCTGTTGGTGTAAGAGAGTTGTCGTGTGCATGACTTTAGCGTGATGCGAGGCAGACGTACGACGTACGAAAGAGCAGGAGTCTAAGATGTTAGTTTAAGAAGAGGGAAAAAAAAGGTTGTTGTTTTGTTGTGGGCAGCAACCAGCATCCAACTGGATGACTTGCAGAAAGGACGCGGACTTGGAGAATTCGTTGGGGGCGATGCGATGCGATGCGATGCAGCAAAGTAAACAAAGCGGGTTGCCGATGCGCGATTAGAGCTGCGGGTGATTTGTTTGCGCAGAGCGGCGTGTGTTTGATCGTCCGCTGCTTGCAGTTGCAGTAAGATAGACCAACCAACCAACATCATTATCACAATTCAACCGATACGCTTGAGATCTTGGGACATTCTAGTCTTGAGAGAAGGATATATATGTAACATTATCTTGTTCACATATGAAGTGGCCGTTGAGGTGGCCAACGTTTCAATAGAAGACTTGAGGCAGCTGCCAGGACATCGGGACAAATGTTGGGTTGGCGAGGTGCAAGTGATTAAGCGTGCTTAGCTAAGATTGGCTAATGGGCTGAGCTGACAGCAAGCAAGAGACCCACCCGCGTAGCACTGGAGCAATTGGAACCCCGGCAACAGGTACGTATCTCTGCTCACCTACCCCTGTCTCGAAGCTGCAGGCAGCTGAAGTGCAGACAGAGCAAGAGCGCATCGTGATTCGTGAATGGACCGAAGGTAGCCAATGGCGGGGTAGCTCTTTCCTGAAACCCACCACGAAAAGAGGTACTCACGCACTGTAACCCTTGCCTGCTGAGAGTCGACCCCGTTGCCGTGGATACGTGCCCCACCACGCGAACCCAAACAGGAAAACTGAGGACCCGTTTCTCACGACATTCCCGGCCACCTCCTTCCCATGAGATCCCAGGTCTTTCCTTCCCTCCTGACCGTGAATACAATTCATCAAGTGGCACCTTCCCGTCGCATCTTTGTCGACTTGCCCCTTCTTGTCTGGTTGTTTCCTCCCATCTTCTTTCTCCCACTTTCCACTTTCCCCAACCTCCGCCTTCCGCCATCCATCCCTCCGGAAAAAAAGATCCCATCGGCCATCAACAACTTGGGAGAAACACAGATCGGGCAGTCTCAGACAAATCTCTTCGGCTTCACAGATCCAAGGAGACTGCAGATTTCAAACGCAGCTACATTCTACTACTCCTCTCTCTTGGGCGACTTTTCCCTGCTGGACGATGCACTATACGCCGCAATATTCTCGGTGACCATTCGCTTCCTACTAAGCTTGTCCCCGTCGCAACCGCATCCCAGGTACCGCAGAGAAAGTAAACAAATCGACTGCCTTGCCGCACCCGCACTGGCCTCCCCGCCACCGTGAATAGCATCAACACTCAGCCTTTGCGCTGCGCCCACTCTTTTACACCCACGACCTGCACGCCTTACCGCACTTACCTTAATCCCAATCAATTCCCCGAACCATACCGCCTTTTCTCTTATCCTCACCTTCTTTTGGCTTTCAGTTTGGCCTGTTTAACCCACCATGGACACGAGTTACCTGTCCCAACAGGTCAATACCATCATCGGCCAATTGCACGGTTTATTCGATGAGATCGGCGTTCCGAACCATGATCGCGAAAAGCGCGAGGAAGACGTACGCTTCTCTCAGCTCACTTCCCTTCTCCAGTTCGTGCTGACAATCGCCCATAGCTCTTCGAGGCGCTTTCCAAGGCTCTTACCGACCAGGTGAACCTTGTCACGAACGAAAAGGAGGAAATGATTGATGAAGCCGAGCGCATAATTACCACGATACAGCAGATGGAGGCATCCCTCGACGACAACCGCGCACGCCGAGACCGCAGCGACGATATCCAAATTACCTACCCCCTGACCCGATGTTTGCAGGGCCTCAAGGAGAAGCATAAGCAAGTCAGTAGACTGCATAAGGAGCGTTTCGAACAAGTCAAGAGTGAGTTGGCCGTAAAGCCGGAAGATGCCAAATAAGGTGGTGTACTAACAAGCCATCCAGAGCTTGTCGAAGCACTCGAATCATACTCGTCACATCTTGAACCCACCTTCGTTAAGATTCCTCTGCCGCCCACGGGCCCGAACCAATCCGTCCCTCCCAACTTCGACCTATCACCGTCCTACGTGGACAAGCTCGATCATGAGTTTACGAGAGTCTATGAAGAGTACACACGCCGCGTCGCGACGGTTAAGGCCCTTTGCGAGCACACGATTCAACTTTGGGCCGAGCTGGGCACCCCTCAGGCTCAAACAGACGGTGCTATTGTCAAGTACTACCGCGAGTCACCCGAACAGTTGGGCCTGCACGAGGAAGATATCGAACGCCTCAAGGCGAAGCGCGACAAACTCTCGGACGAGAAGAAGAATCGTGAGAAGCGTCTCAAGGACCTGCGCACGGCAGTCGAGGCCCTCTGGGAAAAGTTGGAGGTTGATATGGGAGAGAGGAAGGCGTTTCTCAATAGCAACCGAGGCTGTGGCGTGCGACAAATCAACGAGTTCGAGGATGAGCTTGTGCGCCTCAACGAGCTGAAGAGGCAGAACTTGCATTTGTTCGTCGAGGATGCGCGGTTCAAGCTACAGGAACTCTGGGACTCGCTCTACCTTTCCGAAGACGAGATGCTTGAGTTCACACCCGCCTTTTCCGATGTATACAGCGATGCTCTCCTCGAGGCTCACGAGCGAGAGATTGCAAGACTGGAAGTTCTCAAGGAACAACGTCTCCCCACGCTTGAGCTCGTTGAAAGACACCGAAGCCTCACCAGTGAGCGCGACGAGCTCGCCGCCTCAAGTCAGGACGCTTCTCGCCTGATGATGCGTGGCCAGAAGGGTGAGAAGCGCGATCCCGGCAAGCTTCTCAGAGAAGAGAAGATGCGCAAGCGCATCGCCAAGGAGCTACCCAAGATTGCCGTCGAGTTGCGTAAAATCCTCGAACAATTCGAAGACGAGTACGGGCGGCCCTTCACGGTACACGGTGAGCGCTACTTGGATGTGCTCGAGGCGGAGGACCGGCCTGCACCTGGCCCGCGATCCAAGACACCGGGCGTAGGAGCCGCTCCTCAATCAGCAGCTAGGCCGAGAGGTCACAGTAGAGCGCAGAGCACCACGTCCATCGCAAGACCGCCCACTCGTAATGGTGTGAGAACACCAGCACCCGCGCCTACGACCAAACGTAGCGCGAACAACATGAACAGCGCGGCTCCATCAACGAGACCTGTGTCTGCTCACGCAAAAGCCCAGGAGATTGCCAGACCGGCATCTTCCATGGGCAGCTTGAGAGAGCGAGCGCAAACTCTCAACCGGCCACCTGGTAGTCCCTCAAGGATCCCGGCTCGGCCCCCATTGACCAACCTCAAGTATGGCAACTTTGGCAACACCTCGCCAGTACAACCGGAGCGACCGGCGTCGCGAATTGACGCCTATGCGACGATCCGAGGTGGTAATCACCAAATGCGTGCCCCTCCGCCCAAGATGCGCGACCTCAGCACGATCGAGCTGGAGACTCCCGTCAATCCTTACAAGTCAGTAGGGTTGGGCGCGAGCATCGTCCGCCAGGTTGAACTTGAGGATCCCTACGACGAGGATTGCCAGCAGCCTCGGCTGATGCGAGCCAACTCCACCCTCTCGCACACTTCTCACGCTTCCCACAACTCGCACGCGTCGTACGCTTCCCAGAGCTCTCATCACTCCCAGGGATCCTCCCAACACGACTACCCGTCTTCGCAGTCCTCAACCATCCGCCAATATCCTCCTTCTGCCTATCCCCAAGCACCGCCACCCCGCCAGATTTCCAACTCATCTAACGGATCGAGTAACGTGACGGGCTCAGAGAACTGGGAGACGTATGACGACGCCAGCGAACCCGAGCAGGATGCTAGCGACACATACTACGCCAAGGTACGAGCTGCCCGCAACGGCACCAAGCGCTTTGAACCCGAAGCTGGATATCGGCCACCGGCCGGCGATCCTAAGAGGCAGCGCCCATTCCCGATGACGGCACCTGGTGGACATGCTGGACATGCCTACGGTGACGGTGAGGGCCGCATCATTTCAGGCAGCGAGTGGACAGACGAGGATGGATACTGAGCGTGGGAATTCGCTCTCTAATTCATTGCTCGTTCTGTTACTTCATCTTGGTGCGCCGGCTGCGGACTTTTTGCAGCCTGATGATAACGTCGGATGATTATGCCTCATGTCTGAACGACGGATGCACTTGCTACTCGCTCATGACGAATATGCCTTTTTTTCTTCTTTGGCAAAGAAAATAATTGGTCGAGGATCTTGGTGTCCGTGGATGCCCTTCGCTTCTTTCCCCGTGTCGTTTATATCTCGGTCGGTTTTGCTTGGTGGAATGTTGAGGGAAGGAATTGGAAGGGTGGCCATTGTGATTTTCTTCCTTCTCTGTGCATACTGGCAGCCGAGCCGCGAGGCATTTGGGATCCTTGTGGTTCATGTTATGACGTGGCCACCTGGACCCATCGACAGCTCTGACGACAACTGTTGTTTTGTTTCTCTTTGTCGGAACACGTTCCAGCTACCCTCGAATCTGGGTATACCACGTCTTGTTTTCCTTGGTCATTGCAAGCAAGTGGAAAGAATTGGAGTTTTTGTTTCTCGAGGCGGTCGGTACTTCTGGATGGGGTGATACCCTTTCCCAACGCCAACCCCCTTGCGAGGATTATGAGCGTACATCTTTGTCTTCGTTTGCTTGGTCAAACCTTTTTGCGTCTTGGTCTTTCTTACACGCGCTTTTCAGCCTCAAGGGATACATAGGAATCTTTTCGTAGTGTAGCAAAAACCAAAAGCAGTGATGCGTACATTATCATCATTATCGTGTCCGGTCTAGACGTGAAATGTGCGCCCCGTGAAGTCGAAATGAAATCGGGTAGGAATATGATGCCACCCTGATCAGCAAAAGCCGCGAGTTCCGGCGTTTGTATCGATTGGTGCTGTGAGTTGTGGGTGAGCTGAGGTAGGAAAGTAAAGTGAGCGAGGAGTACTCCGTAGGGAGGGTATCAACCAGCAAAAGCAGTGAGAGGCCAGAACTAAATGACTCCCGTCCGCTCCCGTCCATCCGGTGCCAGCGGACTACTTTATTAAATGGTTCACTGGGAAGGATGGGCATCTAGCCAGGGCCATGGTGTGTGTAGATCCGCTATGACGGTGGTGATGTCGAGATCTACGTCCGTTTTCCTTGGTGGTGCTTAGTGGTTGCGTCTTGTTAATTAAGGTACTGAGAGGATGTTCCCCCAGATGCGTCATTTCCGCAATACCTTGTAACAGCGTGCTAGTAAGTTTAAATCATTGACTCGCGGATCTAGTCAGGCCACTCAGGTATGGAGTTTCTGTCCATATACTGCGTACAGACAGCAAGTGAAGCTTTCTTGGGGAAGAAACCCCACGGGCGGACGTGAACAGACCCGACGGCCCCGGAGAGGGTGGATACCTACGATGCAAGGTACCTTGCTTGAGAAGTTGAGATGGGCGGAGTCCCGGGGATGAGAAGCCTGACCCAAAGGTCGCCCGGCCACCCGTTCGTTCCATCTTTTTTTCTGCGTCTTGTGTTTTCTGTTTTCTGTTGCTGACTGGCGGTGCGCATCTCCGCAGGAAGCTGGAGCTCAGCCGCAACGCCGCGGTACCTACCATGCTGGTGCAGGTGGCAGGTCTCGTTTCCACTTTCTGCGCCGCGCAGCCGAGTAAATTAGTACCTCGTGCCATTGGTATCCGTAATATTACCACCTTGTCTTTATTCGTCTTCATCTCTGTACAGCTTTCCTTTTTCCTCTTTCTTCAACTCGACTCCTATCTGCCTCGCTTCCTAGGGATCTTACTTTACCTCAATCTCAGCCGCACGCCTTTATCCAATCCTGACGACGATCACCCGACCCCTCCTGTACTTTCTTTGCTCGAATCTACCCATCTTCCGTACGCCCAGCAACCAACCACCTCGACTATCCGCGACCAAGGCGAAGCTCCCAGGATGACAGAAACATCCTTGCCCTGCTGATCGACCAAAACCCTGATCACAACTCAATAGCCCTCCGATGCTGCCGTCCTTCACTACAATACCATCCCGCGGTCGTCCATCGCCATGATGATAAACACCCACCCCAACCACAACCACCACCATCACCCACCCTCGGGCGGTGCCTCCGACGCAGCCGCAGCTCTAAAGGGCGCGAACCTCGCCTTCAACAAGACGAAACCGAAGCCCATCCCGCCCCCAAAACCCACACCAGATGCCAGCAACATCACCCGGCGCCGCGGCGCGAGCCTCATCGCCGCCTCCACCGCGTCAAACTACGATCGAAGCACGAGCACAAGCCCAATACAGCGCCAACACACGGGCGCGAGCCTGGCAACGACCCCAGGCGACAGCCGCTTCGGTCGCGATGGCACATCCGACATGCGAGACCGTCTCTCCAATTTCCTCGCCTCGAGTCCCGCAGCCTCGTCGACGACATCCCACCTCGCGCCGCACACGACGTGGCTCGACCCAAAAAGCCCGAGCTACATCGCCGCCACGCTAGCCGCCTCGCGGAGCGCATCGCCTAGTCCGCAGCCGCACGCGAGTCCCGCCGCATCCGCGCTGACGCCCGCGCAGATGAATCAGTTACAGCAGATGCAGCTGGCGAGGAGAAACCGGCGCGGCAGCGGCGGCGGGGAGACGGAGAGCGTGGTGAGCAGCCTGGATTTGCCGGATACGACATCCATCCCCGCCACGGGTCATTTGATAAGCATGTTTGAGCGAGGGGGCGGGGAGGATGTTGATCCTGTGAAGAAGAGCGGCGGGGATGTTGCGGCCAGGCCCAAGGTTCGGCCGTTGACGCCCGAGAGGGAGTTGAGTCCTGCCCGTGCCAAGGCGGCGAGGATGGGTATCGTTGAGGAGGAGGTCGGTGAAGGAGAGCGGAGGCCGGCAGTGCCGAGGACGAAACCCAAGGTCAAGCCAAGGCCTGTTACGCCGAATATGGTTGTCGAAAATGAGGAGGCCAGGGGGGATGTCACGCCGCAGGCGAGGAAACCCACGCTCAAGTCGTCGCCTGCGAAACCTGTTTTGTCGCCGGCCAAGGCTGTGCACAGGCAGACTGTGTTGGAGCATTTGCCGCGTGGCAGGGAGCCAGAGACCACTGTCAACATGTCATCCAAAGCTTCAGAAGCCCCGGAAGTGCGGTCAAGGTCGGAGCTCACGAGGGTGCCTATTACCCAAACGCTCATGCCGGAGCCCAAGGCCGCGCAGCCCCCTACGACGCCGGAACCAAGGAGGTCGCGGACCAAGGCCAAGCCGGTTGAACCTGTCTCGCCGCCCTTTGTCGGGAGAGACGACGGGATCGCTTCCCCTGAGCTGAAGAGACCGGTGTCAAAGAGCAAGTTGCAGCCGCCCACACCACCTCAGCCGCGTGGTACGAAATCAAAGGAGCGGGAGCCTCCTCCATTGAAGAAGCCTCGGAGTATGGCATCGGTTTATGGACATGGTCACCTCCACGAGCCGTTCCCTCGGCCAGAATCTGGGCCAAGGCCATCGACTGCTGATACAAGCTCTTCTAACGACACGTTTGTTTCGGCAGAGTCAAATCAGACCGCCGTTCCCGAATACGTGCCATCTCGCTCGACGGCTCATCAGACACAATCTACGCACAGCACCCCCGGCCGCTCATCAGCAAACAGCTCACCAAGCCGAACAACTCCGCGTCGCACACCCGCCTCGTCGACTACAAGTCTACCGCTGAATTCTCTATCCAACGCGATCATGGCCGGATCCCTTGCCGCGGCCCGCTTGACACCCTCAAATACGGGCAACTCTACGCTATCTCCGCCCCAGTTACCTAACCGCACAAAGTCACCACGCATGCGACAGACCCTCCGCCAGCCGCCGTCGAAGTCGGACGACGAGGATGAGATCCGCAAGAAGAAGCACCAGCGCGCCAGCAACAAGCACTCCCACAAGGAGGGCGCGCGACGGCGATGGCGAGACGAGATTACGGTCCGCGAACGCAGGCGGTACGAGGCGGTGTGGGCGAGCAATCGCGGCGTGCTGCTCGTTGACTCTGCTTCAACCACGGGCTTGACGATTCAAAGTCTCGGCGGCAGCCCGCTGCCTCATGACGCAGCTGACTGCGTGGTGGACGTGGTGGCGCGCGAGGTCTGGCGGCGTTCGCGGCTGCCGCAGGAGGAGCTGGCTGAGGTGTGGGACGCCGTGGACCGGAGCCATCGAGGGATGCTGGGCAAGGCTGAGTTCGTGGTTGGGTTGTGGTTGATTGATCAGAGGTTGAGAGGGCGCAAGATCCCTGCGAGGGTGAGTGCCAGTGTGTGGGATAGCGCGCAGGGCGTCAAGGTGCTTTCGCCCAAGGTGAAAAAGTGAAGGCAGATTTGGGAGTCTCTAAAAGGCAAAACGGAAAGAAGCCTGAGAGAAGAGTTGGGAATGATGGCAAGGAAGAGAGCGCATTTTACGCGGTATGACGCAGCATGGCATAGCATAGCATTGCATCCTTTTTTTTTTTTTTTTTCCTCTGTTTCTGCTTTCCGCGTGCTTGTATTGATACCCTTGATGTAAGGTAGATGTCTCTGACGATAATATCACGCCTTGAACAGCTGACCCCGCATGGCGCGCATTACCGTTTACTCTCTATTTCTGCCCGAGCACTTTGTGAGTTTCTGAGACATTTGTCGAGCTTTGATCCTTGTAGTGGTTTTTGCAGGTCTGTGAGTCTGTGTAAGTTCATCTGATGACTTGGACTTGCAGATCAGACTACAGCGATGTTCCTGGGTTGCGATACGGTTAGGGTGGTGGTTGGAGGATTGAAAGATCACTTGGCTTGTGTGGATGGGTGAACGGCTTTCTTCATTCATGTGAGTTGGGCTCGTCTGGCCTACATGAGACTGTTGACTTTGAAGGCTCCAGTTGGAGTCGATTGAGGAAGGCGATTTGGGCACGTCTGATAGTCCGGATCTCAAGGGCGGCGGGAAATGCAATCTTGCCGGCGCGGATTCGTACGTGGCAGCCGATTCGGTGGGGCCGATCCGAGAACGATGGTCATGTCGAACATGTCAAAAATATGTCAAGTTAACGGCGCCCTTGCATGACTCGATGCTCCACCTCTGTTTTACACTTGCTTGGTCTCCAACTTGAACAGGGCTACTGACTGGATGTTGAGTTTAGACCAATCAGCGTCTATATACTCGTCTATTTTGGAGATTCAGTGTGCTCCTGTCCTGTGGATTCGAAGTAACTTGCAACGATGGATGACAAGACCCTGTGGGGATTCGGCACATGGAAAAGGCGTGGGTCAACGACACTGGACACTGGACTGAGGGAAATTTTCTTGACGATGCCCCGGTGTGGCGGTTCGGTGGGTTCTGGGGTGACAAGCCGGCGAGTGGTTGTTGTATTTAGATTCTGTACTGTTCACCATCTCAGATGACATTTTCTGACAGATTTGACTCATCATATTGGAACCCATTCAATTTTTCAATCTCCCTGTAAGATCAAGACAAATCAACTCTCAGACCTCATCCGCAAGACATCCGAGCATCTCACGATACGGACTCTACTCAGGGGTAAAATCACGCATCACCACCCACCACAACTCCCCAATTCTTACAACCAACCATCGCAACATAAGAACAACGGCAATCTTATACACCAATACCGCCCGTCATAACCACCTCCAGCAATGACAGTCTCAACCCCCCAAACACCCCTCTCCTTCCGCCCCGCCACACCCTCCGACGTCCCCACCCTCCTCCCCTTAATCCGCTCCGCCTACCGCGGCGAATTCTCCCGCAAAGGCTGGACGACGGAAGCGGATCTAGTCGCAGACCAACGCATCGACGAGCGCGGCCTGCTCGCCAAGATCACCGAGCCCGAGGGCGCGGTTCTCATCGTCACCGATAACTCCACCGACGACGCCGTCACCGAGAAGCCACCCACCCCGCTGGCATGCTGCGAGATCGTACGCAGTAAACAGAATCCCCGAGTAGCGTATTTCGGCCTTTTCGCCGTCTCGCCTGAGCGGCAGGCTGGCGGGGTGGGGAGGCGGGTGTTGGAGTTTGCGGAGGGGTATGCGAAGCGGGAATGGGGAGTGGCGAGGATGGAGATGTGTGTGCTTTGGATGAGGGGGGAACTGATTGCGTGGTATGAGAGGAGGGGGTATGTGAAGACTGGGGAGAGGAGGGAGTTTCCGTACAAGGAGATGGTTGGGGGTGTTGCGTTGAGGGATGATTTGTGGTTTGAGGTTTTGGAGAAGGGGTTGTAAGGGCCGTGATGGTCGAAAAAGAGTTAGGAGAGCGTGTACTGCGAGGATGTGTAAGTTATGAGGAGTGGGATGGTGTTGGGATAGAAGCAACGAGGTTGGCTGATAAGACTTTATAGATGGTTAGAGCGAGATGAGGCTAATGTCGAAAGTCGTCAGCTCTCACTGGCGTCCTAGGAAGAAGAGAAAATACAAACAAATCAAACACGTCTCATTCCCAAACACGACAACCTCATAGACAAGCCTACGCAGGCCCAATCTGAACCGCTACATTGCTCCCGGAGAGAGGAACAGACCACCCGCCCCTCGCCTGCGCGATCCCTGATGTCTTAACCTTGAACGCGCCAGTCCCAGTCGTACTCTCCAACCAGACAACCGCGCTCGCAGCCTTCGGGACACCATCCAACTGCGCCAACGTGACAGAAATACTCTTCGAAGAAGCCGTAAACGTGAAGTCCTGGATAACCCCAGCATCGACACTCACAAGCACCCCCAAAGGCCCGATAAATACCTTCCTCCTAACCGCGTCCTTGGTCGTAACGCTCACCGCCCCTGAACCACTTCCGCCAGCCGTAACAACACCTCCAAACGCCAACACGCCGAGCTCGGCGTCCTGCACCACGTACGTGCCCGATCCCAACGCAAGACCTAAAAAGTTGGGGCCGTAATCGCCGCTGATGCCGTCCCATTTCAGCGTGTCGGGCCAGCTGTGGAACGAGGCAGCGGCGAAGCCGTCTTGGTTGATGTTGGAGAGGGGGCCTGTGGTGCCGCCGTAGCCTGTGCGGAGGAGGTAGGTGTCTGTCGGGCTGGAGCGGAAGGCGGAGAGGAGGACGAGGGCGTTCAGGCCGGAGCCGTAGTGGTGGATTTGACGTTCGATGCGGCGGAGTTTGCCTCCGTAGCTGGTGGGCTGGTTGTTAGATGTCGAAGTCCATTGTTGAGAGAGAGGCTCGTGGTGAATGGAAGGGATGGAGTTGAAGGATTTGGGGATAAATGACGACTTACATGTTGTCCCAGTAGCGGCGAGCGTTGCCGTTCCAGCCCCAGTGAGGGACGGTTGGCATGAAGCCGAGGACGCTGTTGACGGACTTTGTCGCCGTATTGGTGTAGCCAAAGTACCTTTGATATCTGTTAGCCAATGTTCCCAAGCGAACTTGTAACCGTCTCACGCCTCGAAAGCCTTGAGAGGGATCTGCCGGAGGAAGATTCAAAGGACCGGAAAACTCACTTTGCCCAGTAATAAACACCCTCTTGCCCAGTCGAATCCCACGCCATCTCACTCCCAAACGGCACCTCCTCCGTATCCCACTGCGCCGCCCGCGACTTCATAGCAGCAGACAAAGCACTCGCTTTAGTCGTCTGCCCCTCGCGTCCCAAATCGGCCAGGATCTCGCCAAACACAGTCTCCCCCATAAGCCCGACGCGGTTATACCCGACATCCCCCTTCATCGCCCGCATAACCGTCTCATATGCCTGGTTCAGATACCAGTCCCACGCGTGCGTCTTAAGAAGCGCCGGGTAAGCCCGTCCGACGCGGTAGAGCGACCAGTAAGCGCCCGCGACGTGGACGTAGTTATAAGCGCGGTCAATGGAGTAGGCGGCGGCCTTGTTCCAGGACGTCCAGGAGGTCCAGTCGATGGAGGTGGAGTAGGCGTACCCCGGCACGGCGGCGGGCTCGTAGAAGAAGATTGCTTTGCGCACGGCGAAGTCGGCGGTTTGGATCGTCTTCCAGAGGACGCGGTCGACGAAGGCTTCGAGCTTGGTCACCTCGTCCGCGTTTGGTTGGACGGCTTGCTTCATGAAGGCGGAGAGGTACGAGCCTGCGCCGGCTTCGTCGCTGAGGCCGGCGACCCATGCGCGGGAGTCTTGTGTTACGATGGATTTGGTCTCGTAGTCGTATGTCATCACCGACGGCGCGCGGCCAAAGGGGTCTGATGTGTCGGTGAAGTATTGCGCCGTGGTGAGAAACTTGCCAAGGCTGGCGACGGCCTCGGTGGATGATTTGGTCACGTAGTAGTGGATTGTTTGGAGCTTGCCGTCGGCGTAGGTCACGGTGAGGCGGACGCGGCCCCAGGCTGTCGTTGAGGGGGTGACTGTGTATCTTCCCGCCGAGACAAGGGTGACCGTCAAGGCGCCGGCTGGTTCCGAGGCGATGGATTGGACCGTGGACTGGGCGTATTGGAGGAAGAGCTGCGCTGGCTCGCCACGTGGGATGATGTAGCCCGGCACGCCGACGGCGGTGGGCGTACCTGTACCGCGGACGGTGGCATCAAGCTCCCGGACGCCGCCCTTTGCGACGGAGAAGCGGACTCCAAACTGGAGTGACTGGCCTGGTTGAAGGGTCCTGGACGAGGGAACGTTCCATGGTGTTTGAGAACGCCACTCATTCTCGGCCCAGGCCTTGGTGAGGACCTGCCACTCGTAGAAGCCTTCAAACGTCTGGCTGCTGTAGTAGGTTCCCTCGTAGCTGCGCTCGGCGAGGTTGCGGTAGGCCTCAAGGGGTGTGTCGCCCAGCGGGGTGACAGCGAGAGCGGCGCCGGTGCCGCGGGTGGGCGCCACGCGGATCTGGCCGGCGTGCATGCCGACGTAGGGATCCGAGAGGGAGCAGACGCGCTGCATGTCGGCGGCGTAGCGGTTCGTGAAGATGCTGTTGAATTCGGCCGGGAAGCCAAGGCTACCAATCTCGATGGCCGAAGAGCCCGAGTTCTGGAGCGTGAAGCGCAGGCCGAGGTCGCCGGAGACGTCGAGCCATTCTCGGGTGATGTTGAGCGGGCTGCCGGAGGGGAGGGTAGGGCCGAGACGGGAGGAGGCAAGGATGCCGGTGGCCGGGGCGATGGTGGTAACGGGCTGGCGGGCCGCGGCGGAGTCGCCGTTTGTCCAGGCTGTTGTGCCGGATTGACGGTAGCGGTAGGTGATGTCGCCCCAGTGGTACTGGCCGTTGCGGGCGCGGAGGGAGAGGTAGTCCAGCGGGAGGAAGTCAAAGGTGTCGCCGGCGGGTTTGAGGGAGGCTAGGACTTGGGCGTTCTTGACGAGTTGGAGGTTGAAGTTCTTTGTTGCGAGGGTGATGTATCCGCTGCTGAGGCCTAGGTTGTCTTGGGAGAGGACACCCGTGACGAAGAGGCCGGCAGACACGAGTGTGCCGAGAAAGGAGACCATCGTGGCAGAAGTGGCAACCTGGGCGGTTGAGTGAGACCTGTCGACTACAGATCTGAAGGCCAACTTGCAAGTTCATTCGGACTTGCTCTTATATAATGTATCCAACATGATGGCTTAAGGCAACTCGGTTACGTTATTGATGATGCTTTCGCCTACCGTGAACTGAGGGGTTCATTGAGGCGAACGATTCAACTGCAACCCAAGGTGCATACTGTAGGTAGATGGCGATGCCACCTCGTGTCCGGCATCGTGCCCGATCACACCTGTACAGATGCGGAACGGAGCTTCACCCAAAACCTCTTTGTCTTGACAAAATCAGATCGGACAGACTCTCACACGTCGCTTTTGGCTCATAATCTGTGGATAACTCCTCCGGCACAAACGCCCGAGTGCGACACAGGATCGGGCGGCTGACCCGACTCTTCCCAGCGACTTTAAGCATTTAGGATTGTGATCTGCGCTTACCTTGAAGTCACACACCTTTCCCTCTCTGGATAACCTCAACTTGGAAGGTCAAAGGATGCTAGACGTGATTGAGCATCGAACCAAGCCCGTATCCCTCCTTCTAGCGCCAGAAACTAGCTGGGTTTAACGCGGGGTACCAAGTTGCCAACAGCCCATCGACCGTTGAATGCAACCCTCAAAGTCGCCTGGTCTCATCTTGATTGGGCCGCAAATAGAGAGTGACATTTGATGCCACTGAGGCTCCATCCCTCCAACGGGGGAATCAAAATCCACGCATGGTTCACGCCGGCTGCGCGGCACCAACGTAGATTATCAGAGATTGAATTCCAAGACTCTCTAAAGAAGCTGAGCCGGGTGGGATACAGACTGAAATGATGAAATCAAGTGGGATAATAGAGCAGGTAATTAACCCAGTACGTAAAGGATGCGAGAGCGAGGCGACGGTTACCTAATTGACTCTGTTAAAGTTCTTCGAGAAGGAGAATAATGAATTGACTCGGTCGCTCTCATGGACACCCCGGTTGTGCCATGTTAAGGGGGGCAGCAAAAGTACGAGGTCGCTTGGGGGTTTTAGCGGACGATCTGGCGCAAAGCCAATTTATTCGTGTCACTCCCGAAATTCCAGGGGAAGCAGAAAGAGTGGATGCGCTCAACTAAGGTTATTCATGACAGAGACTCTCAAACTATGTCTTAATGACTTTTCTTAAGTATCAGCAGACCTACCCGATCCTGGGAACACTCTCTAGTTTCACTCGAACTGTCAGTCAACTCTTCGAATCACTGTGTGATTCTTCCATTCTTTTGTCTATCGCTGCTTACTTCCCTTCCATTCGTTACCCATTCGTGTGCCCCATCTCAACCATGTTCAACAACCTCGTGTGGGCGAGTCTCGCGACTTCGCTGCTGGTCCAGCCCCTGAGCGCGGGCCTCATCCCGGTCCGCCGGCAGTCCACCTCCACCACCTTCAAGTCCACCGGCAACCCGATCCTCGCCGATGGCTCCGTCTACTCCGCCGACCCGGCGCCGCTCGTCGTCAATGACACCCTCTACATCCTCTCCGGCCGCGACGAGGCCGGCCCCAACGAGAACGGCTTCGTCATGAACGAATGGCAAATCTTTGAGGCCAAGAATCCGGATCCGGCCGGCGCCGACTGGACCCTCCACCGCGACGTTGCCCAGCCCAACTCAATCTTTTCCTGGGCCGCCCAGGGCACCGCCTACGCCAGTCAGATTGTTCAGGGCCCGGATGGCAAGTTCTACTTGTACAGCCCCGTCACACAAAAGTCAACCTCCGCGTCGGACCCCTTCGCCATCGGCGTCGCCGTCTCTGACAGCCCTCTCGGCCCCTTCAAGGACGCCCACCCGAGCGGTCCCATCATCTCCCAGACGGTCCCCTCCCCCGGCAACAACATCCAGAACATTGACCCGACCGTCCTCGTCGACAATGGCAAGGTCTACATCTACTTCGGCACCTTCGGCTACCTCAAGGGCTATGAGCTGGACACCGACATGGTGACAATCAAGGGCTCCGTCGTCGACGTCGACTCCCTCACCGGCTTCTTCGAGGCCCCCTGGCTCATGAAGCGCAACAGCACCTACTACATGCTCTACGCCGCCAACAACGCCGGCGCGGACTCCCCCTGCACGCCCACGAGCTACCACGCCTGCCTCGCCTACGGCACCGCCGAGTCCCCCCTCGGCCCCTGGACCTTCCGCGGCGTCTTCGTCGACATCGTCTCCTCCACCACCTCCCATCCGGGCGCCTACCAGCTCTCCAACGGCGAATGGGGTCTGGCCTACCACACCCGCGACGCCGAGGGCGGCACGCACTTCCGCCGCTCCGTCGCCATCGACAAGATCACCTGGGACGACTCTGCCTCCCCGCCGGCCATCAACAAGATGGTCCAGACCAAGCGCGCCGCCGCCGCTACCGAGCCGACGCGCAACATCGCGCCCAAGGCCGTCGCCTCGTCGGCGGGCGAGACCCCCATCCAGTACTGGATCAAGTCCATCAACGACGGCCGCGTCGAGGAGGCGCCCCTGCCGCCCGACTACTGGTCCTCGTACAACGCCGAGCAGTCCCCCGAGACGAGTACTCTCACCCTGACCTGGAACAGCACCGTCGAGCTCAACGGCGTCGCGCTGGCGCTGTTTGCTGATCAGGATGCCGGTGCCAACGTTGGTGTCGCGCCGCCCAAGTCGTGGACGGTCGAGTACCAGGATGGCACCTCATGGAAGGCTGTCTCTGCCACGTCGTTCCCGACAGATGTCTCGGATACGCCCAAGGAGGTCAGCTTCACGACTGTTTCGACCAAGGCTTTGAGGGCTGTTTTGACCGCCTCTGGAAGCGGTGGGCAGTTTGCAGGTGTCGCTGTTAAGGAGTTCTTTGCGTATGCGCCTACCGCTGCGTAAAGATCTGCTAGGTGATGGCGTATTCCGGACCTTTAGTAGGAGATCCGTTTCCTGTTGATACCAACTTGAACCTTCTTGTTGTCCATACTTTTAAAGATGTATACAGTCTTGTGTAAGATATGTAAATAAGTCAAATATCAAGTGCCATCTTGGACACATTTTCATCAAAGTGAATCTTCGTTGCTACATCTTTGTGAGATGGGTCAACCTTCATCTTCAAGCCATATACGTGCCCCCTGCTTCCAGTGTTGGTATGACTATCCAGAAAGGAGCACTGTGCGGACTCTTACATGCTGGTGATCTTTGCAACTGCTTCAGAGATAGCCATCATCAACGGCTGAGATCAGTTTGATGATTAAGGAAATGCGGTAGCAGAGTTGAGACCCAGGTGCGAGCATGACCAGACCGATGAAGGCAACTTCTCCCCTCGGTCAGAGAAGTTAGACTAGCGATTTGTGAACAAACAACGCAGCCGCGGCATGTCCGAGCTGCAAGCAAATGAATGTGATCTGAAATGACGAAGGAATTTTTCACGTACAATGGTTGATCGGGGTCCTTGCGAGGTGCGCAAATGTGGAACTAACACATAAAGTTGCGGGGATGCACATCGCTGGCTGCAATGAGACTCTATCTCCTCACTGCCGCAAGAGGCTGGCCATGGGTGCGACTTTTCCACAAAGAATCAACGCTGATGGTTCGTAATTAAAGACTCGAACATTTGACACATTGCTTTTGGCTGAAGATTTCTGTCACTGCATACAATTTCAATGACCACCCGCACCGAATGATCAAGGCATGCTAGAATTCTCGACTCACGATAACGAGGCTTAGCATTCGGATTGTCCGACCTCTTCTCCTCATTGTCTTATTTCGAATCTCTCTGGCGTGGCAGTGTACAAGCGCACAGTGGGTCGTTGAATACGTAGTTCTAAGTTTACAGTGGGGACCCATTAGTTTCAATACAACCCACTAATTTACGCGTCCCAACGCGTCTTCTACTATACATCCCTTTTCTTCTCAACCACCATAACTTGAGCAAATAGAGGCTAGAAATCGCGCTTTTAGACTTGAATTATTAAGAAATAAGAAGTTATATTATAGGTAATTAAATACTAGTAGGTAGTTATTATTACGTTAGTTATAAGTAGTAAAAGCTACTATAACGTAGTATTACTTCCTAATTACTCCCTTAGTATAATATAAGTAGTACTTTAACAGTTTAATACTACTTATTTTTTTGAGAACTTACTCTAGCTAGGCTAGCTAGAGAAAGTTTTAAATACGGAGAAACGGGCTATAGTCAAGTTTATAAAAGTTAGTTATTAATAACTATACTAATAGCTTATTACGGAGTAAAATGGTAAAATAAGCCTTAATACGATTAAATAGGTCCTATATAAAATAAGATATTATAAATGAGTAGTTATAAAAAGGCCTTTTATAATATTAAAAATTATACCTTTATAGCTCCGATTTATAAAAAAAATAGTTTAAAAACCTTCAAGAATTAATAATAATATATAGTTTAATAAAAAGATCTTATATAGAGATTTCATTACTAATTCTTTATAATTTAGGCCTAATTCTTTAATAAGAACTTATATTAAAATAATACTTTCATTCTATAAGAGATTAGGCTATAAGCACTTAACTAGCGAGGCTATAATATAGGTATAAGTATATTATAAGACTAAAGCTTATAGAGTCCTTCGTACGGGCTCTGTCTTATAGAAAGTTCTTTCCTAAAATAATCCGAATCTTTAGTTACTAACTTATTAATAACCTATTACTATATATATTTCGAATCTATTATAATTACTCCCCCCTTATATAACTTTAGTCCCTAAAGTTATTATATAATCTCCTCTTTTAATACTAATAATAAAGCCGTTAACGTTATTATTTATAATAGTTTCCTTAAGGCGTTAATAATACCCTTTTTTATTAAAAAATAAGGTATTGCTCTTATTTTATTATTTAATAAGTACTTTATTAATATTATTTAGTAATAGCGCGCCGACTAGTTACTAAGTTAATAGTACGTATTCGTAGTAAAATATTCCGACTTTTATAATATATAAGAGCTTACCTAACCCGCGGTTATTATTATTATTAGGCCCTTTAGTAAAGTAAAAGATTTTTTTTTTATTATTAATCGCGTATTTATTTTTCTTCCCCCCCTTTATTTAGTAACCGTTCCGTGAGTTCTTTCTTACGTAACTATACCTTTTTTTTTTATAATATTCTAAATTTTATATTATTTCTTAATTACGATCCTTTTATTATACTATTACTAAGTATTTACTAAAATATCTACTATTTCGTATATTTAGGATATAATTAATATAAAAGAGTTCTGCTAGGGGGGCTGTGTCAGTTGGCTGGGCGGGCTGTGTCCCACTTTTCCTAAACTTATTCGACTAATAAGAGGCCAGGGATTATTCCGACCGATTTTTATTACTACTAATTACTTACTTCTACTTCTACTTCTACTTACTTACTTCTACTTACTTACTTTAACTTACTTATTTTAACCTCGCTATTGCTACTTATAAAAAAGAAAACTATTCTGACTTAGTTAGCTAATTAAAAGCCGTAGTTAAGAAAGTTTTAATTAAAATTAATAAAAATCGAGATTTATTAAGATCTCTTAATTATTATAATAAAAACTAGAATAATTTTCGAATTATATAAGTTTACGTAAATTAGTTTTATATAAGGTTAGTAATAAAAAATTAAAATTAATTACTTACTGTAGTTAGCTAAGAAAATTGTGATTATCCTATTAGTTAGAAAAAGTGGGACATAGCCCGCCTAGCCAACTAACACAGCCCCCCTAGCAGAACTTATATAAAATATAACCCTAAGAAGGGCTTTTATAGTCTCCGTAGTAGTACTCCCTATATATATTACTTATTTAGTATATATTATAATATTAACGAGCTCGTCTATGTCGCTAGTACTTATGTTACTATATATATTATTTATTAAATTAATAAAAAAAAGTGTTTTACTATAAGTTATCGAGTTATTACTAATCTATTACTAAAGTATTAAGCTAACGATGTTTTTTTAAGTTCTTAAAGAGCTATATAGTACCGCCTAGTTTACTTAGAATACTTTTATAAAGTTCTATAATATTAAAGAGTAGGATAACCTTAGCTCTTATAAGCGCAGCCGCGTTCTTTATACTTTTAGTTTTATTACCCGTACGTAAAAGAAGGTCGCCGTTTATATTATTAACTTATTAATAAGTAATAAAAAAAAGAAAATCTATCTTAAGTAGGCTACTTTCTAAGAGTTTATTACTAATTATAAGTATTTAAATTTATTAATTTTAATTATAATAAGTTATTAATAATTATTTAGTAAATATTTCTTTTTATTAACTTAGATTTCTCTCCTTAGGCTAGTATTTTTAATAATAATAATAAGGCTAAGATTATCTCTTATTTTAATCACCTCTAGCTAGTTTACTTTTATAATAATAACTATGCGACCGCTTTATAAAATAACCTTAATACTCTAACTTAGTACTATAAAAAGACTCCCCGGGGTATTATTATTATACGTATCTAGGAGTTCCCTAGTTTTTTTACTTTTTATAAGCGCGTTACTAAGTATTTAATAAATAACATACTTATTTACCCCGTTACTATTTATAATACTACCCCTATTTCTTATAATCCTAAGACTCGGACTCTTATTAAAAAACGTACTCTTATTACTAACTATATTTTTAATAATAAAAATAAAAAAAACTATACTAAGTCTAAGCCTAAGTTTAAGAAGTTTTAAGCTAAAGAAATTACGTTTATAAGATTCGATAGCAAATTAAAAAATTCTCTTAATTAGCGTTATAATAAGTATTACTACTTTATTATTAATAACTTACTAACTCTTACTTATAATACTCTCTTTTTTATAAAATAATTTATTTTAGCTCTTAGTTATATAACTCTAGATCTTAATATTACTAATATTATACTTTTCTCCCTCTAAGTAAAAGCTCTATAATATTTAATAATACTATTACTTTAACTAAAACTAAAGCTAAGAGTCGTAATAAGTAGTTCGATATTAACTTATTTTTTATAAATATTAATATTACTAAGGCCCCTTAGCTTAGTTATAATAAAAATAATATTTTTAAAAATACTCTCCCTCCCCGACTTATTAATAATAATAATAATATTCCGCCTCTTATCGTAGTTCTTATTATAGTTCTTACTATTGCTCTAATTATAGCTCTTATTATTACTCTTATTATAGCTCTTATTACTACTCTTATTATAGTTTTTAATAATAACCTAGTAATAAACGCTCTATAAGTCGCTACTATTACTATATATAATACTCTATTTAATTTTAACTACCTTTTTACGGCCCGTTATAGTATTAATAAGGCTAACGGCCTTATTCTAAATAGTTAGCTAAGTATACGCATAAAGCCCCCCTATTATACTATTACTAAGTAAACTACTATTATTAACTATTATATTTTAAAAGTGCGGGCTAGAAACGCTACTATTACTATTAGTATTACGTAGGTTACTCTTCTAATATAACTAGGTCTTAGTAACTTCTTAGTAATATATTACTAAGGATTATAATATTATATTTTTTTCTTAAGAATTACGCCGGGCTAAATAAAAAGGGTTTTATAAAATATTATTAATTAACTTATTTTTAGTAATTTTTTATTATAAATTTAGTATTTATCGTCCCATTTTATATATATTCGTTTCTTATAACGTTCGAATTCCTTAACTACTTTTATTATTTTATTAAAATACTTAGTAAGTTTTTACGTATTATACTTAATAAGCTATTTAGCCTATTTAATAAAATATTATAAGTCTTTCCCTTTACTTTACTTTATAATAATTTTTTTAACTTCTTAAATATCTTATTTATTTTCTAACTCTAAGAAGTTCGCTATTTAATTATTAACTATTTAATAACTTCCTTATGGTTTAAGCTAAGAAACTAAGAAAACGTTATATATTCTCTAGTACTATTTTAGTAAATATACTTAATATACTTATTTATTAACTTTTTTAACTATTACTATTTTAATATACCTCGGCGCTAACTTATTATTTTTAAATCGTATATTTTTTATTAATAAGCTAATAATCTTTTTATAATTAAACTTTTTTAGAGTATATTTTTTATTATAATAAGCTACTTAGCTCTTAGAGGCTTATACTTAGGCTTGCGTAGCCTAAGCTCTAATTTCCTTAATTTTCTAAACCTTTTTCTAAACTCCTTAGACTATAGTTTTATAATTAAATATATATTTAATATACCTAAAGTAATAGTTATATAATACTATATATAGAAATACTTTTATAGTAAAAGTTTAGTTATTATTATATATAAACTCGGCCTTTTTTAGTTATATTACTTACTTATTTAACGAGCCCTTGGTATAGATCCTTAAGTACTTTTTTAATATTTAATAAGTCCGCTCTATTTAACTATCCGTTTATAAGTAGTATATAGTAAATAGTTAGCCCTTTGGGGTCCGGTCCGCCTCATTGGGGGCCATCTTCGCCTTTACGGGCAAGCTGGTTTATTAGGGTTAATATCGAGTGTCTTTATTACGTACTTTAACAAAACTTCATAACTAACTATAGCCAGCCGCAGCCATTACTAAGTAGCTATTAATATAGCTCATCCCGTTACTAATAACATAACATATTAATAACCTTCCGAATAGCCAAAACCTACCTCTTATTTTTTAACTTATTTTTTAACTTTAAAATATCCTTTTTAGTTTTTTTAAACTTCTTATTTTATTACTACGATATTAAGGTATTAATTATACTCTATAGTTAATTAAGTATTTTATTAAGGTTATATTATATAAGTTAGGTATTAATAATAATAATACTTATATTAATATACGTATTTTAGATCTTTAAGTTAATAATATCTAATCCGTATTCCTTAAAACGACCTTATTATAGTTCGGGGTCCTCTAGTATAATACTTATAAGATCGAACTTCTAGCCCTTAAGGCATCCCTAGGGGTCGATAATAACTAGGCGTTTTAGTATTTTAATAATATATATTTAAGAGTAGGTAAACGATTCGATAGTAATAGTAATAGGGTAATAGTAATAGATAGTAAGGGAAGCGTTTTTTAATTTTAATAAAGGAAACGAGGTAATAAATATATATACGTATATAAGTTAAAGTTAAAAAGTAGATATCGTACTTATAAAGGTCGATATTATTCTTAATAACGGTAATAAGGGCATTTCTAATACTATTATTATGAGCTATAGTTACTTAGAGGGTAATAAACTTAGCTAAGTAGGCGGCTTATAAGGTAGTAGCGTCGGGTACTTAATATCGCTATTAATAATCCGTAGTTATAAACTTTATAAAAGGAAAAGTTAAAAAAGTAAAAAATCTAAAAAAAATAGTTTATCGAGATAGTAGGAGTATCTATTAATACTATATATTAATACTATATAAATAATACTGAGAACCGCCCGAGTAGCTAATAAAGGTAGGATAAAAAAATAAATAGTAAATAGTTAGTAATATATCGCCCGTTCCTTAGCGAACTCTTTTTAAAACGCGCTTATAAATAGCTTATTTCTATTTATAATAATACTTTTTAATATACTAAACTTATACTCTACTTTTTAATATAAGATACTTATTATTTAAGCTACGTTAAGTATTTTAATAATAAATAAGAACTTTGCGAATTTTATTATATAATAAACAATAATTAAAATATAATCGTACTTTATGCCGTTATTACGAGCGCTTAGTAATAACCTTATAATAAAGTCTATAGATATTTCTTAAAACGGGTATAAAAGTAATAATAATAACTATAACTACTTATATAGCTTATATCTTAGGGTTATAATTCTTAAATAATACTTATAGTTCTTAATATATTCCTAAACGTCTTATTAAATATCCTCTTAATAGAATTTCTTCTAAATTAGCTCGAGAGTTTTTATAGCTCCTATATAACTTACCCTATAATCGTTATAATATTAGTAAAAGATCTCTATTTAAAAAAACTCTACTTAAAGAATAATAAGTTTTTGTTTAAAAAAATAATATATTTTATTTATTAAGTAAATATGCTCTTAGCTCGCTAGCCGTAGTACGAACTCTTATTAATTATAATATATAAAACTCGTTTTTAGTTTATAATCCTCTAACGAGCTCTTTAGTTTTTAATAAAAAATAAAAAATAAATACCGTTTTACTCTTTATAAACTTCTTTATAACGGGACGTAGAATATACTATTTTAGTATAATAATCCTAGCTCTATTTAACTTCTTTTTATTTATATTAGATTATTATCGAGCGTTTATTAATAACTCTTTTACTTTTTTATTTTAAGTTATTATAATAATAACTATTATTACTTTATTAGTACGCCCTATAGCGCGCTACTAATATAGGGGAGAGGATTCTTTATTCCTAGAGCTAGTTAATATCTAGCTAGGATTATAAAAAGAGGCCTTAACTACTTAGATATTAGAATAGGGTAGGGCGATTAGTCCTAGTATTTCTTTTCTCTAAAACTAATTAAGTATAGGGACCTACAAAAGAGCTAATCGGAGGAAAATATAAAGAAAAGGGCCCCCGATTAGCGAGAAGAGCCCAGTAACGTAGATTTCTATTTTAATTATATATATATATTTTTAAAATTAAACTAGAGCCTTTTTAATAATTTACTTTTAAATATAATAATATAAAATAATTAAGAACTTTACTTTTCTAATCCGGTTAATACTACCCTCTTTTCTTAGTTATAACTCCGTTAATTAAGGCTATATTAACCCGATTAAAAGAGGTATTTTATATTATTTTTATAAGTATTAGTAGTTCTTCTTAAGTATTATACTATAAAAGTCCTTTATACTCTATACTTTTTTTAATAATCTCTCCTTTTAGAAATCCCTTCCCTTTTTAAATAAGAGAATAAGTAAAAACAAGCCCGACTTAATTAAAAATAATTTAAATAAATAAGTAAAAAAAAGCGGCGTAATAATTAAAATAAATACGAGTAATAGGACTCTAATTAAAAAAAAAAACTAAATAATTAAAATATAAAAACGAAGATATATAAAAAAAGGCTTTTTATTTAATAAAAGGGGGATATAATAAACTTTAATAAGTAAGCGAGATAAATAAATAGAGAAATACGTAAATATTTAGGACCGGATCGGGCCTAAATACGAACGCTATAATAGTATAATAAAACGAATAACGAGTTAGGATTAGAACTAATAAAATACTTTAATAAATATAACTAGTTATTTAACTAAACTATTTATTATTAATTAATATAACCCGGAGATTTAATAATAAACCTATTTAAAAATACGAATATATCGGACTAAGGGCGCTTAGAAAACTAGCTTTTAATTAAACTTATTAATAATTTTAATTAGTATTACCGTAAGCTTAATACGAAGTCTAATTAAAACTCTAGTTATATACTTAATAAGGGCTAATAAAGACGGCCTAAATTATACTAATTAGGATAATAACTATACTCTAACTATTAAAACGGCTCTTCTCCTCTCTTTTTAAACTCTATTTAAAGTAAATAAACTAATATAAAATTATTAAAATTATAAATAAAATTAACGAATTATATTTTTAATAACCTTAGACTATAAATATAAATAATTAATACGTTATTTTTATTACTATTAACGCTCCTTAGGACGTTTAATTATATAAACTTAACTTTTTTATTTTAAATAGACCGTTTATTAAACTAGTTTTTATAGTTTATTAAAACCTATAGACTACGGAGTTATTTAATAATAAGAAGCCTACTCCTAATAATAGATCTATTTACTAATTTAATTAAAAAAGGTTAATTATAGCTTAGGTCGGGATAGATATTTTAATTAATACCCTCTTAAATACTATTACTACTTAGATCTAAATAACTACGCTTTAAACTAAGAACCTTATAATTCTTTAACTTAATTTAATAAAAAATATAAGGTTTTATAAAATACTATTTCCTAGTTAAAAAGGGACTATAGTTTTTAAAAATAATAATATTATAAACTTTTTAAAAAAGTTCGAGGACTAATATAAAATTAATAAGGTCCTAGACCGATTTAGAAGTAAACTTATTATATATATTATAAAAAGAGATTATTAAATTTTAATTAAGGACGCGATTAGAGGACTACCCTAAGCCTAAGCTAAGGATTTTTTTTTAAAAAAGTATAAAAAATAGAATACTAACCGCTTTTTAAATAAGGAAGAGTAAATTAAAAAAGTTATTAAAAAATTACTTATTTTGTTTTTTAATTTAAACTCTACTTAGGTACTATTTACTAAGATTAATAATATAATTACTTTTATTAAATAATAAGACCTCTATATTATAATTAATAAGAGCTTAATTAAAGTCGTATATAAGCGGTTTTATATTAATATTATAAAAGAAGTAGTAGAGGAAGTCGGGGTTATTTTAAATAGTTTTATTAAATTAATAAAGTACGCGAGGTTTAAGGTAAGACTTCTTAATACGATCGTATATAAAAAAGAATATAGCCTATTCTTTATAAATAATTAGAATTAATTTAAAACCTTATTACGATCCCTTATTTTATAAGTACGTAAAAATACTTAGTATTAGTATTCGAACCGCTAGTAATATTATTAATTAATAATAGGGGCCTAAGTTACTTAAGTAGTTACTAATAATATTACTAATTCTAACCTAGCTAATAAAATAAGTAAGCTAAAAATTTATTAAAATAGTATTTATTTTTAAGATTTTATTTATATATTTAATATAAGCGCTGCGCATCCTAATCGGCCCCTGATTATAAGACCTAGAGACTACTACTAATATTATTAGAGTTTATACTACTAGATTATTAAGGATTATAATTAGTATACTCTTAATAAAAACGCTTATTTTATTATTTTAACTTAGGGAGCTTAGTATTATAAAAAGCGCAACGGTTATAAGTTTATAAAAGATATTCCTTTTATTATAATTAAAAATAAAAAAAAGCATACGATTACTAATCGCGTTACCCTTTTTTTTTATATAATAAATATATTAACTAAAGAAGATACTAAGCTTTTAGCTAAGTAAATTCTAAACTATTAAATCGGACTACCTTAGTAAACTATACTTATATTTCCCTTAGCTAATCTTATAAATATAGTTAGATATATTTATATAGTACGACCTAACTTAGGCTATTATAGCTAAGCGGACGTTTATACTATTTATAAAAAAAGACTACTTAAAAACCGCACTTTAATAATTATATTATATTTTAAAAAGACGTATAGGATTAATAGCCCGAGCTAGCTTTTATAACTTAAAAAAAAGACGGTTTCCTTTTTTAATTAAAAAAAAAAATTATAAAAATTAATAATAATAATAAAGCTTTTAAAATAATAAAGAACATAACTTTTATATTTATCTCTAGGCCTTAGCTTATTAAAGTCCTAATTAGTATTTTTAATACTAGTACTTAAAAAACCTAAGAGCCTCTTTTTTATAAAACTTAGAAAATAATAATTACTAATTAAACCCGTAACTTTAACCTTAGGGCCGAGGTAAAGAAGTTAATAAAAAAGAGGCTCGAGGCCCTAATCTCGCTTTTTATAAACTTTTTATAAAAAATTATATTAGAATATATTATAATAGTAACTTTAATACGTAATTAAAGGTATTTTAATATTAATAAAATCTTATTAAAAGCTCCGAAGTCCTTAGTAAATTTAATAAAAAATAAGTAATAATAAAAAAATATTAAAAATCTTTTTAATAAATATAATTAGAACCTCTTTTTAAAGCTAAGCTATATAACTAAAATTAGTAAAGTTAAAAGTACTAATTTAACTTCTAAGTTCTTAATTTTTATAATTTTAAACGCCTACTTCTAGTTAGAAATTTAAATATTTAGTATAAATTAGGATAATAAGAGTTCGATAATTATTACTATTTTAAATACTAGAGCGTAAGTTAATATTTTTTTAAAATAATACGTTAAAAAAGCTAGTATTTCTTATATAGTAACGAAGTTTTAAATATAGACGTTTAAGTACGATCTAACTAGCTAAATAACTTTTAATAGCTTCTATTTTATAAATATATAGATTAGTAAGTTTAAAATAATTACTTATTTTTTTATTAAGGACGAGCGAGAGACCTCCGATCTGTTATTATTAGGTCTTTTATTTATATAAAATACTAAGCTATTTTTTAAATATAATAGGTTAATAATTACTACTCTAATTTATATTAAGGATGCGAGGCTAAGGATCCCCGTGGGGATAATTAGAACGAATAGTTTTTAAGACGTAAAGAATATCTTACCTTAGCTTAAGTAATATATAGAGGAAGTTTTCGGATTAAAAAACTAAATATTAGTAATATAACCGGGGATATTACTAGTTTTAATAACCCCTACTCGGAATTTAAGTTAAAAAAAATAAGTATATTATAGTAGTCTTAGACTAAGGCTAAGCTAATTAAATTATAACTATAGTCGCGCTCTATACGATCTAGCTTTAAATTATATAGATTAAGAAAGTAATAGTAGCTACTTAGGGTAAGGTTAAAAATAGACCGAATAGATTAGCTAACTAAAACGATTTACGTCTCTTAATAAGAATACTTACTTTTTAATAAAAGGAGTTATATATTAAATAATAAATTATAAAGCTAGAGCAAAAGGTATTAAAATAGTATAAAATAACTAAAAAAGCTTTTTATAAGATTCCCTATACTATAAAAGCTAATATAATATATAAGAAAAAGGATTAAAAAGTCTAGCTAGTTAATAACACGCCCTCTAATAAATCGATACTTAATAGCGATCCTTACTAAAAACTTAAAAAACTTAAAAAAGTTAAAAATAAGTTATAAAACTAATCGGGCCCTTATAAAGATATTATTATACCTAAGTTCTTAAATATAAAACTAAGCTCTAAATTAATAAACAATTATTTCTAAGCTATTTTTAAAAATTATAACTATTTTTTATTTTATAAATAAGATCTTTTTAAATAAATACTCCTTAATTAAGAAAAAGCGCTAGTATAGGACTTCTCTAAATACGGCCGTCTTAACCCTATAGTTACGCCGCTATAATTAATTAAAACTATACCCTATAAGGCCTAGTAAGTAAAGGGTATCCCGATTATAAAGGCTTTATTATTAAAAGCTTTTAAAATAATTTAAAAACGTATTACCTAGGGTATTATTAAAAAAAGCTATACTACGTATTAGAACCCCTAGTTCTTAGTAATAAATAAGGACGGTAGTTTTTAACTAATTAACTTAATAATTAAAGTTAATATTATTACTTTTTAAGACGCTTAATAACTACTTAATACTAATAAGTTCTTAAAAGAATTTATTATAGATTAACTTATTTCTTTTTTAAATTTCTTTTTTAATTATAATTAGATCTCTTTAAATAAAAAGAGCTACGATTTAATAACCTTCTTAACTTTACTTAGGCTATATAAATATTATACTTTCTTAATAAGAGTAATAAATTCGGTAGCCTAATTTTATTAAATTATAACCCGCATTTTTTACGACTTAATTCCGAAATACTATAGCGCTTTTATTAATAATATTATAATTAAAGGCCTGCGATCTTATTATAATAATAAGTACTTAATTAACTATCCTAGGATTTAATAATTTATTTACGAATACTTTTAAAATATTAATTAAATCTTAGTTAATATCGAGCTAATTAGTTATACTATTTCTAAAGTAAAGTCGTAATAGTACTAGCTATTTACGATTATTATAAGTTACTTTTATAGTATAAAAAGGAGATAGCTTAATTAGGCTAAAGTCCTTAAAATCCTTATATAAATAAAATACTCGAACGTCTTAGAAATTAGATCGTTTCTTAGTATTATTACCTTTTATTATTACTAAATTAAGTAATTTTTTTTTAAAATAGCCCTATTATACTCCTTACTTAGTAAGAACTAATTTTTTAAATAAGGAGTATTATAAATTAAAACTATAAAAACGCTTAAAAAGGCAATTACTATAGCTCCTATTTTAATTTTACTAAACTATAATACTAAGGCCGGATAGATTATTTTTATAACGGACGCTAGTATTAAAAAATAGGGTAATATACTTAGTTAGATTATTAATAACGAGCGTATTATTACTTAATATAAGAGCGGGATATAGCGTAGGCTAAAGCTTAATTATAACTTTAAAAAGCTTAAAATACGAGGTATTTTAATAAGCCTAAAGCGTCTTTATAATTATTTATTTAGGATTAACTTCTTATTAAAAACCGACGCCCGAGTCCTAGTTACTTAGATTAATAATATAATAAATAACTTATTATTAGTAATAATAATACGCTAGTTCTCTTAAATTAGACTTTTTAATTTTAAAATTAAGTATATTAATAAAAAAAGAATATTATAGCGGATAGCTTTTTAAAAAAAACCCCTAGCTAATTTAACCTAGTTAAGGCAAAGCTTAATAAGGATATTAAGGACTTTATTAACGTACGAGTTTTATAAATACGAGTTATAAAGAACTTTTTTATTATAATATATAGTCGCAGTAACGCTACTATTAATTAAATATAAAAAATAAATATTCTAGTTAATATACTAGTACTAAATAAATAATAATTAAATTTCTCGAAGTAAATCGCTTATTTCTTTTTTATTTTAAAAAGGCTAGCCGGTATACTTTTTAATTAGTTTAGATATTTTAAGTAAATAATAATACGATTTATTATATAAAATAAACTTTTATTTTAATAAAGGATAAAAACTCGTCCCTAACTTATTTAAGTAATTAATAATAAGTATTACTAAGTAGACCTAATTAATAAAATATATAATAAGTCCGGGTATAGGGGACGAGAGGCTATATATTTCTACTTTATAAAACGATATTATTAACTAAGAATATATGCTTAGACTTGGGAGCTAATTATAACTTACGAGGCTTACTAAAAAGCTAAATTACGACGTTTTAATAACTCTTATATATTTATAGTTCTAATTTACGAACCTTTTTTTAAAATTTATTTAAACGTTTAGTATATAAGTAAATAAAAAGTTATTAAAGCGCGTTATAAGTTTATAAAATACTTAAAAACGCGGATTATAATAAACGCTACGTTAAAAAATATTACGAAGTTTATTTAGGAAGATATTATTTATTACTATAGGATTTATGGTACTCTAATTATTAATAAGGGATAAGAAAATATAAGTATTATAATATAGCTTAATTAATAATATAGTACTTAATAAAAGGTTATATTAGCTTATAACCCTCGTATTAACGAGCTCTTTAAAAAGGGTTACTAACTTTTTATATATATACTTCGTATTTAATTAGATTAAAAAAAAAATATTAAACTAATACTAACTATAGCCCTTTTTATAAATAAGATAACTATTAGAGTATTATTAAGTTATATACCGTTCTATTTTATTTATAGTTATTATATAACGACCCTAATTAAAAAAAGAATAGTAACTTAGAGGGTACTTAATTAAGAAAATATATATATAATAAATTAAAAAGTTTAAGCTTAATTACGAGCTTTTACTTTTTTAATAAATAACTAAGAAGCTATAGTTAATAAAGTTATTTAATACTAAGCCTAAACCCGTAACTAGTTTAACTTCTTATATACTTTCTAATTAGCGAAATTATAAACTAGCGATCTAGTTCTCGTTTTTAATATTTAATAAAAGACTAATATATTAATTTTTAAAAAACTTAATTATTATTAATAAGGACCTTTTTATATTTACTTAGCTATTTTAAACGGATTATTATATTAATTAGAGACGCTTATAAATAAACTAATTATAAAAGCTACTTATATTAGTAATTAACTTAAGAAGTTTTTAAAGTTTTTAAAAAGCTTCTATTTATTACTTAACGAGTCTAATTTTTATAAGGACTTTATTTTTAACTTAATTAACTTTTTATTTTTATAAAATAATATAATTAATACTACGATTTTATTTTTTAATTATAATAATAATATAATAAACTCTAGGGACGAGGATACTTAACTAGCTACTAAGTAAACCCGATCGTAAGCAAGGGCCTCTTAAGAGGGCTAAACTACCCCTTATTACTACCGATCCTTAGTATAAGCTACGAGTTCTTTTTATTTATTAAATATTATTTTATAAGGATATTATTAAATCTTATTAATTCTTTAGTTATCTTTTTATTTAGATTTAAAATAAAAATATAAGAGGATAATAAAAAGAGAAGAATTATTTTTTAATTATTATAATTAAAAACTTAATAACTTTATTTACTAACTATATAATTATATTAAAAAACCCTACCCCTCTTTTTAAATATTTAAGCCTAGTTCTTTATTTAATTAAGCCCGTTTAGTATCTAGCTTAGCTTATATAACCTCTTACTCTATTTATTTTATTTTAATATATTAATAACCCTCGCGAGTTACGAATATATAGTTTTTAATAAAGTACGTAAAAGGGACGTTCTTAAGAACAGAATCGTACTTATTTTCCTCGGTCTTAATAATATCGATCTAGTTAAAAACTATATAAACTAAAGTCTTAACTTTCTTAATATTAATTAAAATTAGAGACGCTACCCTACTACTATTTATTATATAATAATAATAATAACCTTACTTAGAATTAGCTCCGGACTAATTAATAGCTTATTAGTTATTACTTTTTTTAAAGTAGTATTTCTTATTTTTAGAATATATATAATTATTATATTAATTATTAAAGTAATTTAAAAAAGAAATATACTCGAAATAGGGGACTATCTTTTTAACTAGCTCCTTAATATTAGAACCGATATACTTTTAAAAAAACTATATATAATAGTTATAAAGTATAGTATTCTAAACGTTATAAACCTAGATAAGTAAAGAATTAATAATAAGGGTTCGTTTACTTAATTATTAAAATAAAGGGCTAAAGTAATTAATATAATCGTAACTAATAAAAACCTAACGGCTCTATAAAAATAATCTACTTATAATACCTAGATTATAAATATACTTTTTAATAACGTTCTAATTCATAATTAATTATTAAAACTTCTAAGCTATTTCTTTTTTAATATACTTATTAACTTAAGGATTTATAATATAAAATTCGGTATAAAACTCTCTAGCTAATTTAAGAAGAGTTAACTAATTAATAATTTTAAGGATTTAAAAAAGAGTAATGTTAAATTAGAATAAGGATTAAAAAAATTAAATAGGGTAGCGCTTCTTATAGTTTATTTTTTATTAACTTTTTAAAACTTATAGTCCTAAGTTTTTTAAAAATAGACCTTTTTAAGAGCGAAGGAAGAATATTACTAAGGCTAGACGTTATAATAAGTAGTTTTAGTAATTTAATACGCGTTATTAATAACTAAAGTATTAGATATAATAAGTAAATAGATTATATTATTAAGAAAAAAAGAAACTAAGTAAAAAAGGATAATTACGATTTAAAAACTATTATTTAAGAAAAAAAATAAAAAGCGATAAAGGAATTAAATAAGGGCTTCTATATACCCCCCCTAGATCTAGAGTATTAAAAAGGAAAGTACTATAAGCCTCTTAGCTAATTAGTACTAAATTATAACTATTATATAAAAAAAAAAGAGTAAATTATAAGATCGGGGCCTTTTTATTATTCGTAATATAGCGCTTTCTTTTTTAATTAGTAAAGGCTGCTCTCGTAATTAATATAAAAAAGTAGCTTTTTACTTAGCTATTTAACTTTTCTTTCTTTCCTCCTTAACTACTTCCCTATAACTATTACTAATTAAACTTTTTCTAATTTTTACTTTTTAATCTACTATATAAATACTAACCTAGCGATTTATAATAACCTCCTTACTTCCTATCTCCCTTTTTAAACCGGATAATAAAAAAGATATAATACGAATTTAGGGCCTAATTATAATAAAGAACTTTAAAAACGATACTAAATACTAATTAAAAAAATAGAATTTAAATAGATATATTATTTTTAATAAGACTAACCCTAGGACTATAATAAATACTAAGGACTCTTAGTTCGTTAATTTTAATACGAATTATTAATATAAAATATATACTAACTATTACCCGAACTTAGTACTTAAATAAACTAGTTTTTTCTAAATAATCTTAACCCCTTATAAAATCGACTTTTTTAATTAGCTCGGTATAGGGAACGTACTTCCCTTTTTTAATTAGCGCTCCGAGGTTTTTAAGGGTTTAAAAAACTAAAAAACTTAGATAAGTTAGACTTATTATAAAGTAATAGAGATCCTAATTAATTATTATAACTTTTAAAAACGTTTATTATATAAAAATTAGATTTAAAAATACGAGATCGGATTTATAATAGAGGTTATAATATAAGACCTTATTTTAGTATATAATATAATTATAATTAAAGAGGGATAAGAGAGTATTTTTAAAATAAATAAGACCCCTACCCTAATTTTTTAAACCTAAGAGATTATATAAAAAATTAGGACTTTAGCGTACTTAGTAATCTTTTTTTTTTATATTAATAATCCGGGCTATTTTATAAAAATAATTATTAATTAGTAAGATAGTATAGTTTATTAGTACGATCCGAAGTAGGTTCTTAAGTATTTAAAAAAGATATTTATTAATAATATCTAAGTACTAAAGGCTTTTTATAATTAGATCGATATACCTCTTAATATTTAATAACTAATTAATATAAGCGCTTATATAGTCCTTATAGTATAATAATTAAGTAAATAGGAATACGGTTTATACATACTTAAATAGTTTTATAACGCGGTCTAATATAGCTAGCTTAACCTAACTTATAATACGTATTAAATAACTTATAAATACTTTAGATTATTTAAAAATAAACTTTATATAACTTAGATTTAGTAAATTAGCTACGAGTTTTAATATAATAGCTATTACTTTTTTAATATAATAAAACCTCTTTTAAAAAGGTCTTTTAATAAAGTAATAAACGATTAGAACTTTAAAAATAGGCCCTATACTAACTTAAATAACTTTAATTATACTATAACTAATACCCCTAAGGCGCTAACTTTTTAAAAATCCGGTTTTTATTTACTTAGTTTTAGGTTTACTAACTAAGATCTAAGAATTTATAACCCCCGTAATTATAGTTATTATATTCTTATTAATCCTATGTATTTTAAAAAGATATATAGAATAATTAAAAACCTTAAGTAAAAACTTATTACCTTTAAAAAATTATTTTTACTATTTTAATCTTTAAAAATATTAAAAAGTACCCGAGAATTTATAATAAGTAACGACCTTAATTAAACTCTATAAGTAATTAAACTAATAAAGGTTACTAATTAGTATTTAAATACCGTTATTAATAATTAATTTATATACTTAATTAATATTCTTAAGACCCGTTAAGTTATAAAATCTTTATTAAATATATTATTATTTAAGTTATTACTACGCCTTAGCCCGGTTTTTAATAAAACTAGTCTAAATAATTAAAAAAATAATTTTTTAAATACTCTAGTTAGGGGCGGGGATAGTCTTATTATAAAAATCTTAATTAAAATACTAAGGGTTTAGTTAAAATAAGAGGTTATTAAGTATACGCTCTCTAAATATAATCGGGCTATATAAGAGAATAGTAAATATTAATATTAAAAACTAGCTAAGTTTTATTAAGATCTCTTATAGTATTATAATATATATATAAATAAAATTAATATTAATAAGAGTATAAAAAAAAATAGGTTAATTAGTATAACGACCCGATTATAAAAACTATATATATAACTCTAGCTTATACTCCTTAAATACTACTATTAATAAAAAAATCTAAGGAGAATTAGGTTAATAAAAGTTAAGATCGGGAGATTATTAAAAAGGATTAGGATAAGAACTAAGTAAAGTTAGTAAAGAAAATAATAAAAGTAGAGGAAGTAAAAAAAGTAATTACGAAGAGGAAGAGTAAGTAAAAGGCTTAATATAATTAACTATATATAATAACTAGGACTAATCTAAGATAATTTCTTTTTATAAAAGATTAGGGAAAAAGAAATTAGAGAACGATTAAAATAAAATAAGGTAATTAGTCTTAGTATTTTCTTTTTAAAACTAATTAAGTATAAGGACTTATAAGAGAGCTAATTAAAAAAAAATATAAAAAAAAGGGCCCCCGATTAATAAGAGGAGCTTAATAATATAGATTTCTATTTTAATTATATATATATATTTTTAGGATCGAACTAGAGCCTTTTTAATAATTTATTTTTAAATACGATAATATAAGATAATTAGGAACTCTACCCTTCCGATCTAGTTAATATTACTCTCTTTTCTTAGTCGTAACTCTATTAATTAAGGCCGTATTAACTTAATTAAAAGAGGTATTTTATATTACTTTTATAAGTATTAGTAGTTCTTCCTAAGTACTGTACTACGAAAGTCCTTTATACCCTATACCTTTTTTAATATATATTTTAATAATATTATTTTTTTAAGCTAATTATTTTTTGTTATATATCGGGTAGTAGTTCGTTAATAAGATATAGTTTCTAAGCTAATATAAAGAGGACGTTTTTATAAAGTACTTCTCCCTCTATATAATCTAGCTTTTTAAATAAACCGTCTACTAAGTTTATTTTTCTTAGCTAGTATTCTAAATTAAAATTAAATACTAATAGTTTATATACTTACTTTACGAGTTTTTTATAAAGGTCCTATATTAGTACGCTAATTACTTTTTTAAGTACTTAGTAGTCCGTTAGAACTATAAACTTTTAAAAAAGGCCTTAAAAATAATAAGCTTAGTACTCTAATCTTTTTATTATAATAAGTAGTTCTTATTAGTCCGTAGCCTATTACTATTCTATATCCGAGAGCTTTTATAATTAGTAAGTAACGGGTTATTATTTTTATTAACTTATTATAATAAAATTACTATAATACCTTTAACTAAGGCATCGGTTTTTACTTATATAGTACGTTATAAGTTTTAGTACGTAAGTACGGTTACTAAAATAAAAGCGACCTTTAGCTAGTTAAACGCCTTATATACTTCCTTTATTTATTAGAACTCTTTTACGTACCCCTTTTTTATTTTTAATAATACTATTATTAATATAATAATACCCGAGTATTTAGTAATAAACTTCTAATAAAAATTATAAAATCCTAGAAATACTTAAATATCCCTAATAAACTCCGGCGCCTTTTAGTTAGCGATCGTTCTTACTTATAATAAGTTAATTTTAATTCCCTCTAGAGTAATAATATAGCCTAAGAACTCGACTCTTTTTTAATAAAAAGAGTATTTTAATAGCTTAGTAAAAAGCCTATATAATCGTAAATATTAGAGGACCTTTTTAATATCCTCTATATACTACTCCCTTATTATTAAATAGATTATTAAATCGTTTATATATACTATATAATAAGTATTTAATAAATTAGCGAGCGTTTAGTAAATATATACTTAAAACGTTATAGGTACGTTTATTAATTTAAAAAGCATAATAGTATATTTAAAATAATTATATCTATTCTAAAACGCTATTTTTTATTAGTCTTCTTTCTTAATTTAAATATAGTAATAAGTATTTTTAATATTTATTTTTAAGATCTATTTTACTTCGTAAAGCTTATTTAAGAGCTCGCTAATAAGTAGTAGTGGGTATCGATTCTTTACGATTACTTTATTTAGCCTATAGTAATTTATATAGAGGTATAGCGTACCGTCCTTTTTTAGTATAAAAAGGATCGGTACCCCGGCCTTATTAACTAAAAATATAATACGACTATTTACTAAGTTCTTAGTAATATATGCGCAAAGCTTATTAAGTTATTTCTTATTTAACGAGTAAATAGGGCTATATAGCGGTTTAGTACCCGGAATTAAGTTAATTAAGTATTCTACCTTATTATATAATTATAATCCCTTTGCTAACTATTCGTTAAACGTTTTTATTTTAAATTAAAGTTTTAATAATAAACCCTCTTATAATCCTGTCTTTATTATCCCCGCGATACTCCTTACTATAGTAATATATGCTACATAAGCTTTTTTATAATCCTTAATAATAATATAAACTATTACCTCTAGTTTAGTAATAAAAATAGGCTTATATAACTATATATTCGTTATTATATTAATACGAATACCCTCTTAGCCTATTAATAGTTATAATAATAAAAGGTTTACTATTTTCTTATCCTTATTAATTACGGTAAATAATTACTAAATCTTCCTTAGCTACTTATAGTAATTAATAAGGAAAAACGTTAACTAATAGGCCTTTTCTTAGCCTACGGCTTTATTTTAAAAGTCCCTTAATAAAAGAGCTATAGTAGTAGCTAGGGTTAACCCTAAGTAGGTTACGAGCTTAGTACTAATAATATTTATTTTAGAGTATATATTTATATTAACCTCAACTAGCTTTTTAATAACCCCTCGTAGGACTATTACCCTACCCTTCGTAGTTATTCTTATTAGTACCCTCTTAATACTTAGTATAAGTATATTAAGTATATTATTTATACTTATTCGTTTCTTAACGAGTTAACTTTTATAACTCTTAGTTTAATAACGACTTATTAAATAGTTATTAATATTAACTTCGATTAGGGGTACGTTAGCTTATTATTACCCTTATTTCTTAACTTATTTTTCTAGTACTTACTAAATATATAGCCCGTCTTATTATATATAAAGTACTTAATATTATTACTACGACGCTTTTATAATAGCTCGGTATAAATAGTACTATTATATAGTTTTTATAACGCTATTCTTAGTAAGTCTTTAGAGCCTAGCCCCTTAGAACTCTCCTTATTCTTTTTTTTATAAAAAGGGGATATTTAACGTAGTTACTTCAATAATAAGTACGGCCTCTTTTTATTATCCTTTTATAATTAGTTACTACCCTTTTATTAATTTAATAACTATAGTTTATTAACTTTATAAACTATATCTCGTACTTTTTTAATTAAGACTTTATAATAAATTAAGTCGTCTTATAGCTAAAATAGTAGTTTAAAAAAGAATTAATAAGCCTCTATTTTTAAATTCTTTATATTTTTTATACTTAGGTTATAATAAATCGCTAACTATTTAGCAAGGAACTAAGTAAGGATCTAGCCCTTTTTTAACCTCTTTATCTTTAGCTCCTTATAATATTCTTATTTTTAAATCTCAGGGTTTATATATTATTAATAAACGAACGCTAAGAAGTTACCCTAAGAGAGGGGTACTTAAAAACTCTTTTTATAATTACGCTATTATATTTATAATAATAAGGATATCTTAAATAGAGCCTATTCAGTATACTACTTTACTATACTTTTTATATAAAAATTATTAATTATTTTTATAATAATAATCTAGTTTACTACTTAGGTACTTATAAACTCTTCTCTAATTAGTTTATAATTATAAAAAAGAGGCTTTTTATATTTTTACTAATTTAAATACGTTATTAGCCGCTTAGTAAGTTCTTAAATAAGCTCCTCGTATTAACGCCGTTTTTAGTTTTAGTCCTTAATTATTATTTTTATTATTTTATAAAAATAAGTTATTATTAAGCTTATAAGATCTATCGAACTAGCTATTTTAGTATTACTTATACCTTTATATATATTTAAACTATATACGTTTAGTAATTAATTACTAATAAACGCTCTATTTATAACGGATAAGATCCTTAGAGTATTAACGAGGCGACTAGCCTATAAGAGTAATTTACCCCGATTATTTTCTTTATCTAGTTCTTTTACAAACGCTAATATATAAATAAAACTTATTTTATAATAAGCTCGTTATTTTAGATAAAACGGGGTTAAATAGTTAACTCTAAATAGCTATAACTCGTTAGTACTAACGGCTTTTTATTAATAATTCAGTATTAATTCGTTAACGTTTCGTTTATTTTTATAATTTATTATTATTTATATTAGTTATTTTATAAAAGTAGAAGCTTTAAAATTATAAGAGATTAGGCTATAAATACTTAACTAGTAAAGCTATAATATAAGTATAGGTATATTATAAGACTAAAGCTTATAAAGTCCTTTATACGGGCTCTATTTTATAAAAAGTTCTTTTCTAAAGTAATCCGTATACTTAGTCGCTAACTTATCGGCGATCTATCGCCGTACGCATTCCGAATCTATTATATATTCTAACTTAATAAGTATTTAGGTTATTATAAAACCGCTAGAAAAAGAAATTTATTAATTTTATAAGTTAGTTATATTAAACCGAATATATTTATTAAAAAGTTATAAAAGATTAGGCTATACGTACTTAACTAGCGAGGGTATAATATAAGTATAAATATATTATATAACTAAAGCTTATAAAGTCCTTTATATAAGCTTTGTTTTATAAAAAGATTTTTTTATAATATAATCTATATATAGTAGTTTTTTTCCGGCTCTATAAGTATAAAAGATCAACTTTAATAGGATTACGCTTTTAAAAAGAATTATACGATATAATATACTTTTTAACTATATAATATATATAATATATCCTAAATACACGCTTAACGTAATCTAGTAATTTTAATATAAAAACTACTATTTAATTCGGGATAAGTAAGTTACTTTTTACGTAATAGCGCTAGTTAAAAAGGTTAATAATAAAGGTTAGTTAGAAAAGTTAAAGGCGGCCCTTAATTATAAAGGTTTTAAATTTTAATAGCGACGTAAAGGTTTTTAAAAAAAGGGCTAAAAGGGCTAACATTAAAATACTTTTTAGAGCTTATAAAGATCTTTTTTATACTTATTATATTTAAAATTACTTAAAGCTATTTTTATTTAAACTAAATAAATTTACTAAATAAACTTATTAAATAAACTTATTAAACGTACTTATTAATATATAAACTACTACTTTACTAAAAATACCCCTCGATAGGTCCCTTCTTCTAGGGCTCGATAGATTCTTAAGCCCCCTCGACGCCCTAGCTATTATAGTTAATATAAGTACGCTTAAGGAGTAGTATAATACTTTTTAATAATATAAAATATAGCTAAATAATAGTACGAACGTTATAAATAGTTAGGTTAATACGGATATTAAAATTTAAAATATTAATACTAACTTAAAAATTATACTTTATAAGGCTAGAAATCCTTTTACTATAGGTTATATTATCTCCTTAATAAAGTAATCCGCCGGGGCCGTACTATATATTACGTATTAAAGAAAACTAAGTATAATACGCTCTATACCTAACTACTAACTAAAATAATAGTTAACTAACTTAACTATTATTTCTTTTTTATTAATAGTTCCTAACCTTTTACTACCCGTTTATAGAGCGAGCTTTACTTATTTTAATATATATAAAACCTCTTAGTACTAGCCTATATTAATAACTAGGTTTATTATAATCTTTTTTTTTTATATAAGTATTATTATTACCTAGGGGGTCTTATAAGAGCTATTTAAAGTACTAGCTTATTATTTTAACTTTATATATTCTTAGCCCGCTTATTATAACTATTATAACTAAGCTAATATTAATATATTAAATCTTAATATCCGTATTAACCTAGCTATTTATAATATTTATAATATTACTTAGCTAAATTCCATATTATTAAAAAGTACTTTACTATTTTTTAGATATATTTATGTTAGTTATAATAACTATAGCGTCGAGTTAGTTAACGAGGGCGCTTAGCTTAAGAGGGGTAAATTTATTAATAAGTATTTTTAAAAAGTTCTAGCTTATTAATTACTAACTATATACTAAGAGGTTCTTATTAAAATAGTATTTTAATTAGCTAACTTTTTAACTAGTTATTTAACTAGTTATCTAAGTAGTAGTTTATATATTAATAAGTTTATTTAGTATGTTTATTTAGTAGATTTATTTAGTAGATTTATTTAGTTTAAATAGAGAGTAGCTTTAGGTAATATTAAAAACGATAAGAATAAAAAGAATTTTTACGAGCTCTAAGTAATAAATATTAACCTATTTAGCTCTTTTCTTTTTAAAAACCTCTATATTACTATTAAAGTTTAGAACTTTTATAGTTAAAAAAGGCCGCTCCTAACTATTATGGCTAATTATTATAGCTAACTATTATAGCTAACTATTACGGCCGACCTTTACTATCGACTTTTTTAGCTAGTACTACTATATAACGAAGAGAGTAGCTTACTTATTCTAAATTAAATAGTAGTTTTTATATTAAAATCACTATATTATATTAAGCGCGTACTTAGGATATATTATATATATTATATAATTAAAAAGTATATTATATTATATAATTTTCTTTAAAAACGTAATCCTATTAAGGTCGATCTTTTATACTTATAAAGCTAAAAGAAAACCACTGTATAGGTTATATTATAAATATAGAAATATATATAAGGGGTCTTCTAACTTTTAATAAAAAGGAGTATATAATATAAGATCTAGCTACTTATATAAGCTAGTACTAAGAGGTTTTATATATATTAAAGTAAGTATAAGTCGCTCTCTAAATAGCTAAAAATAGTAAAAGGTCGGAAGTTTATAAAAGGGAGATAATAGTCGAGTCGGTTAACTACTATTTTAATTAGTAATTAGGTATAGAGCGTAATATACTTAGTTTTCTCTAATATATAATATATAGTACGGCCCCGGCGGATTACTCCGTTAGGGGGCTTATTAAAGTTATAAATATTAGATTTTATAATACCGTATTTTATAATTATATTTATTATAAAGTAAAACTATGCGTTTATCGTATCTAGATCTTCGTATTAAGCCTTTTTATAGTTATATTTATAAAAAAAAAAGCGCGTTTAGGGCTATAATTATCATTTAATAAAGCTCGAGGCCTAGCGCTTTTTAACTAGGGGTACGTTATAGTTAGTAAGTAGTTAATTAGCTATATTTTTTATATTATTAATATAGGAAAGAAAGAATTAGGAGTTTAAATTAAAAATATATTTAATTAGCTTATTTTTTAAATAGTATTAAATTCCGCGAGTTAGGAGTAGTATTATAATATAATTATATTCCCTTAAGTTTATAAATAAGTATAACGTAGCTAACTACATAGATCTTAGTTATAACCCGAGCGCTTAGTTAAGGGTTATTTTAAATAGCCTAGAGAATAAGCTAAACCTAAGACCTTTTACTTAGGTATATTATAATATATTATAAAAAGAAATGGGGCGGTTACGTCAGAGTATTATAGTCGTAATTTCGTATTTTACTTACTTATCTATTTTACTCGCTTATTATATACGTTATAATAAATTAATTTTAATTTTTTTAAAATAATAATATAGCTTAAGAATTCGACCCTCTTTTAATAAAACGATTACTTTAATAATTTAATAGAAAGCCCGCATAGTTATAAATATTAAAGGACTTTTTTAATATTTTTTTATATACTACTCTCTTATTATTAAATAGATTATTAAGTCGTTTATATATATTTTATAATAAGTATTTAATAAGTTAGCGAGTATTTAGTAGATATATACTTAGAACGTTATAAGTATATTCCTTAGCTTAAAAAGCATAATAATATACTTAAAATACTATATTAGCTCTAAAATACTATTTTCTATCGGTCTTTGTTTTTAATTCAAATATAATAATACGTATTCCTAATATTTGTTTTTAAAATCTATTTTATTTTATAAAGCCTATTTAAGAGCTTATTAATAAGTAATAAGGAGTATATATCTTTTATAATAACCTTATTTAGCTTATAATAATTTATATAAAAGCGAAGTATACCGTTCTTTGTTAATATAAAAAAGATTAGTACTCTAGCCTTATTAACTAAAAATATAATATAACTATTCGCTAAGTTCTTTTTAATATATACGTAAGATTTATTGACTTATTTTTTATTTCATGAATAAAGAAAGCTATATAATAGTTTAGTACTTAAAATAAAGTTAATTTAATATTTTATTTTATTATATAACTATAGTCTCTTTACTAACTATTTATTAAATATTTTTATTTTAGGTTAAAGCTTTAGTAATAAACCCTTTTTTAATTTTATTTTTATTATCTCTATAATACTTCTTATAATTATGATTTATAATATATAAGCCCTCTTACGATTCTTAATAATATTATAAATTATTACCTCTAGTTTAATAATAGAAATAAGCTTATATAACTATATATTTATTATAATATTAATATAAATACTCTCCTAGCTTATCAATAATTATAATAATAAAAAGTTTATTTTTTTTTATTTTTATTAACTTATAATAAATAATAATTAGATCTTTTTTAATTATTTAAAATAACTAATAAAAAAACGTTAATTAATAGGCCTTACCTTAGCTTATATAATAGTTTTTTCCGGCTTTATAAATATAAAATATCGACCTTAATAAGATTACGCTTTTAAAAGAAATTATACGATATAATATACTTTTTAACTATATAATATATATAATATATCCTAAGTACGTACTTAATATAATATAATAATTTCGATATAAAACCCACTATTTAATTTAGGATAAGTAAGCTACTCTTTATATAGTAGTGTTTTTCCGGCTTTATAAATATAAAAGATCGACCTTAACGGGATTACGCTTTTAAAGGAAATTATATAATATAGTACACTTTTTAATTATATAATACGCGTAATATATCCTAAGTATGCGCTTAACGTAATATAGTAATTTTAATACGAAAATTACTATTTAATTTAGGATAAGTAAGCTACTCTTTTTAATAATAGCGCCGGCTAAAAAGGTTAATAATAGAGGTTAGCTATAATAATTAACTATAACAATTAGCCGTAATAGTCGGCCGTAATAGTCAGGGGCAGCCTTCCTTAACTATAGAGGTTTTAAACTTTAATAGTAACGTAGAGGTTTTTTTTTAAAAAAAAAGGGCTAAATAGGCTAATATTTATTACTCTTCGTACTAGAGCTCGTAAAGATTTTTTTTATTCTTATCGCTTTTAATATTACCTAAAGCTACTCTTTATTTAAACTCAATAAATTTACTAAATAAACTTACTAAATAAACCTACTAAATAAACTTATTAATATATAAACTACTATAGTTAGTAATTAGTAGGCTAAAGATACCCGTTAATAAGTCTACCTCTCTCGGGCTAAGGGCCCTCTTTAGCTAATTCGATACTATAGCTATCGTAATTAATATAAGTATACTTAAAAAGTAGTAAAGTACCTTTTAGTAATATAGAATTTAGTTAAGTAATATTAAAAATACTATAAATAGCTAGGCTAGTATAGATATTAAGATTTAATATATTAATACTAGCCTAGTTATAATAGTTATAATAAGCGGGCTAAAGGTATATAAGGTTAAAATAATAAATAAATACTTTAAATAGCTTTTATAAGACCCTCTAAGTAATAATAATACTTATATAGTAAAAGAGATAATAATAGACCTAGCTACTTACGTAGGCTAGTACTAAGAGGTCCTATACGTATTAGAGTAAGTAAAGCTTACTTTATAAACGGGTAGTAAAAAGTTAGGAGTTTTAGTTAGTAGTTAGGTATAGAGCGTAATATACCTAGTTTTTTTTAATACGTAATATATAGTACGGCCCCGGCGGATTGCTCTATCGGGGGGAGGCTACTCTTTATATAGTAGCGCTAATTAGAAAGGTTAATACTAGAGGTTAGTTATAATAGTTAGTTATAATAGTTAGCTATAATAGTTAGAGGCGGCCCTTAACCGTAGAGGTTCTAAACTTGATAGTAATATAGAGGTTTTTAAAATCTATTGAGACAGTGGGAATATCCATTGATACTGTGTATTAATACCGTGTAAATGATACCGAGAACCGCCCGAGCAGCCAGCAAAGGCAGAATGAAAAAACAAATAGAGGTTTTTTTAAAAAAAGGGCTAAATAGGCTAATATCTACTACTCTTTTACTATACTAAAGCTCGTCAAGATTTTTTTTATCCTTATTATTTTTAATATTACCTAAAGCTCCTCTCTATTTAAACTAAATCAATTTACTAAATAAACCTATTAAATAAACTTATTAAATAAACTTATTAAATAAACTTATTAAATAAACTTATTAAATAAACTTATTAAATAAACTTATTAAATAAACTTATTAAATAAACTTATTAATATATAAACTATTACTTAGATAGCTAGTTAAGTAACTAGTTAAGAGGTTAGCTAGTTAAAATACTACTTTAATAAAAACTTATTTTAAAAATACTCGTTAATAAGTTTACTCCTCTCGGGCTGGGCACCCTCTTTAGCTAGCTCGACGCTATAGCTATTATAACTAATATAGATATACCCTAAAAATAGTATAGTACTTTTTAATAATATAAAATCTAGTTAAGTAATAGTATAAATATTATAAATAGTTAGGTTAATACGGACGTTAAGATTTAGTATATTAAGATTAACTTAGAAATTATATTTTATAAAACTAAAAATCCCTTTAATATAAGCTATATTATAAACGTAACGGAATATATAAGGGGTCTCTTAACTCTTAATAAAAAGGAGTATATAATATAGGATCTAACTACTTATATAAGCTAGTACTAGGAGGTTCTATATATATTAAAATAGGTATAGCTTGCTCTCTAAACGGGTAGCAAAAGGTCGGGAGTTTTAGTTAATAGTTAAGTATAGAGCGTATTATACTTAGTTTTTTTTAATACGTAATACACGGTACGGCCCCGGCGGATTGCTCTATTAGAGGGAATATAATTTATATACTAGTTACTAACTTATTAATAACCTATTACTAGGAGCATCCCGAATTTATTATAAATATAAAGAATAATATAAGTAGAGGATAGGAGTAAATTAGTCTTTTTTATTTATAATAGCCGCTTTTTATAATAAGGATATAATATAAATAGCTATATTAACTATTTAAAAAAAAGATATTCATTTATCATAAATAATATTTAGTATTTTATCTAGGATAATACCCCTATTTACGCGTTAAGTTAAGTAGATAAGTAGCTCCTAACTTAGGGAATCTCCTAGCTCGAATAGCCCCCTTATTTACTTAATTTAAAACTAATTAAGTATTATTAAAAGCTTATAAAGAGTAACCTATATTAGTTATACTTAAAAGTATTCTACTTAAAAAAGAATAAGTTAGATATAGAAGAGTTTAAGTAGTAATCAACTATGATATAAGAAGCTATCCTTTAAGAGAAGATTTAGGCTATTATATAGTTTTTATTATATAGACTTTGTATAATAATTAAAGTATAAGGATAGTGTATACGGTACTAAAGAGTAAGTTCTGGGCTTTTTTTAACTATACTTTTACTATATAAATCTAAAATCTAATAAATTAGTTGCTAGTGGAAGTGGTGTGGTGGAAATGCAGGTGGTTGGGAAAATGGTGGGTGTATTGAAACTAATGGGTCCTTACTGTATATATATGCGGGAGAAGCTAGACTATTAATATGAACGCGGGGAAACCCACCGGAATCTTGGGAGTAGAAGTGCCGGCACCTGTACGCAGGAGCATATCTAGACTATTATTTGATTAGTCACTCCACTCTATAAAAAAAGGCCCTACTATTTCAGTTTGCCTTTGCAGGTATGTGTAGTAGTGCCAAGTCTCGTCGCACCCCGACTGTCCGAGACTGAATATGCTCATACGGCTACACCCGCAGATCTGCGGCTGGAGATCTATTTCGATTTTCGAAGTAACTGACAAGTACATCTCTGAGTCAAGTTCGATCCGCTAAAGAGCCACGGACAGTCTTGTCATATCGCCTCAAGTTCTAAGGACTAGAATGAGTTCCTGTAAATAATCATGCTTTCTTGTGGTACTAGGAGCAAATCCATTCTTCCATAGCTGGTTTCAAGACGCCTTATCATCAAATGGGAGCATTTACTAGCTAGCTTAACACGTGTGACATACTGCCGGTACAGACTACTACCAGTGATTCTGTAGCAACCTCAACCATTGCGGGGCTTCCCCGAGGATCGGTCAACATACGACCCGGCCCGCAATTACCTACCAGGGGGCGGTCCGGCCACTGGTGACGGGCAATTCTCCGTGCCATGGGTGCAAGGGATCCCCGCCGCGGCGGACGTATCAGCAGCCGTCACACGCGGCCATTGCCCTGCAATGGTACGGACACAATGTTACCATCGCTGACTGCTTGGGTCCCCTCCTCCTTCTTTCACCGAAAGACCGGACAATATTTCAGGGTCTTTGTGTGCCTAGAGCGACTCTAGTTCTCAACAACCCTTGACAATGCGTACGACGTAAGCAGAGAATGGAGGTCAAGACCATTGGAGTACCCACTCGTTTGAGGCTCACCGGTCCGTTGGTGTAATCCATTTGCCGTTCGATCCATTTTCGAAACAAGGTCGGCGGCCGCCGCGGTGGAAATCCTGCTTGCCAAAGTCCCGATCCGAGAATCCTGGTGGAGATGAGGAGCCTTATCGGACTTCGTTTTTTCTGGGGCGAGGATATCCTGCCAGCAGCTCCCGCTATTCTGCCCCCAAGTGTAGCTACGGCCGCTACACGACCGCCGGTCTTGGGTATATGTATAAGCTAGGCTTTATATAGTTAGTATTCGAATAGATTAGGCTAATTAGAGGCCGTTAATTAACTTATAATCAGTTAAATTATTTTAATAAAAAGTACGGTAATTAATAAAATAGCCTAAGTTAACAAATTAGCCTAAATTAACGATTCTATTAAATTAAGCTATTTACTTAGCTACTTAGCTACTTATTTAACTTATTTAAGAAGCTAGTAGCGATTTATTAATAATAGTTTATAAATAAGGTCGAGGATTTATAACGCTTATTTAAGTACGTTAACTTTATAAAACGTTATTATTTTTAATTATAACTACTAAACTAGCCTCGTAAGTAGCCTCGTTAATAAGGTAAAAAAGCGCTAGTTATAAAGTAAGTAGTCGTACTCTACGTAGTCGTATTCGTTATAATCGACGGTATATTAGTAAACAAAGGGATCGTTAACTTCGCAATTATTCTCTTCTTATAGCATATTGACGTTGGGAATAGCTTCAATTGGCGGCAGCGGCAGCGGCAGCGACGGCAAGGTCGACGAAGTGGTGGTTGTAGGTGGGTATATGGGTGGGTAGGTGGGTAGATGGGTGGGTTGGTGGGTAGGTGGGTGGGTGGGTGGGTAGGTGGGTGGGTATGGGCCTCTGGGCTCGGAGGTAGGGCCTGCCGCAGCCACACTTGGGGGCAGAATAGCGGGAGCTGCTGGCAGGATATCCTCGCCCTTTTTCTGTCATTGGGACATTGGTAACACCCACTTGTGACACTTGAGGGATCGCTCACAAGGTGGGTTTTGCTCGCATTTCTCTCAGAAGTCGGCTACATAAGACTCCAAGCACGCCCGTCATTGTCAGCGCTATGAAGACGCTTGAGTTGCGTTGCTGGTGATAAGTTCAAGTCTGTACCCCCAGAACTTCCTCAATTCCAATAACCCGATTAAGGCGCGACATCAGAAACAAATTGTGAGTAAATAACTTTCTCGTTACTAGAAAGGGTGCCATTCCACTGTTCCATTCCCACGTGGGGCCAATCTGGATGGGTTTTGTCCGATGGTATTTAAGCTTCACCTCGGTTCCGAGCTGCCTACCCTGGATCATTGAGGCTGTAATCAAGAATTCGCTCGACTTCTCAACTCCACTATCGTCGTCAAAGTCGTTGAACAATACTCCGTACGTCAAGAGTCGTTATTGCCAATCCGGGTTGAATGCGCTTTGATGACGTCCGCAATGTAGCTGTTAAAACTTCATTGTATATAAGAAGCTGGCGGGAGCCCGCCGATATCACCCATTTGGAAGAAATTCTCTACACTCTACTCAGCGAATAACTTGATTCAACACAGTTTACTGGTCGAATTTGAAGTTAGAAAAAACTGACACCATTTTCTAGTCGTCATGCCTTCCAAGGACTTTACGGTTCTGATCGCCGGCGGCGGGATAGCTGGCTTGACGCTGGCGAACCTGCTCGAGCGCGTGGGGATCAACTATCTCATGCTCGAGGGGTATCGAGAGATGGCCCCCCAGGTGGGCGCAAGTATCGGCATTTTGCCCAACGGTTCTCGTGTTCTCGACCAAATTGGACTTTACGATGAGATCAGGAAACTCATCGATGAGCCTCTTAACAAGATATCTCTTCGCGACTCCAAGGGTAACCCGTCGAGTGAGTACTGTGGCGTAGGCCAGCAGATCAAGCAGCGGTGAGTAAAAGCATGTTTAAGGAGTCTCAAGAAACTTTCTCATGTCAGAATGCAGACACGGCTACGAAGTTGTCTTCGTGGATCGTCAAATGATTATGGAAGTGTTGTGGAAGAATCTGAAGAACAAGGACAGGATCCTTGTCAGTAAGAAGGTTATGCAAGTTTCCATCGAGCCGTCCAAGGTGCGAGTCGAGACAAGCGACGGCCAGTCCTACTCGGGCGACATCTTGATCGGCGCCGATGGCATCCACAGCAAAGTCAGAAGCGAGATGTGGCGGCTCGCGGATAGCCTGGAGCCCGGGTATATACCTGCTTCCGAAAAGAAGGGTAAGACAGCTAATCGTTTTCTACTCTCTATTGTCGACTGACAGAAGGGTAGAATGCCTGCCGACGGTTTACAAGTGCATCTTTGGCATTTCCATCATCAAGGACTGGGAGGCCGGCACGGTGCAAACCAACTTCAACAAGCACTTCTCATACCTCGTCATTGCCGGCCCTTCCAACAGGGTCTACTGGTTCCTTTTCGTCAACATGGGCTACACTCACTACGGCCCCGATCTCCCCCACTACACCAAGGAAGACGAGGCCAAGTTGGTCAAGGAGCACCAAGAGGACAAGATTAATGAGAACTTCACCTTCAGAGATCTGTACGCTGCCAAGATCTCTTCAGTTTTGACCCCGCTGCCGGAGTACGTCTTCAAGAAGTGGCACTTCAACCGCATCATGACCATTGGCGACGCCGCACACAAGGTAAGAGAACCTCTTTTGCTAAACAGGACATACAGACCTCAGTGAGCATAGTATCGAAGATCTGACCTGTCTCAGTTGGAACCAATTGCCGGACAAGGAGGCAACAGCGCCATCGAAACGGCCGCAGTGCTGGTAAACAACCTTACAGAAGCCCTCAAGCAAAACCCATCAGGCGTCACGACGGAGCAAATCCACAATGTCTTCCTAGAGACCCAGAAGAAGCGAGAACCGCGCGTCTGGCCCCTTGTTCACAGTTCGCACAAGGAACAGCGTTTCGCCGCTATGGAAAGCCCTTTCTTGGAGTTCGCCAGTCGCTACCTCGTCCCAAGCCTGTCTATCGATGAGAAGGAAGGACCCTGGAGCACAAACGTCGAGCCGGGTCACAAGCTCGACTTCTTGGACGTCCCAAAGAGGCCACGTGCGCTACCGTACCTTGACGAGCTTCCGAGCCAGAGACTCGACTCCTCTTTGCTACCTAAGCTTGTGGTAGGAGCTGTTCTTGCAGGCCTCTTGTTCCTCGCGCAGCAAGTTCTCGTCATCGCTCCCGAGGCGGCGAGTGGTGCTAGCTTTGTGGGGCAGCCTTTGAAGACGGAGTACACCGGCAATACCGCGATCGATTCTGTTCTCTCACTCCTCTCCTGGGCCTTCTCCGAGGCGACCTCTGGCCCTGACCCGAACACGAGGCTTCAATGCCTCTACTTCTTGATCAACCTCGCGCCCGTCATTTACATCTGGACGATCGAAGGTTATCGCAATGGCAACCAGCTCTCTCTCGTATCTTGGCCATCTATCTTCACAGTATACCAGCTTGTTGGTATCGGCAATATTGCACCGCTCTACTTCCTCATTAGTCTGCATACGACCAGCAGCGAAGTCTACACTCGTCCCACAGGCCGACCAATCCCATCAACTGTGGCGAAGGCGCTGGTTCCGGCCCTCTGTCTCGGATACATCATTCCTACCGCCCTTATGTTCATCCAGTATGGTGACTCCGTGGCCCAGCAAAACGCTATCGCCTTTTGGCAGCCCTCTCCCGTCTATGTCTCGATTCTGACCTGGCTCTTCTCCGGCATTCTTTCGGTCGCCTCGCCTATCAAGTCACTGGACTGGGAAATCTTTGAAAAGAAGGACCAGAGCGCGCTTCAGACCGGATACACACTTACGTTCGCCGTCACCGCTATCACACATGTCTGCGCTCTCGTGTACGCTGGCTTCAACCCCTCCGTGTCCCTCTTTGAGACCTTTTTCGACCTGCCGAGCGTTGCGTCCATGGGCCTGGGGCTCAACATCGGTGGATTCTGGAAGTACGACATGCTTCTCTGTTTCGGTGCGGTTGCGGTCTGGTGCCTGTACACTGTCTTTGAACTCCGTAGGTTAGGATACGTGACGACAAAGGCCGCGGTTGGGGCTGCGGCGGCCACTTTGATGGGTCAGGCATTATTCGGTCCGGGAGCTACCTATGCAGGACTTTGGGCATGGAGAGAAAACGTCATTGCAGGACTGATGATTGAGTAAGCTCGACTGAGTTGTTCAATGAACAATTAGGTTGACATCTGATTCTTTGAGCATCGCAATCGTCGCGTACTCTGTGTCAAGATCCGAGACCGACCTACTCAGTCTCGATTCGGTATCAACTCGTAATGCCGCTTCTATCAAGGATCAGTTATGCTTATTGTGGAAGGTGGTCTTCTAGTTGTACGGATCAACAACTGATTTGCCGGAAGTGTGGCAGATGATGGGGTAGTCAGCCGTTGAGGACAGGGATCCAGGCATTGGCACTGTAAATAGATGCATGAACCGACCTAATTAGCCAATTGCATTCAGAGCTAAGTGGGCATGAGAGCAATACGAGGAAAGTGGGTACAAGTTGATTTCCTAAATTGCCGTGCCCAGTCAAGAAAATCAACAAGCGGAATTTTGAAGTTAAAAGCCGGAAGCGCCGTATCATGTCGTGCTTATGAGACATCGAGTTGTTCTCGATATCGCAGACAATATCACCGACAAGACTAATTGCTAATTCCGTTACGATGAAGGGACTTGTTCTTGGACTTGCCTCGTTGGGCCTCGCCAGCGCCGTTCCTCGCGCCGAGTAGGCCCCTGTATCGTTCCGCCGGGGCTGTCAGGTCTCGGACGATGGTGCCATTCAGGCCCGGGATGCTGCCGCCGTCCACCTCACTGGCAAGTCGGCGACAGCCCGCCGTCAGACCTATCCCGGCAACTTCACCGTCGACGTGAACTTCCACATCGCCAGCACCGAAGCCCAGGCGGACCTCATCACCGACGCCATCGTCGACGCCCAGTGGAAAATTCTGCACGACAGCTTCGCAAAGTACAGCATCAACCTCGTGCTCAACTCCACCGAGCGCGTTGTCGACAATCTCACTGGTTCGGCGTTTCTCATCAATGAGGGCGGCTCCGCCGGCTGGGTCTACCACGAAGCCGAGTACAACGCCTACCTCAAGGCCTCCCGCAAGGGCGGCTATGACGCCCTAAACCTCTACTTCTTCAGCAGCTACTCTCCCGGCGCTACGGGGTACTGCCAGTTCCCTACCGTTCTTCCCGCAGAGGGTACGGACAGCTCGACCTTCGCCAAGGACTCGTGTCAGCTCAGCGCTATGACGATGCCAGGCTTCACTGTCGAGCAGGGCGGCTTTGAAAACTGGAACCTCGGCCACCTTGCTGTTCACGAGGCTGGCCACTGGTTCGGTCTTACTCATACCTTTGCTGGTGGATGTTCTGACACGGCGGGCGACTTTGTTGCGAATACGCCAGCACAGAGAACTGAGGTGTACGGGTGCCCAACTAACTCGGATACGTGCCCGGATCTACCGGGTCTAGATCCCGTTCACAACTTCATGGGCTATGCTGATGACTCTTGGTAAGTTTGCTTTTTGAGTCCAGCCTTTGGTGCTTTATTGCTGACTGAGTCTTTAGTACCAATGAGTTCACTCCTGGACAGAAAGAGCGCATGTTCTCAACATTTTTTGGATGGCGCAGAAAGTAGATAAAGGCTGCGAATATGCTTCGATTCAAATATCAAGACCGTATCATACTGAAAAAACATTCAAAAGCATTGTAATACAAGCATCACGTTCAAAACCTGTCGTGTATACCCTTCTTGAGCTGTTTGCAGATATTGCAGAACGTGAAATTATATTATAGACTATCTTGATGATAAGCGATAGCCTCCAATGTCGATTTGAAACTGACACCTATACGGCGAACTTGCCCTTCTGCCTTTCAAAAGTTTCCAATTTTCCCAAGACGTGATTGATTAGGCTTATACCGCCTCTTGGGCTCTTTTTTACGGTGTCCGAGCGAAACGAAGCACATTTCGTCTGCAGGCTGATTTGTGCGGTGTGAATTCTGAGTCAAGCTTTGAAGGCAGATGGGTATGGACTTCTAGTGGCTTAAGAGAGCTGTTGGGACTGCACTTTGCCGTGTGGCCTTCTCGGAGCGCGTTGAACTTTTGTTTGAGTTTCTGTCTTCCTCGGCAGCGCGTTCCGATCGTACTTTTATAGGCGCATGACCCTAACATGTAGTGAATCATTGGGCCGTAGCATAGGTGGCTCAAGCTGGGAGCTCATATTCCCGAATGTGAATAATGTCAGCATACTGTCGCCATCTTTCATAGTTGCTGATTCAGTATCAGGAGAAGTCTTTGAAGATTGCACAAGCAGTGAAGAAAACATTTGAGACTTATGTACCATGGACTGGCGGAATGCATTAGTCTTCTTGTCTTCCACTATCAATACACATGCAATCCTCTATCAGGTGCGTTATTCTTATGACACATGCAATGAGCACGCATAGTCTTTCTGCCTTATTCACGGAAATCCCGTCGTAGCCACTGATAAGCATTACTGCATCTTGATCAACCTCAGCTATTACTAATTAAGCAGTGGCTTGCGTCTATTGGCACATACAGCCTCCAGATTTCAAGCGGGATTTCATAGCACCACCCTAGAAATCTTAAAACCTCCTAGGATCCTAGTCTGGAAAACTCCGGTTGGGTCGTACTTGGCAGCAACTTCTTTAAGGAACCTAACATTATCCTGGCCGTACGTGCTGATTGGATCTTGTGCAGGGTTCACGTAGTTGAGGTACCGCCAAGCCGTCGCCTTCCCATTGGCTTCGGCGTAAGCCTCGAGCTTCGCGGTCATAGCGGCCAGCTTGGCATGGGCCAGCGCCTCTTATTCTCCAGTGCGAGTCTGGGCTTCTACGAGCCAAACAATTGAGTTATGTGTCAAGGATTTATCGAGACCCAGGACGTTGTTGCCGCTGCCCTTTGTCGCAAAGTGCTTGGGTAGGGGCTGGCTGACGACGGAAAGACCGGGATCGGGCGGGGGGATCAGGGCCTGAAGTTGTACAAGTAGCTCATCGTATAGCTCTGACATCTTTGTCATCATGTCAATGTCGTTGTGGAAACAAAGAGAGAACCATACGTTCCTGGGTAATGTCAGCAGGGAAACACGAAATGAATCATAAGTGTGGATTGGTCTCATACCTCTTGCCTCCAGCCGTGGCATAGTCCGTGATGAGGGTGCCGTACGTTTTCCGCTTTCTGTCATCGATAATGGCAGGAAGAGTTTCAAGAGGAGCGAATGAGGTTGAGTTGGCGATGCCAGCCGTGTTAATGGCATTGATCGCAATCATGGGCGGCCCCTCCCCAGAATACGTAAAGGTGACGACCTCGGTGTCTTCTGGATGATCCTCGTTGATGTCAATGAGCCTCACAAATTGCTCCATCACAGCCTGCTTCTGGTCATAACTCATGAACAACAAGCCCCCATAGAGACCTCCGTGCGCCGCCGGGAACGTCTGCATGTCGAAACGAGTCACGATACCAAAATTGCTGCTGCCACCCTTCAGAGCCTTGAACAGATCTGGGTTCTCTCCCGCGTTTGCGTTCGCGATTGACCCGTTGGCCAAGACCACCTCGTAGTTTTTGACATCGTCGCAGGCAAAGCCTCTGGTACCGGTATGGAACGAGGCGCCGCCGCCGAGAGTCAGACCTCCGACGCCAACATTACCCTCACGTCCTCCGGTCACTGATTGGCCGTATTTCTCAATCTCCTTGTAGACCGATCCCCACCTAGCACCTCGTTGGATCGATGCCGTACCCTTTTCAACAGTTAGAAACGATCCATTACGTTGTCACACAATGGAGACACATACACTGCAGTTTTTGTAGATTGTTGCATTCATGCGGCTGAGGTCAATTGTCACGCCTTGAGCCACATTATTGGAAGGGTAATAGTGAGAGTGACCACCAGCCCGAACAGCAATATCCCAGTTGCCAGCTGAGCTCGTTTTCACGAGAACTAAAAGGGCGGACGAGACTTCCTCTGTTGTCTCGGGCTTGACGACGCACCATGGGTGAAGCTGCTGGACGGTTCCGGCCCAGTATGACGCGATGCTGGAGTTATACTCCGAATCAGGCGGAAAGAACACCCGATTGACTAGTCCAGCTGCAATAAGAGCATCGCACTGCGTCGAAACAAGGTCAGCATTTTTTGGGTTGAACCCTCCAGGAGGCCAAATTGCAGGGAAAGGAGCGTACTTACACCTGAGTAACCAGTTACGTCCGGAACTTGACGGATACTTGGTTGAAAGCCTGCAATGATTTGAGCAGTCGAAGAATTGAGAAGCAGAAGCGCGGTGGAAAAGATGGAAAGAAGAGCCATGGTTCCGAACGTTGGCTGCGTCGCGGTGGACACAAGAGGTCTTCTTCAGACTTCAACGTCAGGCCTCGTGGGAGATCACATGTCAACGAACGACTCAGCTCTGGAAGAAAATGCGTGCAGCTTCATCTTAAGCAAAGCCCGCGTCGCTCGAGGCGAGAGATGGGACATGAAGAAAGGTACACTCTGTGTAGGTTTCCCTCTTACAGGGTAACTGGTTCGAACCGTGGGTTAACGAAGAGATTAATTAAACTATATAAATTTCTATATAAGTATAAAAAAGAGGTTCTAATTATAGGTTAAGCTAGCTACGATAATCCTAAATAGGGCCCCTAATTAGCCCCTATATAATCGACTATATACTATAGTTAAATTAGACTTCCGATCCGATACTAACTTTCTCTTTTTTTTATTAATTTAATTATTATAATTAGAAATATAATTCGACCTCGAGCCCGTTTACTAAATCGTTTCCTTTTTCCCCTTTTTTTTATTCTTTTTATATAACCTATCTTTTTATTCGTACGTTAACTTTTTTATTATTTACGAATTATTCTAACCCCTTATTAAGTATTACTTTTATAAAAGTATTAATAAAATTATTATTATTATTAATCTAACGGATCTTAAGGATTTTAAACTTTTTATATAATTACCTAAGGGCTATAATATTAATTATAAACCTCTTTTCTTTCGTAGTTCCTAATTTAATAAAATATTCGTATAATAAGTAAGAATCTATATAAATAATTATTAAAATTAGTAAAAAGTTAAGTCGATCGGTAATTCTTCTTAGTATTATTAAAATTATATAAGCGAGGTTAACGTTATTAACTATACTATAAATTTCTAATATTAATATACTTCTCGTTACCCGCTTATTTTTAGTTAATAAGTAATAGATTATATTACTATATATTATAAATTCGCTCTTGTTTATACTCTCGTTAACGAGAATAATAATATACCCTTATTATAAAATAAGGTCCTTATTATTTATAAATAAGCTATTTACGAATACGTAAAGCTTACTAATTATAAGGTTAATTAGGTAGTAAATAAGACCTCGATTAAAATTCGAGTACTATTACTTAAGCTACTTATTAAGTACCTCGACGTCTTATTTATTTAGTTCTATAATCTACGTTACTTTAGTATAATTAAAAGTTACCTCGGGTTAGTATATACTTATAATATATACCCCTTGCACGAGCTTAGCCTTATATCGCTTTTTAATATTAATTATATTTAAATTAACGAGGCTAATTTTCTTACTTTACCCCTTTTACTAAAAAATAATAGTTTTTTCTTTAATTATAAAAATCCTATTATTAAATACTAATAAGTTATTTATTATAAGGACCTCTTTTAGCTTCGTTTTAAAGCCCGCTTTTTAAAGCTCCTTATCCTCTTTTTTTATAAAGTTAATATTAAATAAGCTTAATATATTATTAATTTATATTTTAATAATTCTAAATTAGTTACTTACGTACTTAGAGACTAATAAGCACGGGTCGTATAAAAATATAATTATTAATAATTAATTAATATAAAAATTATAATATATAACTTATTAATAAGTACCCGATTTTACGAGCTTATATAGTAGTTTAAGTACTTTAATAATCGTACTTTCTAAGTACTTATTAACTATTTCTTTTAGTAAATAGGCTAGGATTCTCTTTATAAGCCCTATAGCCGATTAAGTATACGCCTAGGTAATATTACGGCTCTAAATCTCGTACCCCTTTTTTTATAATAATACTATTAGTACTATTATTAATCGTTAGTTATAGCGCTATATTATAAGCGATTATATAAGTAATATTATTTTTTTAACGTTGCTATACCCCTAAATTACGTATCTAAACTTTTTATATAGCTAGGGTATTCCTTTCTTTTTAATCTTATAAACTATTCGTAATTTAAATATATAAAGGTTTATATACTTTTTTAAATTATAAAGGATAAATCGATAGACCCCTCGATTATAAAAAGTATTTATTTTAATTAGATCTAATTCCTTATATAGCTTTTTAATAGTTATAATTACGCTTTTTTTATATAGTTTAATTACTAGTTCGAAATCGGCTTTTTTTTTATTATATAAAAGGTATTAATTACCTCGTTATTAGTAATAAATTACTATATTAGTACTTACCGTCGTGGTCTTCTATAACGTCTCGTTAGTAATATTAGTACCCTTTTAGTAATTTCCTCTTCTTCGTTATTTATTAATACTATTATAATAATTTCGTTAAGGATAATTTCCTATGCCTCTACTACGGGTTATATAGTTTTCCTTAGCTCTTTTTTTTTTATAAGTTAGAAATTACTTTACTAGGATTTATATAATATAATCTTATTATTATAATTAATACCTCAAGGGGTTAGTTACGATTCTTTATAACTATATAAGATCGCTCGTTAATAGAAATTAATTTATATAACCTAGCTTATTATTAAGTAATTTCGTACTATACTTATATATTTAAATTTAGTAATATATCTAAATTACCCCCTATATTAGGCCTATTATATATAGTAATTACTTTATTAACTTACTTTTTTACGCTTACTTTACGTAGTACTTATATTACTTTTTTAACTACTCGGGCTCGTTAACTTATATTTAATAATAATAGTAAGGCTAAGGTCGTTCTTAAATATATTTTAAATATAAGAAGCGTTAATATAAGCCCGTTAGGCCTTATAGTATCGTTATAGTATTTAAGTACTATTTAGAGGTATTCGTTATTAATAAAATCTAGATTTCTTTTTTTAATAATTTTAAATACCCTTTTTAACTACTAGTATACCCTTTTTACTTTTTTAATACTATAGTATGCTTTAATAAGTACGACTTTTAGCTATATATTATAAGCCGTTATATTCTCCCTAAATTTTACTAATTTAAAACTAGTACTAGCGTTAGTTCTAATACTATTTAGTAGTCCTTAGTATATATTAATCTAGCTTTTTTATAGGGTTACTTATACTATTTTTACTTATAAATCCTAGAGGAATTACTTTACTTAAAAAGATATAGCTTTGTTAATTATATATAGGACTAGCCGACTATTTAAATAGAAAATATTAATAATAATTTTTTAATTAAAGTTAAGCTTATTACGTAATTTAAATTTAAACCTACGTAGGCTTTGCGTATTTATTTAATATTAGTAGTATACTTTTATTAACTATTCTAGCGCCCCTATTTTAATATTATTATTACTTAACTACTTTAGGAGGTTATATAGCTTCGTAACTAATGGGTAGCCGAACCTCCAGTATAATTATTAAAGCTTATTTTTTATTAAGTAATAAATCGACTTTGAGTCGTTATTAAGCCTTATAAATACGTACCCCTATCGTTATTTAACTATTTCGAAGTACTTACTACTAGAGATTCTATTCTTTATATTATTAAATATAATACTTAGTTAATCTATATTTTTTAAATATAGTAAAAATTATATATTAATAAGTAAAATATAAAAAGTTATCGTTCCGAAGTACGTCTTAACTTTTACTATACTTAGAGTAACGATTTCCTTACTTAGGCTAAAACTAATCCTTATAATACCTATTATTAATATATTAAGTATTATTAACGCGATCCTCTATAGTACTTAGAACTACCCTTTTCTTTTTATTAATTATTATAATACCTTAGTATCTAAGATAATCCCTTAGAAAGTTTCTAAACTATACTTTTTACTTATATAAAATATTTAAACGAGCTTAGCGTTCGAGTAGTTTAGGTAGTATAAAAAAGACCCCCCTAGTTATTATTATAATTACTTAGTACTTAATTTCTTTTTAAGTATTAAGAGAGGTAAATCCGGTATTATTAAATTTAGTAAGCCGGATTATAATTTACCTCTTTTACCCCTCTCTATACCCATTATTTAGGGGACTTTCCCTTATTATTTATAAATAAAAGCCTATTTATTAAGAGCTTTTATTACTTTTTACTTATTTATTTTTATATATCCTCCAGAGGCTAACGGGGTAAAAAAAAAGTAGTTAATATTATTAATTTCGTTATAATCTAATTCGTTAATATAGGGTGTGAGGTCTTCCTTATCTTCCGAGTTTCTTAGTAAATACTTTAGGCTATTAATTTAGTTACTTATACTAAGTTCTATACCCCCAGATATACTTTTATATATAATGAGGAATTAGTTAAATTAATAAGGGCTAGTTTTACTATTTATTACCCTCGACTTTTTATATTATTCGTACGATTTAGTACGCTCTTTTCCTAAATAGTTACTTAACTAATATCTATCTTTTTTATAAATAAAGTACTACTTCTTACGTTACCCTATTTATAAGTTAAATCTCTACTTATTTAATAAATCTAGGCCTCTTTATTAGTAATTATTATACTTAGCTTTTTTTTTTTTTTATTATACGTTCGATCGACTTAGTACTACTAATAAGGGCCGTTATATATTTAAAAATAGGTTTAGTATAGTATTCTTATTTTAATATTAAAACTAAATCTTAGCCTCGAGTAGAGCGTCTCGTAGTCTTTAGGTACTTAGTATAGGGTTATTTTTATTTTTAATATATATTAAATTATAATATAAAAATATCCGACTTTTTACTTATTAGTTCCTTTATTTAGCTAGGTTTTCGCTAGTTTATTAATTTAATTAATAAGCTTTTTAAAGATCTCTACTTATAATTTACCCTCTATTATCCTAGCTATAAATATAAAAAAAATTACTTATAGTTTAAATAAGAGCTCTAAATTCCTATTATAAGTCTTAAAGCGGCTTCGGATTACGTTAATAATACTAAAAAAGTCGTTTCGATCGAGATTACGTACCGCTTCGTAATAATAATTAGATACTTTACTTATAAGTATAATATTAATTACCGAATAGTACTAGTGTTCCCTAATCCCGACTTTTTTATAATAATTATAAAATATTATTAGGGTTTTTTATAAGACCTTATACTTCTCTTTAGAGTATAATTTCTTTTTTAAAAAGATCTTTTTAAGGTTTATAAATTACCTCGTATTTATTATTAGATTTTTAATATTTATATATAATCCTTATGTCGCTATGTATTATTAATAACTTTAGGTCGTTTACCTCCTTTCTTATTAACTAATTAGTGCCGAATTTCGTATTAGTAGCGGCGACGAGCTATAGATTAAAATAAGTAGAATTATTAATTATCGTACTTTTAGTACTATATTTTATTTCTATATATCCTTTTATAATAATAGATTATTATTAGTAATTATAAAGAGGAAATCTACGTCGTTTACCCTTTTTCTAAATTTATTAAAGTAATTATACGCCCTATTAACTTATACCTAGTTCTATAGTACAAATTCCTTTTTTATAATCGTTATTATTAAGATTTTATATAGTTCTTATAATTATAATTACGCTAATAATACCCCTTATTTATAAAAGAATTTATTAACTACTTTTATAATTCCTAGGCTTATACTTATAAACTATTTATTTAGCTAGTAACTAAGGTTATTTATAATTTTATAAAATAAAAATTACCCCTATAGTCCCTTTTTTTTATAAACCTTAGTTAAATAGATTAATATTACGTTAATTTACTTATTATTAAGCTAATTTATAATCTTATATATCTACGTCCCTTAATAATCTAAGTTAATATTTACTTATTTATAAAAAATTAGGATTTTATTTAGGATCGGGTTTCTTTCTCTTCTTTTTTATCCTAACTTACTAGGGGTCGTACTTTAGTTTATACGTATATTAGTAGTCGTTAGCGTATTTAATCTTAATAAGGATATATCTAATCTGCGTATTAACTATAATAAGCCCGTACTTTTACTACTTAACGAATTTATTAAGGTTTAAGAGATTCTTATTTCTTTTTACTATTTTATTACTATTCTCGTTTTTATTATCTTTAATAACTATTACTACCTTTCTAAATCGCTAGTTATTATACTTACTAAGACCTTTTTTTTATTTAAAATAAAAGAGTAGGTTTTAATAGCCCCCTTTTTTTAATAATAATAATAGACGTTTATATTACTATAAAAAGATATAATAATTAGTTTCGTAATCTTTACTAGTTATTAATTTCTGCTATTCTATATACTTTTAGCTTTTTAAACCTCGTACTCTCCGTAACTTCTAAATAGCTTCTTTCCTTAACCTACTTCCTCTAAGGTAGTATTTTATAAAAATAGTTAAATATAAATACTAAGTAGCTCGTAAAGGATCCGTATAGGCTATTAAGTACGGTTAGCGAAGTTAAGCCCCCCCCCCCCTTTTTTTATAAAATTACGGGCCTTAAAGACTTATTAAAAATACTACTTATTACTCGTACTTAGTAAGGTTAAATACCTTAGGGATTTTTTTTTATAGCCTCTTGGTACCCTATTTTATAATTTCCTAAGTAGTATTTTTTATAGTTTAATTACGCTAATTTAGTAATTATTACTCGTTAGTAATTCCTTTTACTAATTCGGCTAGTTAATATCTAATCGCGGGCCGGCCGTAGTAAAGTTATTTAGTAAAAAAGCTATTTAAAACGACGGTAAAATACTAGTTACTTAAGCGGTTTTATTAATTAATATAGTTTAATATAGCCCTTTGGGGTCCGGTCCGCCTCATTGGGGGCCATCTTCGCCTTCACGGGCAAGCTGGTCTATTAGGGTTAATATTGAGTATTTTTATTACGTACTTTAACAAAACTTTATAACTAATTATAGCCGGCCGCAGCCGTTACTAATTATTAATACTAACTAAACTTAAAATACTAATAACCCCGCTGCCGTAGTATATTAATCGCCTTCTTAATAACTAAATACTACCCCTTACTTTCTCCCCTTATTTTATTTAATAATAACCTCTCCTTACTAATATTCCTATTTAATACGCTCGCTTATGCTCTTTCTAAGCTCCTAATTATATTATTAAGTCTAGGCTTATTTATACTACTCTATTATATTAAAAGGGCGCTAATAAGGGCGACGTTTATTATAATATATCTATCCGTTTTTTATAAGTTAATATTATGGATATAGTATTTATTGAGGCGGTCTCTCTATAGCTCGGGGTCCTCTAGTATAATACTTATAAGATCGAACTTCTAACTATTAAAAAAGCCCTAAGGGTCGACGAGCTATTAGTAGCGTCTTAGTATTTTAATAAAGTGTGCTTAAAGTAAACGGTTAAATAGTAATAGCAATAGTAATAATACGATAGTAATAAACGGCAAGAGAAGTAGTATTTTTAATTTTAATAAAAGTAACGAAGTAATAAATATATATATGTGTGAGTTAAAGTTAAAGGTATATATTAGTAAGGTCGGTATTATTCTTAATAATAGTAACGAGGGTATCTCCGATACTATATTATTATAAGCTATTATTACCTAAAAGGGTAACTAACTTAGCCAGGTGCACGGGCTTATAAAGTAGTAGCGTCGGGCGCCCAATATCGCTATTAATAATCTATAGTTATAAACTTTATAAGAGAGAAAGTTAAAAAGTTAAAAAATCTAAAAAAATAGTTTAGCAAGATAGTATAAGTATTTACTAATACTATGTATTAATACTATATAAATAATACTAAGAACCGCCCGAGTAGCTAGCAAAGGCAGAATATATAAATAAATAGTTTAATATAGTAAACGTCGACCTCTCGTAAATAATAAAGGGCTACAATTATTTAATTCCGTATAGTATTTAAGAATCGCTTCTTTTTTTATTATTTTTATAAAATTAATTAATATAAATCTCTTATTCCGTATAGTATTAAAAAGTCGTTTTTTTTATATAATAAAATACCTTACCAATCTATAATAATAGAATTTAATTACTAATTAGTATAAGTTTTTTTATTATAAGGGAATTAGTTCGAACCGTAGGTTAATAAAGAGATTAATTAAACTATATAAATTTTTATATAAGTATAAAAAGGAGGTTCTAACCGTAGGTTAGGCTAGTTACGATAATCCTAAATAGGGCCCCTAATTGGCCCCTGCGCAATCGACTGTATGCCGCGGTCGAATTGGACTTCCGATCCGACACTCTGAAAGCGAATCCGAGATAGAGTCGCAACCGAGCATTTGAGAAAGAGACTATTATGGCAAGCGATGGTGGCAAAGTAAAGGGGCCCCTGGCAAAAAGCAACGATAACATGCTGAATTGAGCAAATAACGCCGTCACAGATTGCGGTTCCAAATTGCGGATATTTAGCTGCATCGCGCGTAATGTAATGATGCAGAACCGATACGCTGTGCCACGAACCTGCAGATGGTTCCAACAGGTGGCGAGGTCCGGAAGAGTCCCGAAGTAGCCTTGGCAATAGAGTATTGTTGCAACCAACAGTTTGAGACACTTGGTACACGGTCAGCGAAGAACAAGACAGCCCACTTGAGATTAAATGAGTTCCTCAATACGCAAAGTACTCCGGACTTCTCTATCCTAACGATAAGTAGAGTAATTCAACATCCCTTCGTATTGAACGAGCTTTGCAAATCTGAAGCGGTAGAATCCAAATGTGAAATCCTCCTTGCAAAATTCGAATCCTTGTCTCTGCCCGTTGGTTGCAGATTTCTTACGCTTGCATGCGTCCAACAAACATTGGCGCGCCAACGGGGCACGTATTTCCATACCAGGGAATATCTGTAACTCCGCTTTCAGTCAGCAAGTCACAGGCTCTTTACCAGAGTATGGCTTCAAAATCATGCTATGATTGATCTCCGGGTTCCATAAGGGATTTACTGCTGGAGGGTCCCCTGCTCGACTGACAGACTTGACCTCATACATTGGAGGCAAGCATGGGTATACCAAAGGACCAACAAGCCGTTATGAACATTGGCAAACCTTGGGAAGATTTCGTTCTGTTACAGCAACAGGAAATTTTGTCCTTGGTATCAAAAGTTCTCGGGGGTTATCTCACCCTTGGTATTCTCAAGGCGCCACCAGACCGGGAGTTCACAAGTTCCAACCGGTTCGCTGACCCATTCAAACCATCGATTTTCTGAACACGGTTGGTGTCTCCGTTTGGACTTTGTCATGAAGCAGCACTGGTCTGTAGGCCTTTCTTCTACTTTCTGCTGAATTCTACATCATAGGTTCTCTTAAGTCTGCGGCTGCAGAAATAAACGGTGATTTCAAACTTCAGTTCAAACCGTTAATGTCAACAACCCTTCTCGATGATTCCATTGAAAATTACCCCACGGGTTGAGAGTATGCCTACCCCAGTCAATCCAGGTGATCCAGCAGCGCTGATCAATGGCTCAATATGGCCCATGGCAGCAATCTCGACAGTCTTTCTAGCCCTCCGAATCTACTGCAAAGGCTTTAGAGTCAGGTGGATGATGTGGCTGGACGACTGGCTTTTGATCGCCGGATGGGTCTTTCTGATCGCCTCGCAGTCCTTCTTTGAGCGAGATGATGAGGCTGGGGTTCGCGAGAACCTACGGCGTCACGCCGGCCATGAGCACGATGTTGTATTGCGCCGACAACTGCCACAAGATCTCCTTGGCTCTGACAAAAACTTCGTTTGCCGTTACGTTGCTTCGAATTGCCTCTGGGTGGCAAAGATACATTATCTGGTTCTTGGTCATTATCATGAACATCCAGTTGATCGTCCACATCATTCTCACCTGGAGAGCTGTTTGTCCTAGAAGACCTAGAGATACAACTCCTCACCTTCCAGGCTCATGCTGGTCAGCACAAGACGCAATCACCTTGGGAATATTTGGAGGATGTATGTCCTCTTTCCCGCGAAGTTATTCTATGCACTCCGGCTTTCTGACTATTGATAGTATACTCCGCCGTCTCAGATTTTGTTCTCGCGTTATTACCTTGGAAGATCGTTTTGAGCCTACAAATGAGGAAGCACGAAAAAATCGGCGTTGGAGTGGCCATGAGCATGGGGATCTTGTAAGCACGGCGCCACTTTCCACCTTCTTTCTCCTTTTCTGGAGAATTTCAGCTAACCCGAAGCTGCCTGGCCAGAGCGGGTGTGATGGGAATAATGAAAGCTGTCCAGAGCATCGCGATCATGGACTTCCTTGGCCCTGGTTGTGAGTAACTGGCCCCATAAGTTTCTCCTCACGTTCACTGATGACCATTGTTCAAGACTTTTGGAAGGTCTGCATCTGTCGGATCGGAAGTCTAATTCGACCGCGGCATATAGTCGATTGCGCAAGGGCTAATTAGGGGCCCTATTTAGGATTATCGTAGCCAGCCTAACCTGCGGTTAGAACCTCCTTTTTATACTTACGTAAATATTTATATAGTTTAATTAATCTTTTTATTAATCTACGATTCGAACTAATTACTCTATAATAAAAAAACCTATACTAATTAGTAATTAAATTTTACTATCGTAAATTAGTAAAATATCTTGCTATATAAAAAAAACGACTTTTTAATACTATATAAAATAGGAAATTCGTACTAATTAACCTTACGGAAGTAAATAAAAAAGGAAGCAATTTTTAAATATTATATAAAATTAAGTAATCGTAGCCCTTTATTACTTACGAGAGGTTAACGTTTATTATATTAGATTACGTTAATTAACGGAACTATTTAAGTAATTAGCTTTTTATTATCGCCTTAAGTAGCTTTTTTATTAAATAACTTTTCGATAGCTAGCCCGCGATTAGAAATTAACTAAGTAATAAAAAGGACTGTTAGAAAAGCGATAATTACTTAATTATAATTAGGCTATAAAAAAAACTACTTAAAAAAATATAAAATAGGGTACCGAGGGGCTATAAGAGGAGAATCCCTAAGGTATCTAACCTTACTAAATATAAGTAATAAGTAGTATTTTTAATAAGTCCTTAAGGCTTATAATTTTATAAAAAAGGGGGAGCTTAATTTCGCTAACCGTATTTAATAGCTTATATAGCTCCTTTATAAGCTATTTAGTATCTATATTTAACTATTTTTATAGAATACTACCCTAGAGGAGGTAGGTTAAAAAAGGAAGTTATTTAGAAGTTATAAAGAGTACGAAGCTTAGGAAGCTAGAAGTATATAGAATAGTAAAAATTAATAATTAATAAAGATTATAAAACTAATTACTATATCTTCTTATAGTAATATAAACGTTTATTATTACTATTAAAAAAAGGGGGTTATTAAAACTTACCTTTTTATTTTAAATAAAAAAGAGGTTTTAATAAGTACGATAACTAGCGATTTAGAAAAGTAATAGTAGTTATTAAAAATAATAAAAACGAAAGTAGTAGCGAGATAGTAAAAAGAAGTAGGAATCTCCTAGACTTTAATAAATTTATTAAGTAGTAAAAGTACGGGCTTATTATAACTAACGCGCGGATTAGATATATCTTTATTAAGATTAAATACGCTAATAATTATTAATATGGGTATAAACTAGAGTATAACCCCTAACGAGTTAAGGTAAAAAAAAAAAAAAAAAACCTAATCCTAAATAGAATTCCGATCCCTTATAAATAAATAAATATTAACCCGGATTATTAAAGGACGTAAATATATAAGATTACGGATTAGCTTAATAATAAGTAAATTAATATAATATTAATCTATTTAACTAAGGTTTATAAAAAAAAGGGGCTATAGGAGTAACCCCTATTTTATAAAATTATAAATAACCTTAGTTACTAGCTAAATAAATAGTTTACGAGCATAAGCTTAGGAATTATAAAAGTAGTTAATAAATTCCTTTATAAATAAGGAGTATTATTAGCGTAATTATAATTATAAAAACTATATAAAATCTTAGTAATAATAATTATAAAAGAGGAATTTATATTATAGAACTAAGCATAAGTTAATAAGGCGTATAATCGCTATAATAAATTTAAAAAAAAAGTAAATAATATAAATTTCCTCCCTATAATTACTAATAGTAATCTATTATTATAAAAGGATATATAGAGGTAAAATATAGTACTAAAAGTACGATAATTAATAATTTTACCTATTTTAATCTATAGCTCGTTACTATTATTAATATAAAATTCGGTACTAATTAGTTAATAAAAAAGGAGGTAAACGATCTAAAGTTACTAATAGTACGTAGTAATATAAGGATCGCTTATAAATACTAAAAATCTAGTAGTAAATACGAGGTAATTTATAAACTTTAAAAAAATCTTTTTAAAAAAGAAATTATACTCTAAAGAGAAGTATAAGGTCTTATAAAAAACCCTAATAATATTTTATAATTATTATAAAAAAGTCGGGATTAGGGAACACTAGTACTATTTAGTAATTAATATCGTACTTATAAACAAAGCCTCTAATTACTATTACGAAGTAGTACGTAATCTTAATTAAAACGATTTTCTTAATATTATTAATATATTCTAAAGCCGCTTCGAGACCTATAATAAGAATCTAAAGCTCTTATCTAAGCTATGGGTAATTTTTTTTATATTTATAGCTAGGATAATAGAAGGTAAATTGTAAGTAGAGATTTTTAAAAAGCTTATTAATCGAATTAATAAGCTAGTAAAAACCTAGCTAAATAAGAAAATTAATAAGTAAAAAGTTAGATATTTTTATACTATAGTTTAATACGTATTAAAAATAAAAATAACCCTATACTAAGTACTTAAAGATTACGAGACGCTCTACTTAAAGCTAAGATCTAGTTTTAATATTAAAATAAGAATACTATACTAAACCTACCTCTAGGCGTATAATAGCCCTTACTAATAGTACTAAGTTAATTAAATATATAATAAAAAAAAAAAGAAACTAAGTACGGTAATTATTAATAGAGAGGCCTAGATTCGTTAAATAAATAAAGATTTAACCCGTAAGTAAAGTAATATAAGAAGTAGTACTTTATTTATAAAAAGAATAAATATTAATTAAGTAACTACTTAAAAAAAGAGCGTACTAAATCGTATGAATAATATAAAAAGTCGAGGATAATAAATAGTAAAACTAGCCCTTACTAATTTAACTAATTCCTTATTATATATAAGGGTAGATCTAGGGGCACGGAACCTAATAAAAGTAGCTAGTTTAGTATCCTAAAGCATCCGTACCCCATAAGAGATTTAGAAAATAAGGAAGATCTTACCCCCTATACTAATAAATTAAATTATAATAAAGTCGATAATATTAACTACTCTTTTTTTATACCGTTAGCCTCGGGAGGATATATAAAGCTAAATAGGTAAAAGGTAATAGAAGCTCTTAATAAATAGGCTTTTATTTATAAATAATAAGGGAAAGTTCCTTAAATAACGGGTATAAAGAGGGGCAAAGGGGGTAAATTATAATCTAGCCTGCCGAATTTAATAATACCGGATTTACCTTTTTTAATAACTAAGGAGAAATTAGATACTAAGTAATTATAATAGTAACTAGGGGGGTCTTTTTTATACTACTTAAACTACTTAAATACTAAGCTTATATAAGTATTCTATATAAATAAAAAATACGGCCTAGATAATTTCTAAGGGATTATTCTAAATACTAGGGTATTATAATAATTAATAAAAAGAAAAGGGTAATTCTAAGCGCTATAGAAGATCGCGCTAATAATACTTAATATATTAATAATAAGTATTATAAGAATTAGCTTTAGCCTAAGTAAAAAAATTATTATACTAAGTATAGTAGAAATAGAGACGTACTTCGGAACGATAACCTTTTATATTTTACTTATTAATACGCTATTTTTATTATATTTAAAAGATATAGATCGACTAGGTATTATTTTTAATAATATCAAGAATAGAATCTCTAGCGGTAGGCACTTTAAAATAGTTAAATAATAATAGGGGTACGCGTTTATAAGGCTTACTAATAATACGAAGTTAATTAATTACTTAATAAAAAGTGAGCTTAGATAATTATATTAAAAGTTTAGCTACCCGTTAGTTACGAGGCTATATAACCTCTTAAAGTAGTTAAGTAATAACGATATTAAAATAGGGGCGCTAAAGTAGTTAATAAGAGTGTATTATTAATACTAAATAAATACGTAAAACCTACGTAGGTTTAAATTTAAATTACGTAATAAGCTTAACTTTAATTAAGAAATTATTATTAATATCTTTTACTTAAATAATTAGCTAGTCCTATACGTAATTAACGTAGTTATATTTTTTTAAATAAAGTAATTCCTCTAGGATTTATAAATAAAAATAGTATAAGTAGCCCTATAAAAAAACTAAATTAATATATACTAAGGACCGCTAGATAGTATTAGAACCGACGTTAGTACTAGCTTTAAATTAGTAGAATTTAGGGAGAATACGACGGCCTATAGTATATAATTAAAAATCGTACTTATTAAAGCGCACTATAGTATTAGAAAAGTAAAAAGGGTATACTAGTAGCTAAAAAGGGTATTTAGAATTATTAAAAAAAAAATCTAGATTTTACTAATAATAAATACCTCTAAATAGTACTTAAATACTATAATAATACTATAGGGCCTAACGGGCTTATACTAACGCTTCTTATATTTAGAGTATATTTAAAAATAACCTTAGCCTCGTTACTATTATTAAATATAAACTAACGAGCCTAAGTAATTAAAAAAGTAATATAAGTACTACGCGAGGTAAGTATAAGAAAGTAAGTTAACGAGGTAATTACTACGTATAATAAGCTTAATATAGGGGGTAATTTAGATATATTACTAAATTTAGATATATAAGTATAATATAAAATTACTTAATAATAAGCTAGATTATATAAATTAATCTTTATTAATAAACGCTCTTATATAGTTATAAAGGATCGTAACTAACCTCTCGAAGTATTAATTATAGTAATAAGATTATATTATATAAATCTTAGCAAGGTAATTTCTAATTTATAAAAAGAAAAAGAGCTAGGGGAAACTATATAACTCGTAGTAAAGGTATAAGAAATTATTTTTAATAAAATCGTCGTAATAGTACTAATAGATAATAAAGAAAAAGAAATTACTAAAAGGGTACTAATATTACTAATAAAACGTTATAAAAAACTACGATAGTAAGTACTAACGCGGTAATTTATTACTAATAATAAAATAATTAATACCTTTTATATAGTAAAAAAAAAAGCCGATTTCGAGCTAGTAATTAAACTACGTAAAAAAAGCATAATTATAACTATTAAAAAGCTATATAAAGAATTAGATTTTATTAAAGTAGATACTCTTTATAATCGAGGGGTCTATCGATTTATCCTCTACGACTTAGAGAAATATATAAACCTTTATATATTTAAATTACGAATAGCTTATAAAATTAAAAAAAAAGGAACACCCTAGCTATATAAAAAGTCTAAATACGTAATTTAAAAATATAATAACGTTAAGAAGGCGACGCTACTTATATAATTACTTATTATATAGCGCTATAACTAACGATTAATAATAATACTAATAGTATTATTATAAAAAAAGGGGTACGAGATTTAGAGTTATAATATTACCTAGGCATATACCTAATTAGCTATAGGGCTTATAAAGAGAATCCTAGCCTATTTACTAAAGAAAATAGCTAGTAAGTACTTAGAAAGTACGATTATTAAAGTACTTAAACTACTATATAAGCTCGCAAAATCGGGCATATATTAATAAGCTACTTATTACGATTTTTATATAAATTAATTATTAATAATTATATCTATATATAACTTATACTTATTAATCTCTAAGTACGAAGGTAACTAATTTAGGATTATTAAAATATAAACTAATAATATATTAAGCCTATTTAATATTAATTTTATAAAAAAAAAGAATAAAGAGCTTTAGAAAGCGGGCTTTATAATAAAGTTAAAAGAGGTCCTTATAACGAATAACTTATTAGTATTTAATAATAAGATTCTTATAATCGAGGGGGAAACCGTCGTTTTTTAATAAAAGAGGTAAAATAAGAAAATTAGCCTTATTAATCCGAACGTAATTAATATTAAAAAGTAATATAAGGCTAAGCTTACGTAAGAGGTATATATTATAAGTATATACTAGCTTAAGGCGACTTTTAACTACGCTAGAGTAGTATAAGCTATAGAACTAAATAAATAAAATATTAAAATACTTAATAAGCGGCTTAAGTAATAGTACTTAAATCTCGATCGAGGTCTTATTTATTATTTAATTAACCTCGTAGTTAATAAGTTCTATATATTTATAAATAACTTATTTATAAATAATAAGGACCTTATTTTATAATTAGGGTATATTATTATTCTTATTAACGAGAGTATAAGTAAGAGTAAATTTATAATATATAATAATATAATCTATTACTTATTAACGAAAAATAAATAAGTAATAAGAAGTATACTAATATTAAAAGTTTATAATATAGTTAACGGCGTTAACCTCGCTTATATAATTTTAATAACGCTAAGGAGAATTACCGATCGACTTAGCCTTTTACTAATCCTAACGGTTATTTATATAAATTCTTACTCGCTATATAAATATCTTATTAAATTAGGAATTATAAAAAAAAAGAGGCTTATAATTAATATTATAGCTTTTAAGTAATTATATAAAAAGCACGAGATCCTTAAGATTTATTAAATTAATAATAATAATAACCTCGCTAATACTTTTATAAAAGTAATATTTAATAAGAGGTTAAAGTAATTTATAAATAATAAAAAAGTTAATATATAAATAAAAAAATAGGTTATATAAAAAAAATAGAAAAAAGAAGGAAAAAGAAACGACTTAGTAAATAGGCCTAAGGTTAAATTATACTTCTAACTATAGTAATTAAATTAATAAAAAAAAGAGAAAGTTAGTATTAGATTAGAAGTTTAATTCGATCGCGGTATATAGTTAATTATATAGGGGCTAATTAGGGGCCTTATTTAGGATTATTATAGCTAGCCTAACCTACGGTTAGAACCTCCTTTTTATACTTACGTAAATATTTATATAGTTTAATTAATCTCTTCGTTAACCCACGGTTCGAACTAATTACCCTGTAATAGGGAAACCTATAGCATCTTTTGGGTCTGGGCGATGGCAGAACCAAATGCGACCATCATTGTAGCCTCCATTCCCGTTCTTCGAGTGCTCTTCCGAAACGCTCTGAGTAGCCGACCTTCAGAATACCCCTCTGGCGCATACATTCGATCGGATAACCTCAGCAAGATTCAGAATCGCGGCATGTCTGCTACCTGCTCCTCAAGAAACATGGACCGCGACAAGAGAGACAATGACAGTGATCAGGAATTTTTAGGTGGGATTATGAAAACAACGGAGGTATCTGGGGACTCCATCGACTGTGATGGTCAAGGCCGTCGGTTCGAGAAGAAGGCACCACGGGAGGAGCACGGCATTGAGCTTGCCAATCGATGATCACTGGTGGTCATAGTTACGGCCGATTATGAGGCGTTCACGTTAGAGAGACATTAAATGTAACTCCGTGTATTTGAGGAGTCGGTTACGGTGGACTGAGATGCTTTACTGCGGTGCCCAATGGGTCTATAACATGATCCTGGCTAGATATTGAGAGCCCTTGTTGAATGAGAACGGGATTGGGCCCAGCAGTGACGCTTTGTTGGAGGTCAGAGCTCATCGGTACTATACTATCCATTCCTCAATCTCCTCGCCTTGTTCATGATCCATACTCTTGCTAGCCATGAATTTCGAATGCTTTGTATCTTCGGAGCAATTCCTCCCCTAAAATCAGGTTTGAATGTCTATCGTGGCTCCCGATGTCGTCGAGTCGCCCGCCTAGAGTTGCCACGGGATCCACCGCCGCCAGAGAATCCGAAACACATCTTAATTGGCTATGTCTGCTTTCTTGATCTTTGTGATTTTGTATCTTGTAGTCGGGCGTCCTACTGTAGGGTACCTTAGGTAATGTGGTCTGAGGAGGAGTCGGTTGTCGGTTACTTCGATGTTGTTTACACTTAGGTAGGTAAGCTAGTATGAGGTGCCTTGTCTTTGGGCGTACTTAGCATTCGATTTATTGCTAAGTGGTTCTCTCTCTCTCCAGAACAGTGAATTCCTCCAGGCGTAGTGAATTCAACACACCTGCTGAGATGACGATGATGACAAACTCGCCCTATCAGTAGTCCACATGCTGCGTTGCGATCTGCCTAAATTGCATTTCTGATTCATAGTTTTCGCTTGTTTCAATCTGGATTGCGCCTTTGAACCGCTTCTGAATTTCAACCCACCCAAAGAAGCCTAAAGCTCCATGGAAGTAGGCACGGCTCATGGAGTCATTTGTGGTGGTATATATGCGTTCTCAATGCGTGCAGTTTAAGTGCCGGCATAGCTTGTTAGAACAGGCTTGTTTGACGAGACATCAAGCCATGCGCACGGGAAACTAGCTTGAAAGATACATAGGAAAACTTGTATTAAACCCTCATTCTACCTGTTCTAACTGCTTACAAACTACTGATATCGTGCGCTGGGGAATGTCAGCAATTCATCTGCAATTGATGAGGAAACCTGAGGAAGCTTTAGCCCGCAGTGTCGTCAACTCGTCAATTGTTGTCACTTTTGAACGGCCATTCCCATTTGCCGCTCCGATTCGTTGGTTCGTCCAATCTAGGCCCAGTTAAGCAGTTGATGAGTTGGAATGAGATCCGATCAGTGTCCACTGGTTGGTGGTTAAGTCTCAATTACTCAAGTACGTAGCTGCCATGCTAGCAGACAGCTTGATTAGTTTCAGAGAAAGCCCGAACATGATCTCGAAAATTCTAGAATCTTAGTCCTGCGCAAAGTTAAGCACCAAATGTCAGAAGCCAACTCGTTCTTTACATGTGAGTTTGCCCAGACTTAGGGATACTTGTCTAAGTACCTTGTTATCGAAGAAAGTTAATTCTTTCTGAGTCACAAGTACAAGAATACAGTTTTAATAAAACAGTATAGGGATACTTGTCACAAAGCTCGGACGACTCGACAAAGTGGGAGACGCAAGATAGCAGGGCAAAACAGGGCATGCCACGTTTAGACAACAAACACAAGCAGCCGCCTCCATACCAAGCGCTCCGCTTACGCACAAACAAATTCTCGGTCAACAGTTCGCACACTTGATCTTTTTACCTTTCTTTTTTTTTTTCCTCAAAATATTTCAGCAGATTTTATGAAGGTTAGCATTGTTGGACTCTTATTCTCTTATTCAACCATGACGAGAACATGCTCAACATATGATTTGAATATGTTCAGGGCAGTACAAGAGGGGACCCCTAGCGCGGGATCCTTTTACAGGGGGCTTTTCTTAGCCCCAAAACAATCGCCGCCCGGCAATCTGAATGGCCTGAAGGGAAGGAACCTGGAAGCAACCTAGAACGCTCCAACGACAACCCTGGATTGACCCCACCTGAGACGCTTAAGTAAGGGCATGTTTCCCCGGGTCTGGTCACAAAAACTTCATCAACTTCACCTCACCCCCTCCAATCTCACCACCAACTCATAGACGTCGCCGCATCACTCTTTCATCAATACAACAGTCAATAATAGGTATTACGGAGAGCGGGGTCGTTTGAGAAAAAATTGTCGCTACCGCTCTAGCACACCATGGACGAAATGGAGGATTTATCGGCATACGTGCAACAACTGGAGCTTTTCCGCCGCAATGATTACACTCGTGATCAGATGATCCAGGTGAGATTTTGAGATTTCTGGAGCCCCGACGATGGTAACGCCCGCGACTGCCTGATTATGGCATACGCCATGGCTATTGCCATCTTGCTTCGTTCATTTCACGAGCGGTTTACTGACAGGCATTGTCTAGGATCTACTTGCTCGCCACGGCCAGCTTCAGCAAGCTTACCGGGAAAAGTGCGATGACTACAATAATGAGCGCGAATCGCGCCGGATGTGGCAGACCAAGGCCAATAATCTGGGAAAGGACGTAGTGGCTCTTAACAAGGCAAATGTACGTCTGGTTCTCCCCTCGTTCGTGGCCCATTCAACCAACTCATCGACCAGCCCTCGGCGCTGAGCTCAAGCTGTCACGCCCGAGCCAAGCATGGGAAGGTACTGACTTGTGAGACAGGAATCTAATCCATTCGTCTTTGTTATAATTGATGGCGATGGCGCCATCTTTCAGGAATCTTTGTTGAAGAGGGGCGCAGAAGGAGGTGCCGAAGCCGGGTATCTTTTGTCGACAGAGATAAAGAATTACGTTACCGAGGCCTACCCCGAGGCTGCCAGCGAAGACTGGAACATAATCGTACAGGTGGTACTTAACATGGATGGCCTTGCAAAGAAGCTGCACGCATCCGGTATCATTCCCTTCACCACCTCAGAACGAACTCTCATCGATTTCGGACGCGGCTTTGGCCGCGCCCAGCCTCTATTCAGCTTCATCGACGTCGGCTCAGGCAAGGAGTCGGCCGACCACAAGATCCGCGAGATGCTCCGCGTCATGGTCCGCATCGGCCAGTGCAAGCATATCTTCTTCGGCCCCTGCCACGATAACGGATACCTCCCGGTCCTGGAGCCGTATAAGCTAGACGATAAGGTGGCTTCAAAGTTCACCCTCATCGAGACGACCCCCGCCGAGGAGGGCTTTAAACAGCTCAAGTTCCACAGAATTATCTTTAACTCTGTCTTTATGTCGGAAAAGCTTCCCGAAAGAGTCCAGCGACAGACTATGGGCATGCCGAGTATGCTTCCTCCTCCCGTCTCCTCCGCACCGACCGCCACCATCTCCGCCGCCGCTAAACCGCCCACCGGCCCGTACCACTCCAACTCCAACTCCGCAAACAACGGCGCCGCCGTCGAGCCGCCTCGCGTTACCAGTCCGCTGTCCAGCGGCTCCCAGACGCCCGCGTCTAGTTGGTCTACGCTGACGCGGGTCTCGACGGCGCCCAAGCCCATTGACATCTTTTCTACAAAAAAGGCGCCGCAGCCGAAATACTACCTCATGAACGCCGACAGCCAGCGCATCGACGAGCCGCTGCCAAAGGTTGACCCTATGGTAGAGAAGAGGTTCAACGCGCGCATGACGGAGACGGGCAAGAAGTTCTGCAACAATTACCACCTACACGGCGAGTGTAAGAATCCAGTCTGTTCCTACATCCACGGCGATAAGCTTAGCGCCAGCGAAATGGTACTATTGAAGCAAAAGGTGAGTTTCATTCGTTCGCTTCGTGATTTCATGGGGTATTCTTTCTTCATTTCTTGGGCATTAGGCTAATTTGTGACAAAAGTCTCGCGGTATCCCCTGTAGCTTGGGTTCCGAATGCGACGACGTAAACTGCACACTCGGCCATCACTGCAGATGGCTCAAGGACTGCAACCACAGCTACTGCCGCTTCCAGGGCTACCACGACATCAGCCCCAAACCGAGAGTCAAGTGCTTTGAGGATGGCAGTATGAAGATTATCGATAAGCTCTAAGATTATTTACCGCTCATCCATCATTGAACTAAAGAAGGAAAGAGAAAAGAAAAATGGCCAAGACGGGCATAATAACCACTGCGGGTTGAAGCTCAAGAAACGGGAGGTCGGATCTTGGTGCTTTGGGGCATAAAAGATTGATGTCAGACGCAGGGAAGATTGTGCCCGTCAATTGAGGATATCACGATCTGGCACCATGAAAATCATATAAAGGCAGTGGGGATGTGAGGATGGCCTCGCTCTTTGTTCACGTCAAGCAGCACCCACTGGTGTAGAAAACCATTAAAGGTTCAGAGAACTAACATTTGAAGACGCAGTACTGTGGACAAGCATCGTCCTCGTGGCCTTTTACTTCTTCACTGCAGTGCCTCAGAATCATTTCTCTCCCACGCGCAATAGAAAACCATGAAAGGAAAGGAGAAACTGGATGGGTAACAACTGACCCTGCAACCAACGCCCCCTGTGCGCCGACTAAAAGCGCGCCGGACTCTGATTTCAATGAGGTTCGAAGCCCACTGCAGAGAACCATTACACACACACACGGCGCCCAATCTTGAAAGAAACTGCAGGCAGCAAGAGACTCGTCCAAATTGTTGCCTAATATGCAACGCCTATCAGATTAGAAGTCCAATTCGACCTCAGCATACGGCCGAGGCTGCGCAGGGGCCAACGAGGGGCCCTATTTACAATTAACGCAGACTACCCAACCTACGGTTAGAACCTCTTTTTTATACCTCACGTAGTATCTCAGAATAGTTTAATTAATCTACTTTATTAACCTACGGTTCGAACTAATTAACTAATATCCTTATAATAAGGATACTAATATTAATTAGTAATTAATTTTTATTATTCATTCTTAACGACGGCGACGAGGGCATCTCCGATGCCACCGTTGTGAGCTGCAGTCACCTAGAGGGCGGCAAACTTAGCCAAGTGGGCGCAGGCTCACAAGGTGGTAGCGTCGGGCGCCCAATATTGCCGTCAATAATCCGTGGTTATGAACTTTATAGGAGGAAAAGTTAAAAAGGTAGAAAATTTAAAAAAAATAGTCTATTGAGATAGTGGGAGTATCTATTAATACTATGTATTAATACTATATAAATAATACCGAGAACCGCCCGAGTAGCTAGCAAAGGTAGAATAAAAAAAAAATAAATAAATTAATAAATTATTTAATATAAAAAAAATAACCTCCTCGAATAGAATATAATAAGAGAATCGTACTACTTAACTTTATAAAAAATAAGTAATAAAATACGAAATCTCTATAATAAAACGAAATAAAAGAATCGTAGCCCTTAACTACTTATAAAAGGCTAACGTTTATTATATTATAATAACCCCTAATAATTAACAAAAATATCGAGGTAACTAAACTATTATTATCGACCTTATATAATCCTTTTTTATTAATTAACTTATTTACGGCCGGCCTATAATTAAAAATTAACTAAATTAATTAATTAATTAGTAAAAAGAACTACTTACGTAACTACTTATTTAATTAATTAGTACGATAAACGAGCTTAAGAGTACGGTATAAAAGAGTACTACGTAATTAAAAAAAGGGATTCCTAAGTATAAATATTCTTAATAAGTATAATAAGAACCCGTATAGGAATTATAAAACTAAAAATCTATAGTATATAAAAGGGTTTATTATAATAAAAATCTTATAAATACGACCTCGAAGCCCGCGATTTAAATAATCTCCTCATAACCCTCTCGACTATCTCCCTAAATATTACTTAGGAATATAATAAAAAAAATAATATAATAAAAAAAGAGGAGATTTAGAAATTACGATAGTTATAATTTACGAATTATAAGTATTACGAATATTCAAAGTTAGTTTAATAAAGAGGCTATTACTCTTAAAAAGGTCCTTTCGTAGCCTCTTATTAAAATTACGATTATTATAATAAAAAAAGAATACTTTAGAGGGCTATTAAAAAGCTCCCTTTTTATATTACTAGCTCTTAATACGAAAATTACTAATCTTAAGAAGATAAGAAGTAAATTACTAATTAGTAGTAATTTATCTATCGAACGTATACGCCTCTCGGGTTTTTAATTTAAAAAGAAATACTATATAATTAAGACGTCGTTAGGCTATTTATAAATTTACTTATAATAATAATTAATTAAGTAATTAAAAAAAGACTATTAATATAGTATTTAATTAAGAGGACTAAGAGTAAATAGTAATAAAGCTCGGTATAAAGAAATAAAAAGAAGTAAGAAGGTCTTAAACCTTAATAAATCTAATAACTAATAATAATATATTATTACTAAGGCTAATAAATAGTTCTAAAACGACCTTATTAAAATTAAATATACTAATTACTATAGATCGAAGTACGAGTTAGAAAATAACGAAGAGCGAGTTAGTTTATAATTAAAAAAGAGAAATTCTTATCCTATATAAATAAATAGAAATTAAACTAAAATATTAAGGAAAGTAAGCGTATAAAGATTTTAATAATCTTAATAATAAATAAATCGACGTAATATTAGTCTATTTTATAAAAATCTACGCTTAGAAGGGGCTTGAGGGGTAACTCCTATTTTATAAGATCGTTAATAACCTAAGTAACTAAAAGGACGAGTAGTTTATAAGCGCTAATTTAAACGTTATAAAGAGGGTTATTAGATTCTTTTATTATTAAAGTATTTTATTATCCTAAGTAGTAGGACGAAGAGCTTATAGATACTCGTTACGATAGTTATTACTAATAAATTTATACTATAAGATTAGAATTAAGTCGATTAAGTAGTATTAAAATACGACGGTTTTAATAAAAAAGTAAACTAACCGGACTTTTTATTAAAAATTATTAATAATAATATATTAGTGCCCGTTATAATAAGGATTATAAAGATTATATAAGAAGAACGGCTATTAACGATCTTACTAATTTTAGTAACTAGCTTAGTAACGCTATTAATACATAGCTTATTACTTATTAGTTAAAAAAGTATACGATTAACTACGTAGAGTTAATACGATTATTTTAATACGCGAGGGATATATAAAGAGACCGACCTAATAATTATTATTATAAAGTAATTTACTAACTTTATAAAAATCTTTTTTAAAAAGAAATTATATTTAAAAAGGAAATATAAAGTTCTATAAAAAACCCTTATAGTCTTTTATAAATACTATAAAAAAGTTAAAATCCGAGAGTAGTAATACTACTTAGTAATTAACGTTATACTAATTAATAAGGCTACGGATTACTATTACGAAATAATACGTACTATTAACCGAACTAACTTTCTAAATATAGTTAACGTAATTTAAAGTCGCTTTAAGACCTAAAATAGGAGCTTAGAACTACTATCCGAGCTAAGGGTATTATTATTTAGGTCTATAACTAGAATAATAAGAAAAAAGTCGAGGCTAAATATTTTTAGAAAACTTATTAATCGTATTAATAAGCTAATAAAAACGTAGCTAAATAAGGGGATAAATAAATAAAAAGTTAAGTATTTTTATATTATTATATAAAGAGTTTTAAAAATAAGGGTAACTCTATACTAACTACCTAAGTATTATAAAACCCTTTATTCGAGGCTAAGATTTAGTTTTAATATTAAAATAAGGATACTTAGATAAACGTACTTATAATTGTATAACGGCCCTTATTAATAATACTAAGTTAACTATATATATAAAAATAAAAAGAGAGCTACTAAGTATGAAAACTACTAAACTAAAAGAATAAACTCCTTAACTAGCCGCTAGTTAAATTTAAAATAAAAATAATAAAAAGAGAAGTATTTTATATATAAAAAGGACGGTTATTAATTAAGTAATTATTTTAAAAAGGAGCGTACTAAATTATATAAGTAGTATAAAAAGTTGAGAGTAGTAAATAAAAAAACTAACCCTTATTAATTTAACTAATTCCTTATTATATATAAAAATAGATCTAAAAAAATAATTAGTAACCTAGAGGATCCGTATATTAAGAAAAATTTAAAAAATAAAAAAGATCTTACCCCCTATATTAACGAATTAGATTATAATAAAATTAACGAGATTAATTACTCTTTTTTTACTCCGTTAGCCTCGGAAAAATATATAAAGCTAAACGAATAAAAAGTAATAAAAGCTCTTAATAAGTAGGCTTTTATCTACGGATAATAAGAGAAAGTCCCTTAGATAATAAATATAAAAATAAATAAAAAGACGAATTTAATAGCGTTTTTATACTACTTAGATTACCTAAATACTAAGCTTATATAAGTATTTTATACTAGCGAACGATACGGCCTAGATATTTTCTAAGGGATTATTTTAAATATAAGGGTATTATAATAATTAACTAAAAATAAGGGGTAATTCTATACACTCTAAAAAATATCTTTAGTTATATTAAACACGTTAATAATAAGAATTATAAGGATTAACTTCGGCCTAAGTAAGGAAATATACGCCCTAAGTATAATAAAAGTTAATATATACTTAGGTATAATAGTTTTCTATATCCTACTTATTAATATACTATTTTTATTATACTTAAAAAATATAAATAAGTTAAGTATTATGTTTAATAATACGAGGGATAGACTATTTAATAATACGTAGTTTATACTTACTAAAAAGCGATAGGAGTATACGTTTATAAAGCTCGAATTAGATATTAAATTTATTAACTATCTTATAAAAAAAGAGCTTAAGTAATTATATAAGCACTTTAGCTACTTATTAGTTATAAAGCTATATAACCTCTTTAAGTAATTAGAGAATAATATAAAAATAGGGGCTTTAGAATATTTAATAAAAATATATTATTAATACTAAATAAACGCTTAGAGCCTACGCAGATTTAAGTTTAAATTATATAACGAGCTTAATTTTAACTAAGAGATCGTTATTAATATTTTCTATTTAAATAATTACCTAGTACTATATATTATTAATAAAGCTATATTATTCTAAAAAAACTAATTCCTTAAGGACCTATTTATTAAAACTATCTAGTTAATACTAAAAAAAACGTAGATTGATATATACTAAGGGCTACTAAATAAAATAAGGACTAATATAAAAACGAGCTTTAAGTTAGCGAAGTTTAGAAATAATACTACTATATATAATATATAATTAAAAATTATATTTATTAAGGTATATTATAGTATTAATAAGATAGAAAGAGCTTATTAATAATTAAAAAGAGTATTTAAGATTATTTATAACGAATGCTCTAATATTATAATAAAGAGTGTTTTTAAATAGTATTTAAGTACTATAACGATACTATAGGCCTAAAAGGACTAGTTCTAACGCTTTTTATATTCGGAATATACCCGAGGACGATAATAGCCTTGCCGCTATCGCTAGACGTAGCCTAACGAGCTTAGGTAATTAATAAAATAATAAAAATACTCTAGGAGATAAATACGAAGCGCTAGATTAATAAGGCTATTACTACTTATAATAAGCTAAATATAAGCTCTAACCTTAATATATTATTAAATTCGGACATTAGGGTTTAGAAAGAAACTATTAAGTAGTAGTTAAGCTTATATAAATTAATTTTAGTTAACGAACGCTCGTATATTATCGCTAAGGATTGAGACTAATTACTTAAAGTATTAATTATAATAGTACGACCGTACTATACTAATTATAATAAAAAAATATTAGCTTAATAAAAAGAAAAAAAGCTAGGAGAATCCCCTTAGTAATTTAAAGAGGAGTAAAAGATTATCTTTAATAAAATTATCGTAATAAAATAAATAAACGATAATAGTAAAAAAGAGGTAATACTTATATTATTAAAATGTATAAAAAGATCTAAATAAAGGGTACTACTTTAATAATTTATTATTAATAACGCTATAATTAGTATATTTTATATAATAAAAGAGAAGGCCGATTTCGTACTTATAACTTAATTATAAAAGGATAGTATAATTATAATAGCTAGGAGACCTTTTAAAGAATTAGACTTAGTAAAAGTAAAAATACTATATAATCGAGGGATCTATCGATTTATCCTCTATAATCTAGTTAAATATACGAATTTACGTATTTTTAAATTATATATAGTTTGAGAAATAAAAAGGAAGGGTACCCCATAGCTATATAAGAAATCGAGGTATGTTATATAAGGGTATAGCGACGTTAAGAAAGCGACGCTACTTACTTAATTACTTATAGTTTAACGCTATAGCTAGCGCCTTATAATAATACTAATAGTATTATTATAATAAAAAGAGTACTAAATCTAGAGTTATAATATTATATAAGTATATACTTAATTAATAACTAGGCTTATAAAAAAGATCCTTACTTACTTCCTAAAGGAAATAATTAGTAAGTACTTAAAAAGTACGATTATCGAAGTATTTAAGCCGTTATATAGCCTCGCTAAATTAGGTACTTATTAATAAGTAACGTACTATAATTTCTATATTAACTAATTATTAATAGTTATATTAATATACGATCCCTATTTTTTAATCTCTATATATATAAAAAACCCTTTTAATATCGTCGGGATATAAATAAATAATATCCTAGGTTTATTAAATATCGAGTTTATAAAGAAAGAGGATAAGGAGCTTTATAAAGCTAAATTTATAGCTAAATTAAAAAAGATCTTAGTACTAAAATCCCTATTAGTATTTAATAGAGGGATTTTAATAATTAAGGGGGATAATATAATATTTTAATAAAAAGGGTAAGGCGAGAAAATTACTTTTATTAACTAAAAATCCCTTAATTATAAAAAATAATATAGGGCTAAGCTCGCCCGAGGGGTATATATTATAAGTATTTATTAGCCCAAGGCTATTTTTAATTATACTAAAGCTATATAAGCTATAGAGTTTATAAAGAGCGATTTTAATACTCTTAATTAACGACTATATTAATAACGAGAATACTATAACTAAGGTCTTATTTACTAGCTTATTAAGCTTACCTTAGTAAGGCTCTACGTATTTATTAACGGATTATTTATAAATAATAACGATCTAATTTTATAATTAAAATATATTATTATCCTTATTAATAAAAAGCTTAATAAGGATAAATTTATAATTTAGGATAATATTATTTACTATTTGTTAATAAAAAGTAAATAAGTAATACGTAACGTATTTATATTTAAAGTTTATAATATAGTTAATAATATTAACCTTACTTACGTAATTTTAACTACGCTTAAAAGGATTATAAATCGACTTAACCTTTTTATGATCCCTACGATTATATATACTAATTCGTACTTATTATATAAGTACCTTATTAAGCTAAGTATTATAAAAAAAAAAGAGGCTTATAATAAATATTATAGCCCTAAGGTAGTTATATAAATAATAAGAGATCCTTAAGATTTATTAAATTAATAATAATAATAACCTTACTAACGCTTTTATAAAAATAGTACTTAATAAGGGATTAGAGTAATTTATTAATAAAAAAAAATAATAGTACGAATAAAAAAATAGGTTATATAAAAAAAATAGAGAAAAGGAGTAAAAGGAGACGATTTAATAAACGAGCCTAAGGTTAAATTAAACTTTTAATTATAATAATAATAATAATAATAAAAATAGCCGTTAAATTAATAAAAAAAAAAGTTAATATTAAATTAAAAATCTAATTCGATTTTAATATATAGCTAAGGTTACGTAGGGGCTAACGAGGGGCCTTATTTATAATTAATATAAACTACTTAACTTATAGTTAGAACCTCCTTTTTATACCTTATATAGTATCTTAAAATAGTTTAATTAATCTACTTCGTTAACCCACGGTTCGAACTAATCGACTAATATCCCCGTGATAGGGATACTAACAACGCCCGTGTTTGAATCGAATGCCCATGCCCAATGTGCGGCCTTGTACCACCAAAAACCCCTCTTTCCAAGTTCGAGGCTGATTCGTTGAGAGCGGTGTCTTGGAGGAGAACATTGCGTATACATGGTAGGTGGGCTTCTGCAGCTTACACCTTAGCCCTTGACGCGCGCGCGTCAGCAAACATCATGCATGACAAGTACCTGCGCTATCCTAGAGTGGTATTTTGTTAATGAATGTAACCGTATCCCATTGTTCTTCGATTATTGTCGCCTACGAAGCACAAGAGCGCGGTTTAATGATTGCTGGCAGAAATCATCCAAGAAGCCAAGTCTTTGCGTAAATTCACGCATCAATGGTGATTATATCAGAAATTCAAAAGTGAGTTGCAGGCGTCAGTTGTCAATTCGGATTTAACCCCCTTGAAACACTTCAATGGCAACGCCATACTTTCCCACATCGAGCCGAATTCTTTTATTGAATGGGACGATGACTTTTGCTCAGCGCATTTTCTGATAGATAAATTGATTTTCTCAAAAATGTCGCCATCGGCGTTTCAAGGCCATCTCCGGGCGCCTGCTGATGCTTCATGTTGGCATGGACTTTTACAAAATTTTCCCGGCGTTTTTGGAAACTCGAAGACAATCAGACGACTAAACAAGGCTTCGAAATAGTTGACACATTTTTATACCGAGTCTGTGTGATGATTGAATCACTTGGTTGTGATGCGCTATGAAGACGCGTGCTAGATTCTGTTCCAACAGCTCCAGCCTTTGTGCTCCATGCGCGACTATTTGGAAGGGACAAAATCGGATCAGGTTCATGTTTGGCTCAGAAATAGAGACTCGTTCCATGTGAGATTTAGTCAAGCAACTGACAGATTCTGCTCTCATTTTCAAGCATTTGATTAGTGAGATTAGTCCGACGTAGCAAGCTAGAGTCATGCACAGAAGCTCGGTGGAGGCTCATTATTTTCGCCCAAGCAAGGTGAATAAGTCCATATTGTGAAGCGAGCACACTTGTCATCACCCGATGAATGGGACGGACTTGGTCTCTCCCGTGTCCTGAGACCTAGGTAGACATTCGAAGTCTTCCGGGCCGGTAAGGACCCATATCGGAGCCTCCGCTATGACGCCAGACGTCGGAAGCGCACCTTCTACCTGGTGGGGTCATCGCGGAGATAACGCGCACTTCCCATTGGATATCGGAACAGCACCTGGGGAACGGCAGTAGATCTCTTGGCGGGACATTGGATGCCGCTGTAGAACTGGAGATGCCGCCATCAGACCATGAACATGATTCAGCGACTCCATTATTTCCTTCAGAGCCTGGAATTCGGATTCGGAATGTGATATGGGATGTCTCAGACGTCATGTTGGCCGGAGTGTCCAGGATGAGCGGGTGTCGCCTCGCAGCGAGTTACCATTGTGATTAGTGAGTCTTCGAGAGGTGAGGAATGAGAGATTCGATTCCGTATAAGAACCGGTCGATGATGCTCCTATCCAAGAGCTTCTATTCCTGGCTCATCAGAACACAAGAACCACCTACAGGCATCTATTATATAAGAAGTCGATTATCCTTACCCTCTGTACCTTACCACACTTCATCCAAAATCACCACCACCGACCATCAAAATGCTCGGCAAGATCGCCCTCGAAGAAGCCTACGAAATGACAGGCATGGAAGCCAAGTCAGAGTACGAAGCCTCCCTCTACATCAACCCCTCCGACCGCGCCCGCTACATGCGCCAAATCAGCGACCTCAACTCGGAGCGCGTCAAGCTCGCCGACGCCCACGGCATCGGCTACACCATCGTCTCCCTCACCGTCCCCGGCATCCAAGGCATCGCCGACCAAGCCACCGCCGAACGCCGCGCCACCGAAGTAAACAACTGGGCCCACGGCCAAATCAAGCATAACCCCTCCAAGCTCGGCGCCTTCGCCTGCCTCTCGATGCACGACCCCATACAAGCAGGCCGCGAACTCCGCCGCTACGTGACGGACTTCGGCTTCCACGGCGCCCTGCTCTGCGACTTCCAGCACGCCGGCCCCAACGGCGAGACGTACAAGTTCTACGACCATTCCGAGTACGACGCCTTCTGGGAGGTCGTCTGCGCCCTCGACGTGCCCGTGTACATCCACCCGGCCGCCCCCGCCGACGTCGTCCTCGAGAAGCTCTACACGCAGCGAAAGTACCTCATCGGCCCGCCCCTGTCCTTCGTCAACGGCGTGAACCTCCACCTCATGGGGCTCATCTCCAACGGCGTCTTTGACCGCTTCCCGAAGCTGCAGATCATCGTCGGCCACCTGGGCGAGCACCTCCCCATCGACCTGTGGCGTATCAACCACTGGTTCGAGGACGTGAAGAAGCCGATCGCCGCGGCGGAGGGCAACGCGGACCGCATGTGCAAGAGGACCGTGTACGACTACTTTAGGGAGAATATCTACGTCACCACGTCGGGCAACTTTTCCACGCGCGCGCTGAAGTATGTGGTGGACGAGATTGGGGCCGACCGCGTGCTGTTCTCGGTGGATTACCCGTACGAGACAATTGAGATGTGCTCTGCTTGGTGGGACGGCCAGGCCGAGGAGGTGAAGGAGGCGGTGGGCGGCGTTGAGAATTATTGCAAGATTGGGCGTGATAATGCGAAGAAGCTGCTCAAGCTGGGCGAGTTCCATGACTCTGAGGCGCCTGTATCTTGAGAGGGGATTCTGTTTGTATCATATTAGTAGCTTGAATAGCCCACACTGAATATTTGGTTTATTCCACTCTGAGAACTCAGCTTTCCCGTTGGCTTCCATGTCTGCCCTACCAAGATGAGCGCTGAGGCGAGGAATCTCAACCGCTTCCCAGCGGTTTCCGGTCGAATATGTCCATTAATTTGGAACCGGAACTCTTGGACCCATGATCTGAATGGACTCGTAACTCAATCATCTTGGGTCTATATTCTTTCAGCCAAAAGAGGACCGTCATCTTATGTGGTAATGTCATACACTATAAGATACAGGAGGTGGATGACTAGGGTGGCTTATTGGAACCGATTGGTGCCCTTGTCATTCATGATCGCTACGTTTATTGAAAGATTCCCCAGTTGGTTAGATCTATCCCCTGAATATTGAACCAGCTTTCATTGAGCAAATCAGAGCCTGTGAAATCCCCAAAGTCCTGCGCCAGGATCGTCTGGTTCAAACCAGGCACAGAGCCAAACGGGATTAAGACGTCCTGCTCGCTTGCTTGCTCAAGTCGCGCATCGTATGTTTCTGCTATGTAAGAGCGCCAAAAGAATGGTTAGCTTCTCTTCTGTTGAGTCTACTAATTCCCATTCATCAATAGGAAAAGTAAACCCCCTTTCTTGCTCTCTACGTGTATTTTTCTCTTACCATTGGTGGCGGGGGCCCCGCTGGGAGCGTCTCGCTGCGAAGCGGCAGCCATGACAGATGCGCGAAATTTTTCCAAGACTTCGATGCCTCGGCTGGCAGACGCGACGTGCTGCTTGTGAAAATCAAAGATGCGCAAAGCTCTGTCCCACGAGGATTTTGTCGGCTCTGTTTCGAAGCTGACGTGGAGATCGTGGCACAGGGTCGCGACTACCAGAGTGGAAGCTGCGGCAAAGGTAACTGTGATAAGAGAGTAAACAAAGATTTAGCTTGAATCGCCAAACCTGAACTGAAGACTGGAAGGGCAAGATACAAGAGGCAAGCAGGCAGAAGGGGACGAAAAGGAGAACTTTGCGTACAGAGTGGAACATGCCAGGCCGAGTTCTGCCTAACGCTGCCCAGCTTTTCGTAAAGCTCCTGTAGTACGCTGTGAGCCGTCAAAACGCAGAGCAAGTTCGCCGAGTGTCCTAGACTGTCTCAAAGTGTATGTGTGGCGGCCGTTGCGAATGATTTCTGGGGTCGGCTACCGTGCTTAGCTTCGGCCAAGAGGAGCGGACGAAGGAAGAGAAGCCGAATCCATAAGACTCTGGGTGACAGAGCGATAAGTCAGACTTTCTCTAAGAGAAGAATGAAGGAAGAGGCTTGGGAGAAAGCCGCCTTACCTCGACTTGAAGATGTTCGCCTGCATCTACAGACACCCTCGCAACTCTTCGTCTATGTAAGTTTCCCTCTTACAGGGGAATTAGTTCGAACTATGGGTTAACAAAGAGATTAATTTAACTATATAAATTTCTATATATTATAAAAAGGAGGTTCTAACCGTAGGTTAGGCTAGCTATAATAATCCTAAATAGGGCCCCTAATTAGCCCCTATATAATTAACTATATACCGCAGTTAAATTAGACTTCCGATTTAATATTAACTTTTTTTTTTATCGATTTAATTACTATAGTTAGAGGTATAATTCGACCTCGGGCCCGTTTAATAAGTCGTCTCTTTTTCCCTCTTTTTTTTATTCTTTTTATATAACTTATCCTTTTATTTATATATTAACTTTTTTACTACTTACGAATTACTTTAACCCCTTATTAAGTACTACTTTTATAAAAGCGTTAGCGAGGTTATTATTACTATTAATCTAACGGATCTTAAGGATCTTACGTTTTTTATATAATTACCTAAGGGCTATAATATTAATTATAAGCCTCTTTTCTTTTATAGTTCTTAATTTAACGAGATATTCGTATAGTAAGTAAGAATCCGTATAAACGACCGTTAGGATTAATAAAAAGCTAAGTTAATCAGTAATTCTCCTTAGCGTTATTAAAATTACGTAAATAAGGTTAATACTATTAATTATACTATAAACTTCTAATACTAATATATTTCTTATTATCTATTTATTTTTAGTTAATAAGTAGTAGATTATATTACTATATATTATAAATTCGCTCTCGCTTATACTCTCGTTAATAAAAATAATAATATACCCTAATTATAAAATAAAGTCCTTATTATTTATAAATAAGCTATTTACGAATACGTAGAGCTTACTAACTACGAGATTAATTAAGTAATAAATAAGACCTCGATCGAGATTTAAGTACTACTACTTAAGCTACTTATTAAATACTTTAACGTCTTATTTATTTAGTTTTATAACTTACGCTACTCTAACGTAGTTAAAAGTTATTTCGAGCTAGTATATACTTATAATATATACCCCTCGTACGAGCTTAGCCTTATATCGCTTTTTAATATTAATTATATTTAAATTAACGAGGCTAATTTTCTTATTTTACCCCTTTTATTAAAAAATAACGGTTTCTCCCTCGATTATAAAAATCTTATTATTAAATACTAATAAGTTATTTATTATAAGGACCTCTTTTAGCTTTATTATAAAGCCCGCTTTTTAAAACTTCTTATCCTCTTTTTTTATAAAATTAATATTAAATAGGCTTAATATATTATTAGTCTATATTTTAATAATTTTAAATTAGTTACTTACGTATTTAGAGACTAATAAGCACGGGTCGTACGTAGATATAATTATTAATAATTAGTTAATATAAAAATTATAATATATAGCTTATTAATAAGTACCTAATTTTACGAGCCTATATAATAGTTTAAGTACTTCGATAATCGTACTTTTTAAGTACTTACTAGCTATTTCTTTTAATAAATAAGCTAGGATTTTCCTTATAAGCCCTATAGCTGATTAAGTATATACCTAAGTAATATTACGGTTCTAAATCTCGTACCCCTTTTTTTATAATAATACTATTAGTACTATTATTAATCGTTAGTTATAGCGCTATATTATAAGCGATTATATAAGTAATATTATTTTTTTAACGTTGCCGTACCCCTAAATTACGTATCTAAACTTTTTATATAGCTAGGGTATTCCTTTCTTTTTAATCTTATAAACTATTTATAATTTAAATATATAAAGGTTTATATACTTTTTTAAATTATAAAGGATAAATCGATAGACCCCTCGATTATAAAAAGTGTTTATTTTAATTAAATCTAATTCCTTATATAGCTTTTTAATAGTTATAATTACGCTTTTTTTATATAGTTTAATTACTAGTTCGAAATCGGCTTTTTCTTTTACTATATAAAAAGTATTAATTACCTCGTTATTAGTAATAAATTACTACGTTAGTACTTACTATTATAGTCTTTTATAACGTCTCGCTAGTAGTATTAATACCCTTTTAGTAATTTCTTTTTCCTCGTTATTTATTAGTACTACTATAATAATTTTGTTAAAGATAATTTTTTATACCTCTATTACGGGTTATATAATTTCCCCTAGCTCTTTTTCTTTTTATAAGTTAGAAATTACTTCGCTAAGATCTATATAATATAGTCTTATTACCGTAATTAATACTTTAAGGGGTTAGTTACGATCCTTTATAATTATATAAAATCGCTCGTTAATAAATATTAATTTATATAGCCTAGCTTATTATTAAGTAATTTTATATTATACTTATATATCCGAATTTAGTAATATATCTAAATTACCCCCTATATTAGGCCTATTATAAGTAGTAATTACTTTATTAACTTACTTTTTTATACTTATTTTATATAGTACTTATATTACTTTTTTAATTACTTAGGCTCGTTAATTTACGTTTAGTAATAGTAGCGAGACTAAGGTCGTTTTTAAATATATTCTAAATACGAGAAGCGTCGGTATAAGCCCGTTAGGCTTTATAATATTATTATAGTATTTAAGTACTATTTAGAAGTATTTATTATTAATAAAATCTAGGCTTTTTTTTTTAATAATTTTAAATACCTTTTTTAGCTACTAGTGTACCCTTTTTACTTTTCTAATACTATAGTGCGCTTTAACGGGCATAACTTTTAGCTATATACTATAGGCCGTTGTATTCTCCCTAAACTTTACTAACTTAAAGCTATTATTAGCGTTAGTTCTAATACTATTTAGCGGTCCTTAGTATATATTAATCTAGCTTTTTTATAAGGCTATTTATACTATTTTTATTTATAAATCCCGGAGGAATTACCTTATTTAAAAGGATATAGCTTTATTAATTACGTATAGGACTAGCCGATTATTTAAATAAAAAATATTAACGATAATTTCTTAATTAAAGTTAAGCTTATTACGTAATTTAAATTTGAACTTACGTAGGCTTTGTATATTTATTTAGTATTAGTAGTATACTTTTATTAACTACTCTAGCGCCCCTATTTTAATATCGTTATTACTTAACTACTTTAAGAAGTTATATAGCCTCGTAATTAATAAGTAGTTAAATCTTCGGTATAATCGTTTAAGCTTACTTTTTATTAAGTAATTAATTAACTTTATATTATTAATAAGCTTTATAAACGCGTACCCTTATTATTATTTAACTATTTCGAAGTACTTACCGCTAGAGATTTTATTCCTTATATTATCGAATATAATATTTAATTAATCTATATTTTTTAAATATAGTAAAAATAGGGTATTAATAAGTAAAATATAAAAAGTTATCGTTCTAAAGTACATCTCTACTTTTACTATACTTAGTATAACGATTTCTTTACCTAGGCTAAAGCTAATTTTTATAATACTTACTATTAACGTATTAAGTATTACTAGTGCGATCCTTTATAGCGCCTAGAATTGCCTTTTTCTTTTTATTAACTATTATAATACCCTAGTATTTAGAATAATCCCTTAGAAAGTTTCTAAGTTATACTTTTTGCTCGTATAAAATACCTAAATAAGCTTAGCGTTCGAGTAGTTTAAGTAGTATAAAAAAGACCCCCTTAGTTACTATTATAATTACTTAGTACCTAATTTTTCTTTAGGTATTAAGAGAGGTAAATTTAGTATTATTAAATTTAGTAGGCCGGATTATAATTTACCCCCTTTACCCCTCTTTATACCTATTATTTAGAGGACTTTCCCTTATTATTCGTAAATAAAAGCCTATTTATTAAGAGCTTTTACTACCTTTTACCTATTTATTTCTATATATCCTCTAGAAGTTAACGGGGTAAAAAAAGAGTAGTTAATATTATTAATTTTATTATAATCTAATTTATTAGTATAGGATGTAAGGTCTTTTTTATTTTTTAAGTTTCTTAGTGGATACTTTAGGCTATTAATTTAGTTACTTATACTAAGTTCTATACCCCCAGATATGCCCTTATATATTACGAGGAATTAGTTAAATCGATTAGGGCTAGTTTTATCGTCTACTACCCTCGACTTTTTATATTATTTATATAATTTAGTACGCTCTTTTTTTAAGTAGTTACTTAACTAATATTTATTTTTTTTATAAATAAAGTATTATTTTTTATATTACTCTATTTATAGGTTAAATCTCTGTTTATTTAACGAATCTAAGCCTCTTTATTAGCGATTACCGTACTTAGCTTTTTTCTTTTTTTTATTATACGTCCGATTAACTTAGTATTATTAATAAGGGCTATCGTATACTTAGAAATAGGTTTAGCGCAGTATTCTTACTTTAATATTAAAACTAGATTTTAGCTTTAAATAGAGCGTCTTATAGTCTTTAGGTACTTAGTATAGGGTTATTTTTATTTTTAATACGCGTTAAATTGCGATATAAAAATATCCAACTTTTTGCTCGTTAGTTCCCTTATTTAGCTAGGTTTTTACTAACTTATTAATTTAATTAATAAGCTTTTTAAGAATTTTTATTTACGATTTACTTTTTATTATCTTAGTTATAAATATAAAAAAAATTACTTATAGCTCGGATAAGAGCTTTAGATTCTTATTATAAGTCTTAAAATAGCTTCGGATTATATTAATAATACTAAAAAAGTCGTTCTAATTAAAATTATATACTACTTCGTAATAATAATTAAATACTTTACTTATAAGTACGATATTAATTACCGAATAGTACTAATATTCCCTAATCCCGACCTTTTTATAATAATTATAAAATATTATTAGAGTTTTTTATAAGACCTTATACTTCCTCTTAGAGTATAATTTCTTTTTTAAAAAGATCTTTTTAAGGTTTATAAATTACCTCGTATTTATTACTAAATTTTCGGTATTTATATACGATCCCTGCGTTACTACGTACTATTAATAACTTCGGGTCGTCTACCTCTTTTCTTATTAACTAATTAGCGCCGGATTTCGTATTAGTAGTAGCGACGAGCTATAGATCGAAATAAATAGAACTATTAATTATCGGACTTTTAATACTATATTTTACTTTTATATATCCTTTTATAATAATAGATTACTATTAGGAATTATAGGGAGGAAATCTACGTCGTTTACTTTTTTTCTAAATTTATTAAAATAATTATATACCTTATTAACTTATACCTAGTTTTATAATATAAATTCTTTTTTTATAATCATCGCTATTAAGATTTTGTATAGTTCTTACGATTATAATTATATTAGTAATACCTCTTATTTATAAAAGAATTTATTAATTACTTTTATAATTCCTAGGCTTACTCTTGTAAACTATTTATCTAGCTAATAACTAAGGTCGTTTATAATTTTATAAAATAGGGGTTATCCCTATAACCCCTTTTTTTTATAAACCTTAGTTAAATAGATTAATACCGCGTTAATTTACTTATTATTAAACTAATTTACGATCTTATATATCTATATCCTCTAATAGTCCGGGTTAATATTTACTTACTTATAAAAGATCGGGATTCTATTTAAGATCGGGTTTTTTTTTTTTTTTATATTAACTTACTAAGGGTTATACTCTAGCTTATGCCTATATTAGCGGTCGTTAGCGTATTTAATCTTAATAAAGATATATTTAATTTATATATTAGCTATAATAAGCCCGTGCTTTTACTACTTAATAAATTTTTCGGGGTTTAGGAATTCCCGCTTCTTCTTACTATCTCGTTACTACTCTTGTTTTTATTATTTTTAATAACTATTACTACTCTTTTAAATCGCTAGCTATTATACTTATTAAGACTTCTTTTTTGTTTAAGATAAAAAGGTAGGTTTTAATAACCCCCTTTTTTTAATAGTAGCGGTAGACGTTTATATTACCGTAGGAAGATATAGTAATTAGTCTCGGGATCTTTACCGGTTATTAATTTCCGTTATTCTATATACTTCTCCTCTAGGGCGGTATTTTATAAGAATAGTCGAATATAAATACTAGGTAGCTCGTAAAAGAACTATATAAGCTATTAGGTACGGTTAGCGAAGTTAAGCTCCCCCTTTTTTATAAGATCGTAGGCCTTAAGAACTTATTAAAAATACTACTTATCGCTCGTACTTAGTAAGGTTAGATACCTTAGGGATCTTTTTTTTTATAGCCTCTTAGTACCCTATTTTATAGTTTTCTAAGTAGTATTTTTCGTAGTTTAATTATACTAATTTAGTAATTATTGCTTATTAACAATTCCTTTTACTAATTCGGCTAGTTAATTTCTAATTATAAGCCGGCCGTAGTAAAGTTATTTAGTAAAAAAGCTACTTAAAGCGACGGTAAAATACTAATTACTTAAATAGTTTTATTAATTAACGTAGTTTAATATAATAAATATCGACCTCTTATAAATAGTAAAGGGCTATACTTACTTAATTCTATATAATATTTAAAAATCGTCTCTTTTTTTATCTATTTTTATAAGGTTAATTAGTATAAATCTCCTATCTTATATAGTATTAAGAGGTCGTCTTTTTTACGTAGTAAGATACTTTACTAATCTATAATAATAGAATTTAATTACTAATTAGTATAGGTTTCCCTTTTATAAGGGAATTAGTTCGAACTATAGGTTAACGAAGAGATTAATTTAACTATATGAATTTTTATATATTATAAAAAGGAGGTTCTAACCGTAGGTTAGGCTGGCTACGATAATCCTAAATAGGGCCCCTAATTGGCCCCTGCGTAATCGACTGTATGCCGCGGTCGAATTGGACTTCCGATCCGACAGTCTAGCCGTGTCAAATCCGCGCCTTCTCTGAGGTAGGGCGGGATTGAATGGCCCAACTCGTCGAGCTTTGACGAGAGCTGCAGGACATGACTGAGTGGATCGGGTGTCTTGTCCGAGACAGATTCGCCTTCGGTGTAGAATTTGGCTAGTATCTCGTCCAGCACATCCAACAGCGCAACGGAGTGTACAAAGAAGGCCAGGTACGAAGGGCGATCCGACGGTTGTAGGCCTTCCGAACTTTCAGACAAATACTCATCGTCGATAGGTTCCGGTGGAGGGACGAAGTACTGCCGAGACACAAGGACAGGTCTCCCAAAGGTGGTTGCCGTGAGTCTTGGAAGCGTTGACGTTAGCTGGGTGGCAATCATCTGGATCCGAGCAAGCGAAGGCAGCGACACGGGTGCCACGGGTGCTGGTGGAGAATCTTCTGCCTACCTGTCTAAAGTTAAGCAACAGTGCCAGACACGTCGCCTCATCTCCCTCTTGAGCTGACTCTTTGAGGACGTTGGTCCATCACCGCGGGAGTGCAATCCGAGACCCTGCGCAACTCGCAGTGCGACTCCGGTTGTGTTCCAACATCGGTCTGCGTATTGCGTGTAGTGTGGGTAAACGCCCCTCAGTAGCAATAGCTGGACGAGTTGCAGAGAGGAGTGATCGAGCGTATCGACTGACACGAGCTTAAAAGACTGCTTATAGAACCTATTGGCTAGGCGAACTTGCTCCGTTACCGAGACCTGATCTGTCCGCTGACACCCAAGAGCCAGCACGATGCTCAAGGTGGCATGGAAAACAGTGTCCTTGTAGTCTCGATTGGGAGGTGGGCCTTGAGATGGGTGCCACACCGCTTCGTACGACGCGGTGAACGACGGCCGGTGGAGTATGGGAAACACTGGGTGGACAAAATCCCAAAAGCAGCGGAAGAAATTATCGGCGAGCCACCTCTCGGGAAGCATTACAGGGTCCGGTAGGATATCAGGACTCTTTGGCTGCGTTGTTATCGCGAACCCAAGTACTGTAGGGGCGACTTCTCCTGCATCCTGGCCAGCCAGCTCCTCTGGACTCTTTGTGTTTGAGCTTCTGGGGCCCGCAGCTTCGGTCACCAGTCGTAGAAATGAGCTGTTGGATGAAGGACCGTACATGGCATCGCCATCGGCTTCGTTGCGAGACAATGGTGAAGCAGATTGGACGGCGTTTGTCGCTGAGAGTTGAGCAGGCGGCCGGGGAGTGATGGCGGCAATAGGAGTGGTCGATCCGTTAGCAGTCAGGGGAAAGACATTATGTCGGATCGGAAGTCCAATTCGACCGCGGCATACAGTCGATTGCGCAGGGGCTAATTAGGGGCCCTATTTAGGATTATCATAGCCAGCCCAACCTGCGGTTAGAACCTCCTTTTTATACTATATAGAAATTTATATAGTTAAATTAATCTCTTTATTAACTTATAGTTCGAACTAATTACTTTATAAAAAGGAAACCTATATTAATTAGTAATTAAATTCTATTATTATAAATTAATAAGGTATTTTATTATATAAAAGAGACGACCTTTTAATACTATATAAGATAGGAGATTTATACTAATTAACTTTATAGAGATAAATAAAAAAAGAGGCGATTTTTAAATACTATATAGAATTAAGTAATCGTAGCCTTTTATTACTTATAAGAAGTTAACGTCTATTATATTAAACTACGTTAATTAATAAAACTACTTAAGTAACTAGTATTTTACTATTATTTTAAGTAGCTTTTTTATTAAATAACTTTCTAACGGCCGGCCTACGATTAGAAATTAACTAAGTAATAAAAGGGATTACTAAAAAAGCGATAATTATTTAATTATAATTAAGTTATAAAAAAGACTATTTAAAAAAATATAAAATAGGGTACTAAGGGGCTATAAGAGGAAAATCTCTAAAGTATTTAACCTTACTAAATACGAATAATAAGTAGTATTTTTAATAAGTCTTTAAGGCCCGCGATTTTATAAAAAAGGGGGAGCTTAACTTTACTAACCGTATTTAATAACTTATATAACTCTTCTATAAGCTACTTAGTATCTATATTCGACTATTCTTATAAAATACTACCCTAGAGGAGGTAGGTTAAGGAAGGAAGCTATTTAGAAGTTACGGAGAGTACGAGGCTTAGGAAGCTAAAAATATATAAAATAATAAAAATTAATAATTAATAAAGATTATAAAACTAATTACTATATTTTCCTATAATAATATAAACGTTTACTATTACTATTAAAAAAATGGGGCTATTAAAACCTACCTTTTTATTTTAAATAAAAAGGAGGTCCTAGTAAGTATAATAACTAGCGATTTAAAAAGGTAGTAGTAGTTACTAGAGATAGTAAAAACGAAAGTAGTAGTGAAATAGTGAGAAGAAATAGGAATCTCTTAAACTTTAATAAATTCGTTAAGTAGTAAAAGCACGGGCTTATTATAACTAACGTACGGATTAAATATATCTTTATTAAAATTAAATATATTAATAATTACTAATACGGGTATAAGCTAGAGTATAACCCTTAGTAAGTTAGGGTAAAAAAAAAAAAAAAAAACCCGATCCTAAATAAAATCCCGATCCTTTATAAGTAAGTAAATATTAACCTGGATTATTAGGGGACGTAGATATATAAAACTACGGATTAGCTTAATAACGAGCAAATTAACGTAGTATTAATCTATTTAACTAAGGTTTATAAAAAAAAGGGGCTATAAGAGTAACCCCTATTTTATAAGATCGTAAACGACCTTAATTACTAATTAAATAAATAGTTTACGAGCATAAGCCTAGGAATTATAAAAGTAGTTAATAAATTCTTCTATAAGTAAGGGGTATTATTAACGTAATTATAATTACGAGAACTATATAAAATCCTAGTAATAATAATTATAAAAGAGGAATTTATATTATAAAACTAAGTATAAGTTAATAGGGTATATAATCGTTTTAACGAATTTAAAAAAAGAGTAAACGACGCAGATTTCCTTCTTATAATTACTAATAGTAATTTATTATTATAAAAGGATATATAAAGGTAAAATATAATATTAGAAGTACGATAATTAATAATTCTATTTATTTCGATCTATAGCTCGTCGCTATTATTAATACGAAATTCGGTACTAATTAGCTAATAAAAAAAGAGGTAGACAACCCGAAGTTATTAATAATACGTAATAACATAGGGATTACTTATAGATATTAAAAATCTAGTAGTAAATACGAAGTAATTTATAAACCTTAAAAAGATCTTTTTAAAAAAGAAATTATACTCTAGAGGGAAGTATAAGGTCTTATAAAAAACCCTAATGATATTTTATAATTATTATAAAAAAGTTAGGATTAGGGAATATTAGTACTATTTAGTAATTAATATTATACTTATAAATAACGCTTCTAATTATTACTATGAGGTAGTATATAATCTCGATTAAAACGACTTTCTTAGTATTATTAATATAATCCGAAGCTACTTTAAGACCTATGATAAGAATTTAGAGCTCTTATCCGAGCTACGAGTAATTTCTTTTATATTTATAACTAGGATAATAGAGGGTAAATTATAAATAAAAATCCTTAAAAAGCTTATTAATTAAATTAATAAGATAGTAAAAACCTTGCTAAATAAGGAAATTAATAAGTAAAAAATCGGCTATTTCTATACTATAGTCTAACGCGTACTAAAAATAAAAATAACTTTATACTAAGTACTTAAAGACTACGAAACGCTCTACTCAAGGCTAAAATCTAGTTTTAATATTAAAATAAAAATACTATACTAAACCTATTTCTAAACGTACGATAGCCCTTATTAATAATACTAGGTCGATCGAACGTATAATAAAAAAGGGAAAGAAGCTAGGTACGGTAATTACTAATAAGGAGGCCTAAATTCGTTAAATAAGTAGAGATTTAACTTATAAATAAGGTAATATAAAAAATAATACTTTATTTATAAAAAAGATAGATATTAATTAAGTAATTACTTAGAAAAAGAGCGTACTAAATCGTACGAATAGTATAAAAAGTCGAGGGTAATAAAAAATAAAACTAGCCCTAATTAATTTAACTAATTCTTTATAATATATAAGGGTATATCCGGAGGTATAAAACCTAATATAAGTAACTAAATTAACGGCCTAAAATATCCGCTAAGAAACTTAAAAAATAAAAAAGACCTTATACTCTATACTAACGAATTAGATTATAATAAAGTCGACGATATTAACTATTCTTTTTTTATTCTATTAGCCTCTAGAGGATATATAAAAATAAATAAATAAAAAGTCATAAAAGCTCTTAATAAGTAAGCTTTTATTTATAAATAATAAAAGAAAGTCCCCTAAATAACGGGTATAAAGAGGGGTAAAAGGAGTAAATTATAATCCGGCTTACTAAGTTTAATAATACCGGATTTACCTCTCTTAATACTTAAAGAGAAATTAGGTACTAAGTAAATCTAGGGGTAGTTAGAGGGGTTCTTTTTATACTACTTAGATTACTTAAATACTAAGCTCGTATAGGTATTTTATATAAGTAAAAAGTATAGCTTAGAAACTTTTTAAGGGATTATCCTAAATACTAGGGTATTATAATAGTTAATAAGAGGAAAAGGGTAATTCTAAGTACTATAGAGGATCGCGCTAGTAATATTTAATATATTAATAGCAGGTATTATAAGAATTAGCTTCGGCCTAAGTAAGGAAATTATTATACTAAGTATAGTAAAAGTAAAGACGTATTTTAAAACGATAACCTTTTATATTTTACTTATTAATATACTATTTTTATTATATTTAAAAAATATAAATTAACTAGGTATTATTTTTAATAATATAAAGAATAGAATTTTTAGTAATAAGTATTTTGAGATAGTTAAACGATAATAGGGGTACGTATTTATAAGGCTTACTAACGATATAAAATCGATTAATTACTTAACAAAAAGTGAGCTTAAACGATTATATTAAAAATTTAGCTACTTATTAGTTACGAGGCTATATAATTTCTTAAAGCGATTAAGTAACGATAATATTAAAATAGGGACGCTAAAGTAGTTAATAAAAATATATTATTAATACTAAATAAATGCACAGAGCCCACGTAGGTTTAAATTTAAATTACGTAATAAGCTTAATTTTAATTAGGAAATTATTATTGATATTTTCTATTTAAATAGTTAGCTAGTTTTATATATAATTAACGTAGCTATATCCTTTTAAATAGGGTAATTCCTCCGGGATTTATAAGTAAAAATAGTATAAATAGCCTCATAAAAAAGCTAGATCGATATATACTAAGGACCGCTAGATAGTATTAGAACCGACGCTAATACTAGCTTTAAGTTAGTAAAATTTAGAAAGAATACGATAACTTACGGTATATAGCTAAAAATCGTACTTATTAAAGCGTATTATAGTATTAGAAAAGTAGAAAGGGTATACTAATAACTAAAAAGGGTATTTAGAATTATTAAAAAAGAAAATCTAGATTTTACTAACGACGAATACCTCTAGACAGTACTTAAATATTATAATAATATTATAGGGCCTAATGGGCTTATATTAACGCTTCTCGTATTTAGAGTATATTTAAGAACGACCTTAGCCTCGTTATTATTACTAAACGTAAGCTAACGAGCCTAAGTAATTAAAAAAGTAATATAAGTACTATACGAAGTAAACGTAAAAAAGTAAGTTAACGAAGTAATTACTATACGTAATAGGCTCGATATAGGGGGTAATTTAAATATATTATTAAATTCGGATATACGAGTATAGTATAAAATTACTTAATAATAAACTAGGCTATATAAATTAATCTTTATTAATAAGCGATTTTATATAGTCGCGAGGGATTATAACTAACCCCTTAAGGTATTAATTATAGTAATAAGACTATATTATATAGATTTTAATAAGGTAATTTTTAACTTATAAAAAGAAAAAGAGCTAGGGGAAATTATATAACCCGTAGTAGAGGCATAGGAAATTATCTTTAATAAAATCGTCGTAGTAGTATTAATAAATAACGAAGAAGAGGAAATTACTAAAAGGGTACTAATACTACTAGCGAGACGTTATAAAAAACTATAATAGTAAGTACTAACGCAGTAATTTATTATTAATAACGAGGTAATTAATACTTTTTATATAATAAAAAAAAGCCGATTTTAAGCTAGTAGTTAAACTACGTAAAAAAGGCGTAATTATAACTATTAAAAAGCTATATAAGGAATTAGATCTTATCGAAATAAATACTTTTTATAATCAAGGGGTCTATCGATTTATTTTCTATAACCTAGGGAAGTATATAAACCTCTGTATATTTAAATTATAAATAGTTCGTAAAATTAAAAAAAAAGGAATACTCTAACTATATAAGAAGTTTAGATACGTAATTTAGGAGTACGGCAACCTTAAAAAAGCGACGCTACTTATATAATTACCCACTATATAACGCTATAGCTAACGATTAATAATAGTACTAATAATATTATTATAAAAAAAGGGGTATGAGATTTAGAGCCGTGATATTACCTAGGCGTATACTTAATTAGCTATAGGGCTTATAAGGAAAATCTTAGCTTATTTATTAAAAAAAATAGCTAATAAGTACTTAAAAGGTACGATTATCGAAGTACTTAAGCTACTATATAAGCTTATAAAATCGGGTACTTATTAGTAAGCTATATATTACGATTTTTATATTAATTAATTATTAATAGTTATATTTACGTACGACCCGTGCTTACTAGTCTCTAAGTACGTAAGTAACTAATTTAAAATTATTAAAATATAGACTAACGATATATTAAGCCTATCCGATATTAACTTTATAAAAAAAGAGAATAAGGAGTTTTAAAAAATAAGCTTCGTAACGAAGCTAAAAAAGGTCCTTATAATAAATAACCTATTAATATTTAATAATAAGATTTTTATAATTAAAAAAGAAACTATTATTTTTAATAAAAGGGGTAAAATAAAAAAATTAGCCTCGTTAATCTAAATATAATTAATATTAAAAAGTAATATAAGGCTAAGCTTACGTAAGGGGTATATATTATAAGTATATATTAACCCGAGGTAACTTTTAATTATACTAAAGTAGCATAAGCTATAGAACTAAATAAATAAAACGTCGAGGTACTTAATAAACGGCTTAAGTAATAGTATTTAAATCTTAATTAAGGTCTTATTTATTACTTAATTAACCTCGCGGTTAGTAAGCTTTACGTATTTATAAATAGCTTATTTATAAATAATAAGGACCTTATTTTATAATTAGGGTATATTATTATTCTCGTTAACGAGAGTATAGGCGAAAGCGAATTTATAATATATAATAATATAATCTATTATTTATTAACTAAAAATAAGTAAGTAATAAGAAGTGTACTAGCGTTAAAAGTTTATAGTATAGTTAATAGCGTTAACTTCGCCCACGCGATTTTAATAACGCTAAGGAGAATTACTAATCGACTTAGCCTTTTATTAATTCTAACGGTTATTTATATAGATTCTTATTTATTATATAAATATCTTATTAAATTAGGAATTATAAAAAAAAGGCTTATAATTAATATTATAACCCTTAGGTAATTATATAAAAAATATAAAATCCTCGAGATCTGTTAGATTAATAATAATAATAACCTTATTAATACTTTTCTAAAAGTAGTACTTAATAAGGGGTTAGAGTAATTCGTAAGTAATAAAAAAGTTAATATATAAATAAAAAGATAGGTTATATAAAAAAATAAAAAAAAGGGAAAAAAGGAGACGATTTAGTAAACGGGCCCGAGGTCGAATTATATTTTTAATTATAATAATTAAATTAATAAAAAAAAAAAAGTTAGTATTAAATTGGAAGTTTAATTCGACTATAGTATATAGTTAATTATATAAGAGCTAATTAGGGGCCCTATTTAAAATTATTATAACTAGCCTAACTTATAGTTAGAACCTCCTTTTTATACTACGTAAAAATTTATATAGTTTAATTAATCTCTTCGTTAACCCACGGTTCGAACTAATTCCCCTGTAAGAGGGAAACCTACACATTATGAGCTCCTCCAGAAACGTCTCTTTCTGGGTCGGAATCGGGATGCGGCGGATGCGGCAGTCCATTACGAGATTGAGCCGCGGGTAGCTCTTCCAGACGCTCCAGCCTCTTTGACAGTTGGGAAATTGATCTGCCAAGATTGATCAGCCAATTTCAATTGATAGCAAGACCATCTCTGTTCTCTGGCTAGAGGTGAAGGATCGGAAAATTCACGGCACGTACGGTGTTGATGACGCATGCAAGACGGACTCTTGATATGTGCACCGTTGCGGCCAACCTTTGGATGTACAAGAAGAACACACCGGACGCGCTCCATCGCATCCAGACTTACGAGCACGGCATGGGTTGCAGGCAAGCTGCGTTTTGCGCCGTTTACGTGGCGGCAACGGCACCGACGTCGGGGGCATGATAAGGTTGTGGTTGAGTCGATGGCAGGATGCTTAATGCGCGTCAAACGGAGGTGAGTCTAGAAAGACTAGCGCCTAGAGGTAAAGTGGGTAGGGTAGCGCTGGGACGTCGGGAACGTACCTACCGTAGGTGCCCTAAGGCACCTCAAGGTAACGTACCCACGCAAGGTACCTAAGGTAGGTACCCTGTGGTGCTGGAGGAGATGGAAGGCGGGAGAAGGACGGGGCCTCTGCAGGTTTGATGTGTACATAGGTACCTATGTATCTACCTACCTAAGGTACCTACCTAGGCAAACGGGCGGCATTCAACTTACCTAGGGTATTCCATGGAAGGTTCTCTTACTGCTTTCACTATCATTGTCACTCTTGGTGTCACCACTCTCGGTGTTGGTTCTCTTGGTGCTATTTCTGTGGTTGATATGACCTACTCTCTGTGTAGTCTTTGAAGAACAAATCCGAAGAAGTCTAATTCATCTGCCGAAGGTCTTTCCAGATCAGGTAAGATCTTGGATGATTTACAAAGAGAAGAGATTAGACACTACCTCATAGTAAACTTAAGGTAAGTCAGTACCTTAGACAATCGTCCGTCAAAGGTCCAGATTAAGGTGCCTTGCCTGGCATGAATCCTTCGGGTAAAAGCATAGCACTTTCGCACAGTACTTCTTTCAAGGTACGAGTTACAGTGCGCTTGCAAAGTAGCAAACGCCCCCAAGGTTACCAAGGTAAATTGTGCATGTGAATGTGTTTGAGTTTCAATTACAGCCCGGTGGAAAAGAAGAAAAGAAAGGGAACTCCCCACAAGGAAGAGATCAAGAGGCAGCTAAGGTATTCATTTGTTCTATTTGCTGCCTTTGCTGATTCCGGGCGATTCTCGATGCTGCTACACAGTGCCGCATATACAGTAAGACTGATAAGTTTTACTGTATCAATAGACTATCAAGGTATTTATTGTCCTCCCTATTCTCCCCTCGCCAACACTTCTCACTTTCAACTTCACTTCCGAGTCATGCTTTTTGCATCGGCAATTTCCATCTGGTGAGTCCACCTCTTGTCACCCGATCTTTCTCCGAAACTAATCCCAGCAGGTATAATCATCCCACCTGCCACCACCCAGATCCCAACATGGCGGGCCGCGATCCCAACCTGGACTTCGAGGCGGAATTTCAGAAGCTCGTGACCCTCATGAGATCATGCTTTGACCGAGAGGACCCAGAACTCAAGCCCACCTACCGGGACTGTAGAAGCTGGGCAAAATCTTTCACATCGAACGTCAGACGTAACATGGCCTCGCGCGACAACAACGGCTGGCTCGGCGACAATGGGGAAGGGGACCTCACCGAGCGATTCGAGCTTGTGCAGAAAATTCGAGACACAATACTCAACCATGAGGACATCAAAGAGGAGGACGATATGATCGAGCTACTTCAGACAAAAGAGGTGTGGGCGCACCTCATGGTCCTGAGCTTGCCGCGTCTCCGAACCTTCTTGGCGGAGGTACAGACCAACGACGGCCTGGTCTACACTCTCAATCTTGCATTCCCCGAAATGAATTCCCTCGTCTTGTTGTGTGAGTATTATCCTTCTATATTGTCTTTCTTTTCTATCGTCAGATTTCTGTCATCTTCATTGTCCAAGTTGGCAGACGCTCCTTTAATGCGGATACCAACAACCTTTTTTTTTTTCAATCTATACTTACAGGCTAACATCTTCATCATTAGTCCGGGGCCCGGCGGCAGAATGGGTCAAGACAGGTACGATCTCGCGAAGCAATGCTGAGCGAATTGCGGTATGTCACCCGTTTGTAATGAACCTGCACTCGACTAACTCGTTTGTGCTAGACGGTCCGGAGAGATCTCGGGGTTTGCGCATTTACGGGCCACCTACGCGGTGAAAAGTGTCATATCCTGCCGTTCTGGACCCTAAATCGGCCTCGCTGCTCAAAGGCACTCAACGCTGCGCGCGCAGTGTTCGGTAAGGAACGAATCAAAATGCTTCGCAAGAAGCTCGTTAATCCCAAGACCAACATTGTCGATACGTCCCGGAATATGATCACGTTACACCCTATGCTGCACAAGTTTTGGGACCATGGACTTTTTGGTTTAGAGCCCGTCACTCTCTTGTACGAAGAGGACAAAAGGGAAGAACTCGCCATTGCGGGCCCCTCAACTCCCTCAAAGGTCGCTAGCGAGAGACCCGACGAGGAGAGCGGAGCGCCGGGTTCCTCAAGGTCTGCGAGATCTGGTACCAAAAGAGGCGGCGATAGTTCCCAGGTCACGCCTTCCAAGAAGTCCAAGACAACCAGCGAGGGCAAGGCCAAGGGCAAGGGCAAGGAGAGGGATGTGGAGCTGCCGCAGGAAACCAAGCCTACCAAGGAAGACGGCGAGCGCGCAAGGAAGGCGATCGGTATTCGAATTCGACTCCACTGGCTACGAAGAACGATGGGCTTGACGCCGGACAATCTTCCAACGAACCTGGCTGAGCTATGGCGGACTTTGAGCCCGTGGGACGACGACTACGTTGTTCACGACAAGGATGCCCGACCAGTCGACGACGGCCAGATCATCGACATTTTTGACACAGCAGACGCCAAAGCCCCCGATTTCGATATCCTGCAATTGCAGTTTGACGTTTTTCGTATGCAAGCGTTATCGGGCAGAGCTGACCCCATTATCTATGCTCCTGATTGGTACTACGATGACGATGGGGAACTTGTTTCAGATCCCGTGCCAGGAAAAGAAGAGGCTGTCCGGGAACATGAGGCGAGGGAGGCGCGGGAAATTCAGGAGGCTCGGGAGGCTATGCAGGCTTAGAAAGTCAGCACTGCCGATCAGATTGAGAAGCGCCGGTCCGTGGGCAATCTCACTGAGCTCGTGTCTGAAGGTCCCGAGAACGCACCAAGTGGTTTAGGACTCCAATTCTCACTGGCTCTGCGTCCTCAAGAGGTCTGAGAAGGGACGCTTGGGATTGGTCAACGGAAGTGAACGAAGTGCGATGATGGAGGGGTAGACGAATATAACTTTGAGATAATGCCTCCGCGTACATAGTCGAGAAACCGCGTCTATGAATTACAGATCCATCGTCTGCTTAGCGGCGTCTCAGATTCCACCATCGTCTTTCTTCGCCACGAGCATCCTCCGAAGTCTCTCCCGCCAAAGTCACGATGCCCTCTTCCTTGCCGGATTCTGACACAGCAGCCTCCTCTTCGCAAGGGATAACCCCCAACTTGGCCGCCTCACTCGCCGTAAACTTGCCATACTGTTGGTATCCCTATTACAGGGTAATTGGTTCGAACCGTGGGTTGACGAAGAGATCAATTGAACTATATGAATTTCTGCGTAGGTGTAAAAAGGAAGTTCCAACCGTAGGTTGGGCAGGCCGCGATAATCGTAAGTAGGGGCCGTAGTTGGCCCCTGCGCGGGCTGCCGTACGTCGAGGTCGAATTGGACTTCCAATCCGACACATACACATCGACCTCATCGTACTCCCCAAGACCTTCAACAGAAAACAAGCCATTCACTCCCCAAAACAGAACAAACGAAATCACAAACCCAATGAAAAACGCAACATAGTACAGCTCGTACACCGCGTCCGGCGCACCGCCCACACCCCCCGCACTCACAATCAACCCGCCCACCGTCGGCGCCCAACCCGCAACCCAGCACGGAATCACCCTCCAGTTGATGCCGTGCTGGTACCAATAATCGGACCCCTCCGGGCTGAACAGGTGCGTCAGCCGGACACGCCGACGGCGCAGGACGAAATAGTCGCAGACCATGACGCCCATGATGGGCGCGAGGAAGACGGCAAACGAGTTGAGGACGGCGACGAAGGTGGCGGCCTGGTTGATGAGCTGCCAGGGTTGGATGATCCAGGCGGCGGCGAAGGTGAGGAGGGCACCGCGGCGGATGTCGAGGTAGCGCGGGAAGAGGCCGGCGAGGTCGATGCCGCCCGCCACGGCGTTGGAGCAGACGTTTTCGAACATGGAGGTGAAGGCGAGGGCGAGGGCGAGGAAGAAGACTGCGGCGCGGGAGCCGGGGGAGCCTTGACCGTCTGTGGGCGATCATGTCATTGGATATTCTTCAAGGTGGTTCACGAGATACAAGAAGAGGAAGAAAAAGGTGTTAGTTTCCCTATTACAGGGTAACTAGTTCGAACCGTGGGTTAACGAAGAGATTAATTAAACTATATAAACTTCTACGTAGTTATAAAAAAGAGGTTCTAACCGTAGGTTAGGCTAGCTATAATAATTATAAATAGGGCCCCTAATTAGCCCCTATATAGTCGACTATATACTACGGTTAAATTAAACTTCTAATTTAATACTAACTTTCTCTTTTTTTTATTAATTTAATTATTATAATTAGAAGTATAATTTAACCTTAGGCCCGTTTATTAAGTTATCTCTTTTTCTCTCTTTTCTCTATTCTTTTTATATAACCTATTTTTTTATTTATATATTAACTTTTTTATTATTTATAAATTATTTTAACCCCTTATTAAGTACTACTTTTATAAAAACGTTAGCGAGGTTATCGTTACTATTAATCTAATAAATCTTAAAAATCTTACGCTTTTTATATAATTACTTAAAGGCTATAATATTAATTATAAACCTCTTTTTTTTTATAGTTCTTAATTTAATAAGATATTTATATAGTAAGTAAAAATCCGTATAAACGACTATTAAGATTAGTAAAAAGCTAAGTTAATTAGTAATTCTCCTTAGTATTATTAAAATTACGTAAATAAGGTTAATATTATTAACTATATTATAAACTTCTAATACTAATATATTTCTCGTTATTTATTTATTTTTAGTTAACGAGTAATAGATTATATTACTATATATTATAAATTCACTCTTACTTATACTCTTATTAATAAAAATAATAATATACTAAAAAGGTATAGGGTATAAAGGACTTTTATAGTGCGGTACTTAAGAAGAACTACTAATACCTATAAAAGTAATATAAAATACCTCCTTTAATTAGGTTAATATAGCCTTAATTAATAGAGTTATAATTAAAAAAAAAGGGTAGTATTAACTAGATTAAAAAAGTAGAGTTCTTAATTATTTCGTATTATTATATTTAAAAATAAATTATTAAAAAAGCTTTAGTTCGATTTTAAAAAAGTATATATATAAATAAAATAAAAATCTATATTACTAAGCTCCTCTCCCTAATCGGGGGCCTTTTTTTTATATTTTCTTTTAATTAGCTCTCTTATAGGTCTTTATACTTAATTAGTTTTAAAAAAAAGAAATACTAGGACTAATTACCCTATCCTATTTTAATTATTCTCTAATTTCTTTTTCTCTAATTTTTTATAAAAAGAAATTATTTTAGATTAGTCCTAGTTATTATATATAATTAATTATATTAAGCCTTTTATTTACCCTTTTTTTTTATAATTACTTTTTTTACTTCCTCTACTTTTATTATTTTCTTTACTAACTTTACTTAGTTCTTATCCTAATCCTTTTTAATAATCTCCCGATTTTAACTTTTATTAGCCTAATTCTCTTTAGATTTTTTTATTAATAATAGTATTTAAGGAGTATAAGCTAGAGTTATATATATAGTTTTTATAATCGGGTCGTTATACTAATTAACTTATTATTTTTTTATACTCTTATTAATATTAGTTTTACTTATATATATATTATAATACTATAGGAGATCTTAATAAAACTTAGTTAGTTCTTAATATTAGCGTTTGCTATTTTTTTATATAGTCTAATTATATTTAGAAAGCGTGCGTTTAATAACCTCTTATTTTAATTAAATCTTTAGTACTTTAATTAGAGTTTTTATAATAAGACTATCCCCGTCCTTAATTAGAGTATTTAAAAAATTACTTCTCTAGTTACTTAGACTAGTTTTATTAAGAGCCGGGCTAAGGTATAATAACGACTTTAATAGTAATATATTTAATAAAGATTTTATAACTTAATAAGTTTTAAGAGTATTAATTAAGTATATAAGTTAATTATTAATAATAGCGTTTAAATACTAATTAGTAACTTTTATTAGTTTAATTACTTATAGAGTCTAATTAGGGTCGCTATTTATTATAAATCTTTAAATACTCTTTAGTATTTTTAAAAATTAGGATAGTAGGGATAACTTTTTAAAAATAATAAGTTTTTATTTAAGGTTTTTAATTATTTTATACGTTTTTTTAAAATATATAGGATCGATAGGAGTATAATAGCTATAATTATAGGGGTTATAAATTCTTAGATCTTAGTTAATAAACCCGAGGCTAAGTAAGTAAGAACCGGATTTCTAAAGAGTTAATACTTAAAAAGCGTTAATTATAGTATAGTTAGAGTTATTTAAGTTAGTATAAGGCCTATTTTTAAAGTCCTAATCGTTTATTATTTTATTAAAGGACTTTTTTAGGGGAGGTTTTATTATATTAAAAAAGTAATAATTATTATATTAAAACTCGTAACTAATTTATTAAATCTAAGCTATGCGGAGTTTATTATTAAACGATCTAAGGTATTTATAAGTTATTTAATATATATTATAAGTTAAGTTAAGCTAGCTATATTAAACTATATTACGAAATTATTTAAGTATATATAAACTATATTCTTATTTACTTAGCTATTATACTATAAGGACTATATAAGTATTTATATTAATTAGTTATTAAATATAAAGAAGTATATCGATCTAGCTATAGAAGGCCTTTAGTATTTAGATATTATTAATAAATATTCTTTCTAAATACCTAAGAGCTTACTTTAAATCGTATTAATAAACTATATTATTTTACTAATTAATAATTATTTTTATAAAATAGCCCGGATTATTAACGTAGAGAGGGAAGATTACTAAGTACGCTAAAGTCCTAATTTTTTATATAGTCTCTTAGGTTTAAGGGATTAGGGTAGGGGTCTTATTTAGTTTAAAAGTACTCTTTTATTCCTTTTTAATTATAATTATATTACGTACTAGAGCGAGGTCTTATATTATAACCTTTATTATAAATCTAATCTCGTATTTTTAAATCTAATTTTTATATAGTAAGTATTTTTAAAGGTTATAGTAATTAATTAGGATTTTTATTACCTTATAGTAAGTCTAATTTATCTAAGTTTTTTAGTTTTTTAGACCTTTAAAAGCCTCGGGGTGCTAATTAAAAAAAAGAAGTTTATTTCCTATACTAAGCTAATTAAGAAAGTCGATTTTATAAAAAGTTAGGATTATTTAGAAAAAACTAGTTTATTTAAGTACTAGGTTTAAGTAATAGTTAGTATATGCTTTATATTAGTAGTTTGTATTAAAATTAACGAACTAAGAGTCCTTAGTATTCGTTATAGTCTTAGGGTTAGTCTTATTAAAAATAATATATTTATTTAGATTCTACTTTCTTAGCTAGTATTTAGTATTATTTTTAAAGTTTTTTATTATAATTAGGCCCTAAATTCGCACTATATTCTTTTTATTATCTAGTTTAGAAGGGGAGATAAGAGGTAAAAAGGCTATTATAAATTGCTAGGTTAGTATTTATATAGTAAATTAGAAAATAAAAATTAGAGGAAGTTTAATTAGGAGTAGTTATAGAGAAGTAGTTAAGGAAGGAAAAAAGAAAAGTTAAGTAGCTAAGTAAAAAGCTACCTTTTTATATTAATTACGAGGGCGGCCTTTATTAATTAAAAAGGAAGGCGCTATATTATAAATAATAAGAAGGCCCCGATCTTATAATTTACTTTTTTTTTTCTTTATATAGTAGCTATAATTTAGTACTAATTAGCTAAGAGGCTTATAGTACTTTCTTTTTTAATACCCCGGATCTAGGGGGTATATAGAGGCCCTTCTTTAATTCCTCTATCGCTTTTTATTTTTTCCTTAAAATAATAGCTTTTTAATTATAATTATTTTTTTTTATTCGGTCTTTTTTCTTTTTAATAATATAATCTATTTACTTATTATATTTAATACTTCGGCTATTAATAACGCGTATTAAGTTACTAAAACTACTCGTTACGACGTCCGGCCTTAGTAATATTCCTCCTCTACTCTTAAGAAGGTCTATTTTTAAAAGACTTAGGGCTATAAGTTTCGAGAGGTTAGTAAAAAGTAGACGATAATAAGTACTACTTTATTTAATTTTTTTAATTTTTATCCTAATTTAATATTACTCTTTTTTAAATCCTTAAGACTACTAGTTAATCGACTTTTTTTAAATTAGCTAGAGAGCTTTATACCGAATTCTATATTATAAATCCTTAGGTTAATAAGTATATTAAAAAAGAAATAGTTTAGAAGTTTTAATAATTAACTATAAATTAGAACGTCGTTAAGAAATACGTTTATAATCTAGGTATTATAGGCGGATTATTTTTATAAAGCTATTAGGTTTTTATTAGTTATAATTACGCTAGTTATTTTAGCTCTTTGTCTTAGTAATTAAGTAAACGAACCCCTATTATTAATTCTTTATTTATTTAGGCTTATAGTATTTAAAATACTATACTTTATAATTATTATACGCGGTCTTTTTAAAAATATATTAGTTCTAATACTAAGGAGCTAGTTAGAAAGATAGTCCCTTATTTTAAGTACGTTTTTCTTCCAGATTATTTTAATAATTAACATAGTAATTATATATATTTTAAAAATAAGAAATACTATTTTAAAAAGAGTAACGACTAGTAGGTTATTAATTAGTCCAGAGCTAACTCTAAGTAAAGTTATTATTATTATTATATAATAAGTAGTAGTAAGGTAGCGTCTCTAATCCTAACTAATATTAAGAGAGTTAAGACTTTAGTTTATATAGTTTCTAACTAGATTAATATTACTAAGACTAAGGAAGATAAGTACGATTCTGTTCTTAAAAACGCCCCTTTTATATACCCTATTAAAAACTATATATTCGTAATTTACGAGGGTTATTAATATATTAAAATAAAATAAGTAGAGTAAGAGGTTATATAAACTAAACTAAATACTAAACGGGCTTAATTAAATAGGGAACTAGGTTTAAATATTTAAAAAAAGGGGTAGGGTTTTTTAATATAATTATATAGTTAGTAAGTAAAGTTATTAAGTTTTTAATTATAATAATTAAAAAATAATTTTTCTCCTCTTATTATCCTTTTATATTTTTATCCTAGATCTAAATAAAAAAATAACTAAAGAATTAATAAGATTTAATAATATCCTTATAAAATAATATTTAATAAATAAAAAAACTCGTAGTTTATACTAAAGATTAGTAGTAGTGAGGGGTAATTTAGCCCTCTCGAGAGGCCCTCGCTTACGATTGGGTTTACTTAGTAGCCGGTTAAGTATCCTCGTCTCTAGAGTTTATTATATTATTATTATAATTAAGAAGTAGAATTATAATATTAATCCTATATATCTTCTTAGGGTATAACGTAGTTACTAAGGTACGGTTTTTTAAGTAGTCTTTTTTTATAAATAGTATAAACGTCCGCTTAGCTATAGTAACTTAAGTTAAGTCGTACTATATAAACGTATCTAACTATACTTATAAAATTAGCTAAGAGAAGTATAAGTATAGTTTATTAGGGTAGTCCGATTTAATAGTTTAGAATTTACTTAGCTAAAAGCTTAGTATTTTCCTTAGTTAATATATTCGTTATATAAGAAAAAAGGGTAATACGATTAGTAATCGTACGCTTTTTTTTATTTTTAATTATAATAAAAAGGATATTTTTTATAAACTTATAACTATCGCACTTTTTATAATACTAAGCTCCCTAAGCTAAAATAATAAAATAAGTATCCTTATTAAAAGTATACTAATTATAATCCTTAATAATTTAGTAATATAAACTCTAGTAGTACTAATAGCGGTCTCTAGGTCCTATAATTAGGGGCCGATTAGGACGCGCAGTATTTATATTAAATATATAAATAGGACCTCGAGAATAAATACTATTCTAATAGATCTTTAGCTTACTTATTTCGTTAGCTAGGTTAGAATTAGTAGTATTATTAATAACTACTTAAGTAACCTAGGCCCTTATTATTAATTAGTAATATTATTAATAGTTTAAATACTAATACTAAGTATTTTTATATATTTATAAAGTAAGGGATCGTAGCGAGGTTTTAAGTTAACTTTAATCGTTCGTAAAGAGTAGGCTATATTTTTTTTTATATACGATTATATTAAAAAGTCCTATTTTAAACTTCGCGTATTTTATTAATTTAACGAAGCTATTTAAAGTAACCCCGACTTTTTTTACTACTTTTTTTATAATATTAGTATAGAACCGCTTATATACGGCCTTAATTAGGCTCTTATTAGTTATAATATAGAGGTCTTATTATTTAATAAGGGTAATTATATTATTAATTTTAATAAATAGTACTTAAATAAAGTTTAAGTTAAAAAACGAAATAGGTAGTTTTTTAATAACTTTTTAATCTACTTTTTTTTATTTAAAAAGTAATTAGTATCTTATTTTTTATATTTTTTTAAAAAAAATCCTTAGCTTAGGCCTAGGGTAGTCCTCTAATTACGTCCTTAACTAGAGTTTAATAATCTCTTTTTATAATATATATAATAAGTTTATTCTTAAATCGGTCCGGGACCTTACTAATCTCGTACTAGTCCTCGAACTTTTTTAAAAAGTCTATAATATTATTATTTTTAAAAACTATAGTCCCCTTTTAATTAGAGAACGGTATTTTATAGAACCTTATATTCTCTATTAAATTAGGCTAAGGAATCGTAGGGTCCTTAGTCTAAGGTACGGTTATTTAGATCTGGGTAGTAATAGTACCTAAGAAGGTATTAATTAAAATATCTATCCCAACCTAAGCTATAACTAGCCTTTTTTAATTAGATTAGTAAATAAATCCGTTATTAAGGGTAGGTTTTTTATTTTTAAATAACTTTATAGTTTATAAGTTTTAATAAACTATAAAAGCTAGTCCGGTAGACGGTCTATTTAAAGTAGAAAGGTTAGGTTTATATAATTAAATATTTTAAAGAGCGCTAATAATAATAAAAGTAACGTATTAGTTATTTATATTTATAATCCGAGGTTATTAAAAATATAGTTCGTTAATTTTATTTATAATTTTAATAGTCTTATATTAGTTTATTTACTCTAAATAGAGTTTAGAAAAAGAGGAGAAGAGCCGTTTTAATAGCTAGAGCGTAGTTATTATCTTAATTAGTATAATTTAAGCCGTCCTTCTTAGCCTTTACTAAGCGTATAACTAGAGTTTTAATCGGACTTTATATTAAGCTTATAATAATATTAATTAAAATTATTAATAAGTTTAGTTAAAAGTTAGTTTCCTAAGCGCCCTTAGTTTAACATATTTATACTTCTAAATAAGTTTATTATTAAATCTCTAAGCTATATTAATTAATAAAGAATAATTTAATTAAATAACTAGTTATATTTATTAAAATATTTTATTAGTTCTAATCCTAACTTATTATTCGTTTTATTATATTATTATAGTATCCGTATTTAAGCCCGATCTAGTCTTAAGTATCCGCATATTTCTCTACTTATCTATCTCGCTCGTTTATTAAGGTTTATCGTATCCCCCTCTTATTAAATAAGAAGCCCTTTTTTATATATTTTCGTTTTTATATTTTAATTATTTAGTTTTTCTTTTAATTAAAGTCCTATTACTCGTATTTATTTTAATTATTATACCGCTTTTTCTTATTTATTTATTTAAATTATCTCCGATCGAGTTAAGCTTTCTTTTACTTATTCTCTTATTTAAAAAGGAAAGGGATTTTTAAAAAAAGAGATTATTAAAAAAGTATAGGGTATAAAGGACTTTTATAATATAGTACTTAAAAAAAACTACTAATACTTATAAAAATAATATAAAATACCTCTTTTAATTAGGTTAATACGGCCTTAATTAATAAAGTTATAACTAAAGAAAAGGGTAGTATTAACTAGATTAAAAAAATAGAGTTCTTAATTATCTCGTATTATTATATTTAAAAATAAATTATTAAAAAGGCTTTAGTTTAATTTTAAAAAAGTATATATATAAATAAAATAAAAATCCGTATTACTAAGCTCCTCTCCCTAATTAGGGGCCCTTTTTTTTATATCTTTTTCTAATTAGCTCTCTCGTAGGTCCCTATACTTAATTAGTTTTAGAGAAAAGAAATACTAAGACTGATCGCCCCACCCTATTCTAATACTCTAATTATAAAATAAGGTCCTTATTATTCGTAAATAAGCTATTTATAAATACGTAGAGCTTACTAACCGCGAGGTTAATTAAGTAGTAAATAAGACCTTAATCGAGATTCGAGTACTATTACTTAAGCCGCTTATTAAGTACCTCGACGTCTTATTTATTTAGTTCTATAGCTTATACTACTCTAGTATAATTAAAAATCGCCTTAGGTTAGTATATACTTATAATATATACCCCTCGTACGAGCTTAGTTTTATATTACTTTTTAATATTAATTACGTTTAGATTAATAAAACTAATTTTCTTATTTTACTTTTTTTATTAAAAAACGATAGTTTCTTTTTTAATAATAAAAATCCCGCTATTAAATACTAAGGGGGTATTTGTTATAAAAACCTCTTTTAGTTTTATTATAAAGCCTACTTTTTAAAGCTCCTTATCCTTTTTTTTTATAAAGTTAATATTAAATAAGCTTAATATATTATCGGTCTATATTTTAATAATCCTAAATTAGTTACTTTTATACTTAAAAATTAGTAAACACGGGTCGTATATAAATATAACTATTAATAATTAATTAATATAAAAGTCGTAGTAAGTAGCTTATTAATAAGTGCCCGATTTTACGAGCCTATATAGTAGCTTAAGTACTTTAATAATCGTACTTTCTAAGTACTTACTAGCTATTTCCTTTAATAAATAGGCTAGGATTTTCTTTATAAGCCCTATAGCTAATTAGATATATACTTAAGTAATATTATAGCTCTAAATCTCGTACCCCTTCTTTTATAACAATACTATTAGTACTATTATTAATCGTTAGTTATAGCGCTATACTATAGGTAATTATATAAGTAGCGTTATTTTCTTAATATTACTATATCCCTAAATTACGTACTTAGATTTCTTATATAGTTAGGGTGTTCCTTTTTTTTTAATTTTACGAACTATTTGTAATTTAAATATACGGAGGTTTATATACTTTTCTAAGTTATAGAAAATAAATCGATAGACCTCTCGATTATAAAGAGTATTTATTTTAATAAGATCTAATTCTTTATACGGCTTTTTAGTAGTTATAATTACGTCTTTTTTACGTAGTTTAACTACTAGCTCGAAATCGGTTTTTTTTTTATTATATAAAAAGTATTAATTACCTCGTTATTAGTAATAAATTACTACGTTAGTACTTACCGTCGTAGTCTTTTATAATATCTTACTAGTAATATTAGTACTTTTTTAGTAATTTCCTTTTCCTTATTATTTATTAGTACTACTATAATAATTTCGTTAAGGATAATTTCCTATGCCTCTACTGCGGGTTATATAGTTTCCCCTAGCTCTTTTTCTTTTTATAAGTTAGAAATTACCTCGCTAAGATCTATATAATATAGTCTTATTACCGTAATTAATACCTCGAGGGGTTAGTTACGATTTTTTATAACTATATAAAATCGTTTATTAATAAAGATTAATTTATATAACCTAGCCTATTATTAAGTAATTTTATACTATACTCGTATATTTAAATTTAATAATATATCTAAATTACCTCTTATATTAGGCTTATTATATATAATAATTACTTTATTAACTTACTTTTTTATATTTACTTTACGTAATACTTATATTACTTTTTTAACTACTCGGGCTCGTTAGCTTATAGTTAGTAATAATAATAAGGCTAAGGTCGTTCTTAAATATACTCTAAATATAAAAAACGTTAGTATAAGCCTATTAGGCCCTATAGTATCGTTATAGTATTTAAGTACTATCTAGAGGTATTTATCGTTAGTAAAATCTAGATTTTCTTTTTTAATAATTCTAAATACCCTTTTTAACTATTAGTATACCCTTTTTACTTTTCTAATACTATAGTACGCTTTAATAAGTACGATTTTTAGCTATATACTATAGGCCGTTATATTCTCTCTAAATCCTATTAACTTAAAACTAGTACTAGCGTCGGTTCTAATACCGTCTAACGGTCCCTAGTATATATTAATTTAGCTTTTTTATAGGGCTACTTATACTATTTTTATTTATAAATCCTAGAAGAATTACCTTATTTAAAAGGATATAACTACGTCGATTACGTATAGGACTAGCCGATTATTTAAGTAGAAGATATTAATAATAATTTCCTAATTAAAGTTAAGCTTATTACGCAATTTAAATTTAAACTTATATAAGCTTTGCGCATTTATTTAGTATTAGTAGTATACTTTTATTAACTACTCTAGCGCCCTTATTTTAATATTATCGTTACCTAATTACTTTAGGAAGTTATATAGCCTCGTAACCGACGGGTAGCTAAATTTTTAGTATAATTATCTAAGCTTACTTTTTATTAAGTAATTAATTAACTTCGTATTATTAATAAGCTTTATAAACGCGTGCCCCTATTATTATTTAACTATTTTAAAGTACTTATTACTAGAGATTTTATTCCTCGTATTATTAAAAATAATACTTAGTCAATCTATATTTTTTAAATATAATAAAAATAGGGTATTAATAAATAAAATATAAAAAGTTATCGTTCCGAAGTACGTCTCTATTTTTATTATACTTAGTACGATAATTTCCTTACTTAGGCCAAAGCTAATTCTTATAATACCCGTTATTAATATATTAAGTATTACTAACGTAATCTTTTATAGTACTTAGAATTACCCTTTTCTTTTTATTAATTATTATAATACCTTAGTATTTAAAATAATCCTCTAGAAATTATCTAGGCCGTACTTTTTACTTATATAAAATACTTATACGAGCTTAGTATTTAAGTAATTTAAATAATATAAAAAGGACCCCTCTAGCTACCCCTAGATTTGCTTAGTATTTTATTTCTTTTTTTTAAGTATTAAGAGAAGTAGCGTCTTTTTTTTAAGTATTAAAAAGGTAGACTTCGGCCTTATTAGATTTACCTTTTTAACTACTTCCGTATTTATTACTTAAAAGACCTTCTCTTACTATCTATAAAAAAAAGCCTACTTATTAAAAACTTTTATTACTTTTTATTTATTTAACCTCGTATATCCTCCCGAGGCTAATAATATAAAAAAAGAGTAATTAATATTATTAACTTTATTATAATCTAATTCGTTAGTATAGGGGGTAAGATCTTCTTTATTTTCTAAATTTCTTATAGAGTACGGATATTTTAAAATACTAAACTAGCTACTTTCGCTAAGTTCCGTACCCCCGGATCTACCCTTATATATAATAAGGAATTAGTTAAATTAATAAGGGCTAGTTTTATTATCTATTACCCTCGACTTTCTATATTATTCGTATAATTTAATACGCTCTTTTTCTAAGTAGTTACTTAATTAATATTTATCTTTTTTATAAATAAAGTATTACTTCTTATATTACCCTACTCGCGAGTTAAATCTCTACTTATTTAATAAATTTAAGCCTCCTTATTAATAATTACTATACTTAGTTTCTTTTCTTTTTTTATTATATATTTAATTAACTTAGTATTATTAATAAGGGCCGTCGTATACTTAGAGGTAGGTTTAGTATAGTATTTTTACTTTAATATTAAAACTAGATTTTAGCCTTAAGTAGAGCGTCTTATAGTCTTTAAGTACTTAGTATAGGGTTATTTTTACTTCTAGTACGTATTAAACTATAGTATAAAAATATCTAACTTTTTATTTATTAATTCTCTTATTTAGCTAGGTTTTTATTAGCTTATCGATTTAATTAATAAGCTTTTTAAGGATTTTTACTTATAATTTACCCTCTATTATCTTAACTATAAATATAAAAAAAATTACCTATAGCTCGGATAAGAGCTCTAAATTCCTATCGTAGGTCTTAAAGCGGTTTCGGAGTACGTTAATAATACTAAAAAAGTCGTTTTAATTAAGATTACGTACCGTTTTATAATAATAATTAGATACTTTACTTATAAGTACGATATTAATTATTAAATAGTACTAGTATTCCTTAATCCTAACCTTTTTATAATAATTATAAAATATTATTAGGATTTTTTATAAGACCTTATACTTCCCCCCAGAGTATAATTTCTCTTTTAAAAAGATCTTTTTAAATCTATAAATTACCTCGTATTTATTACTAAATTTTTAGTATTTATATACGATCCTTACGTTATTACGTACTATTAGTAACTTTAAGTTATCTACCTCCTTTCTTATTAGCTAATTAGCGCCGAATTTTATATTAATAACGGCGACGAGCTATAGATCGAAATAGGTAGAATTATTAATTATTAAACTTCTAGTACTATATTTTACCTCTATATATCCTTCTATAATAATAGATTATTATTAGTAATTATAGGGAGGAAATCTATGTCGTTTACCCTTTTTCTAAATTTATTAAAGCAATTATATACCCTATTAACTTATACTTAGTTCTATAGTATAAATTCCTCTTTTATAATCATTATTACTAAGATTTTATATAGTTCTTATAATTATAATTACGTTAATAATACCCCTTATTTATAAAAAAATCTATTAATTACTTTTATAATTCCTAGGTTTATACTTATAAACTATTTATTTAGTTAGTAACTAAGGTCGTTTATAATATCGTAGAACAGGGGTTACTTTTATAGCCCCTTTTTCTTATAAACCTTAGTTAAATAAATTAATACTACGTTAATTTACTTATTATTAAGCTATTTTATAATCCTATATATTTACGTCTTTTAATAGTCCGGGTTAATATTTACTTATTTATAAAGGATTAGGATTCTATTTAAGATCGGGTTTCTTTTTCTTCTTTTTTACCTTAACTCGCTAAGGGTCGTACTCTAACTTATACTTATATTAATAATTACTAACGTATTTAATCTTAATAAAAATATATTTAATTTACGTATTAATTATAATAAACCCGTGCTTTTATTACTTAACGAATTTATTAAAGTTTAAGAAATTCTTACTTCTTTTTATTATCTTATTACTACTCTCGTTTTTATTATTTTTAATAACTACTATTACCTTTCTAAATCGCTAGCTATTATACTTACTAAAACCTCTTTTTTATTTAATATAAAAGGGTAGGTTTTAATAGCCCCCTTTTAATAGTAGCGGTAGATATTTATATTACTATAAGAAAATATAGTAATTAGTCTCGGGATCTTTACTAATTACTAATTTCTATTATTTTATATACTTCTAGCCTCCTAAGCCTCGTACTCTCTATAACCTCTAAATAGCTTTTTTTCCTAACTTATCTTTTTTAGAGTAGTATTTTATAAAAATAGTTAAATATAAATACTAAATAGTTTATAAAAGAGCTATATAGGCTATTAAGTACGGTTAGTAAAATTAAGCTCCCCTTTTTTTAAGAGATCGTAGGCCTTAAAGACTTATTAAAAATACTATTTATCGCTCGTACTTAGTAAAATTAAATACCTTAGAGATTTTTCTCTTACGGCTCCTTAGTACCCTATTTTATATCTTTTTAAATAGTCTTTTTTTATAACCTAATTATAATTAAGTAATTATTACTTTTTTAATAGTCCTTTCTATTACTTAGTTAATTTCTAATTATAGGCCGGCTATTAAAAAGTTATTTAATAAAAAAGCTACTTAAAATAATAATAAAAGACTAGTTATTTAAATAGTTCTATTAATTAACGTAGTTTAATATAATAAATATCGACCTTTTGTAAGTAGTAAAGGGCTACGATTATTTAATTCTATATAATATTTAAGAATTATCTTTTTTTTTATTTATTTTTATAAGATTAATTAGTACGAATTTCTTATCCTATATAATATTAAGAAATCGTCTCTTTTATATAATAAAATACTTTATTAATTTATAATAATAAAATTTAACTACTAATTAGTATTAGTTTCCTTATTATAAGGTAACTAGTTCGAACCGTAGGTTAATAAAAAGATTAATTAAACTATATAAACTTCTACGTAGTTATAAAAAGGAGGTTCTAACCGCAGGTTAGGCTAGCTACGATAATCGTAAATAGGGCCCCTAATTGGCCCCTGCGCAGTCGACTATATGCCGCGGTCGAATTAGACTTCCAATCCGACAAAAGGAAAGGGGCGACAAGTAATTGGTAAGAGGGAAAGACTCACGGTCCATCATAACCATCAACAAATCAGGCGGGTTTCAATAAATCTGCCCGTAGATCTTCTGACACGCCGCGGTAGTTACCAGCCCGCCCAGGCACACAAGCACACCAGTAACCCAGTACACCGACACCGTACCAACAATATAATCCCTCTTATTCTTCGCGTACCGCGAAAAGTCACTACTATTCGTCATGCCTGCCGCTTTCCCGCCGATAGCCTGGTTAATACCCGCCATCATCAGCCACGAGACGTTCCACCGGGACGAGGAGGGTACTTTCTCGCCCTGGTAGAAGACGGGGCCAACGCCGCGAGCGACAACTACGGACCAGGCGAGTAAGGTGACCATGGCGGCGCCGCAGGCGACGGAGGAGACGAAGAACGGCTTTTTGAAGCGCTCGGGGCGGATGAAGAGGAAGGGAAGGGAAACTACCCAGAAGACTGTGAAGCCTAGGAGTTCGTAAGTGGTTGTTGTGGTGGTTTCGCTGAGGGTGTTGGGAATCTTTGCAAAGGAGGGCCAGATTGCGGTTATGCAGACGCTGCGAGAGGTGTACTGTCAGTGTTTGAGACTTCGTTCGAGGAGGGGATGCTAATCATACGTTACTAGTTTACCTCCATTCCAACCTGTTCAAACCCGGATCAGTCATCTTGTCGTATGTAGAAGAGGGATGGCGTCTTGGAAAGACTAGAGACACGCGTACACTGGAGAGCGGTCCAGGTAAAGTTGAGGAGAATCCGCTGCAGCAGCGGTATGAAACTCGCTCGGAAGCCCCATGTATATCTATTCTGGACGGTGAAGCCGATGTGCCAGGTCAGACCGCACCAAGCCACGAGAATGGCGAAGAAGCAGCAGAGGGCGCGCGGGACGACGATGACGGCCATAGCCTGGCCGACTGAGAGCCCCTGAGTAAGGAACGTGTTGGGAGTCTGCCATGTTGCGACATTGAGAGACGATCTGTTGGAATGGGCAGAGGCTCAGTATTTGGACATTGGATGAATTCCTTTTCTCAAAGTACAAGAGGAGTCAAACTTACAACGACCAGGAGCCGAAAAAGTTGAACCAGCCCCAGGTGCGGCGGGAGGGCGGCAAGGGGATGAGATCGCGGTTCGACCAGGCGCTGACTTCTTCGTGGCGGGACTTGTCCGACTTGAGGGCCAGGGCTTCTTTGATTCTGCGCGCTGTCTTGTTCGCCATTGTTGCCGTGACAGATTAGGCGCTGCAAGCTCTTACGTTTGTATTTCCGTTTGCACCGTTCGGGAACGCTTCGTTTCGAGCCCGTGGAAGGGCGTGTACTAACGGATAAATAGGACCATCTTATCTCGAGATCCTTGCGTCACTCACGTTCTCTCTCATGTTTCTGAATTTTTGTAGGAGAGCGAAGCATAGGGAGATATGCGCTGCTAATTGCGACCTTGTCTGACTTGCATGCCGGGCAATGTTCGGAGGCAGTTTTCCGGGGCAAGTCTGCATTTGCCCCCATTCCCGTGCCCTCTTTATTTCTGAAAAGAGGACATACGTCGGCAACTTTTCGAGCGTCAGACAACGTGCCCGCGAGCTTGTCAGCTCTCATAGCGGCCTTGATGTAACCCCCCCCCCCCCCCCCCCTTCCGGCCAACCTGGTCCTCGATGCCGATGATAAGGATGCGGAGCAGTGGGGCGTTGCCCGCTGGTGACATGCTGGGTGATAAGAAATGGCGGTCGATCGTCTCGGACTCACTCGTCTGCCAGTATTCCAATCCAATGACAGTGTTGAACTCAAGGGTAGAAATGTTCAATTGTGTAAGTAGCTTCCCTTACCTAGTGGTCGTTCACATTGGTACCTGATAGGATTGACGCCGTAAGGTGAGGTTGGTGAAGTGGGGTCCACTATCTCGGAATCCGGGGTTGAAACATCGGCCTCTACCCCGATGCCGGCACCGCGTCGGAGAAGGTGCGATACTTCAGTTGTGTCTTGCATCTCACCTGCTATCATTATCGCAAACGCCCTCACTGCAGGACCCCGTACCCCCCCCCCCCCCCCCCCCATAGACAGTTCTCTTTGCATGCAATACAAATTATCTGAACCTCCAAGCATTAGGCAAGCAAGTCCAACATCACCCGCTCATCCACAAAAATGACAGTCCCTACCTTGAGGATAGGCGTCGACGTCGGCGGGTGAGTAACGCCCCTCTCACCTCGCCTCACCTCACCTCTGCGTTGACAAACTTCACATCACCAACCCCGAACTCCCACCTCCAAACCATCAACTCACCTACAACAAAAACAAACAGAACAAACACAGATGGCGTCATCCTCGATCCAACCTCCTCCTCCCCTTCCCTCGGCATCCTCGCCACCCAAAAGACCCCAACAACACCCAACCCAAGCACCGGCATCACAACCGCAATCTCGCACATGTTCTCAACCTCCAGTATCCCCCCCTCCCACATCGCAAGCGTCACCATCGGCACAACGCACTTTATCAACGCCGTAGTAGAACAAGACGCCTCCCGCCTCGCCCCCTTCGCCGTCATCCGCCTGTGCGGTCCCTTCTCCGCAACCATCTCCGCCGGCGTCGACTGGCCTTCCGCCTTGCGCAACATCATCTGCGCCCACCGCTCTCTGGTGGACGGCGGGCTGGAGATTCACGGTGACTTGACTGCGGAGCTCGATGAAGATGCCGTGCGGCGCGAGGTGAAGGTTATCCGCGCCAAGGGAATCAGGAGTGTTGTCGTTGTGGGAGTTTTCAGTCCCATTGACGTCGTGTACAGACAAGAAGAGAGGGCGGCGGAGATTATTCGTGATGTTTATCCCGGAGCTGATGTGGTGATGTCAAAGGATGTGGCGAATATCGGGTTCCTTGAGCGTGAGAACGCGGCTATTCTCAATGCTTCCATCCTTCCATTTGCTAGACGAACCATCCGCTCCTTCCAGGATGCCGTTACGCAGCTAGGCTTCACCTGCCCCGTCTTCGTGACGCAGAACGACGGGACCATCCTGCCGGCTGCGGCGGCGGCGCGGTTGCCCATCAGGACATTCTCCAGCGGACCGACGAATAGCATGCGCGGTGCGGCGTTCCTCACGAGGAATTTGGAGGGAGAGAAGGAGGGGGCGGGCCCGATGATGGTTGTCGATATCGGCGGGACAACGACGGACGTGGGTTTGTTACTGGCCAACGGGTTCCCCAGGCAAGCGGCAGCCTACAGCGAGATCGCGGGGGTGCGGACGAACTTCTCGTACCCGGACGTCAAGAGCATCGGTCTCGGCGGCGGATCTATCGTCAAGAAAGACGAGCGCACCGGCGAGATGATGATCGGGCCACAGAGTGTGGGATATCAAATCCAAACAAAGGCTCTCGTTTTCGGCGGCGATGTTGCGACGGCTACGGATTATACTGTACTCGCAGATCCAGACACCGTTGATATCGGAGACCGGTCTCTCGTTGAAGGTGTGAACGGCCCCGCTGATGACTTATCGGCGTTCGAGGCCAAGGTGAAGACGATGCTGGAGCGGATCGTGGACACGATGAAGACCTCGCCCGAGGACATTCCCGTCGTTCTCGTCGGCGGGGGTGCGGTTATTGCGCCGGATGAGTTGAAGGGAGCGAGTAGGGTTATAGAACCTGCGTGGTCTGGGGTTGCGAATGCAATTGAGGCTGCGACGGCAAGGGTTAGTGGTGTCGTGGACGCGATTGAGAGTACTGAGATGAAGACTGTGTCTGAAGTTGTGGAGGCGTTGTCGCGGAGGGCTGTTGATCGGGCTGTTGAGAATGGTGCTTTGAGGGAGAGTGTGACTATTGCTGAGGTGGAAAGTTTTCCGTTGCAGGTATGTTTCTGTGACATGACGAGTATGATGATGAAAGCTGACAGGATGTTTGATTGGCAGTATATTGCAAACAAGTCGCGAATCAACATCAAAGCCGTAGGAGATTTCGACTTTTCCAGAATAGCGTCCCTGGACACAACCACGATCCCAGACGACACCGAGAACTACGACGAAGAAATACCTAGACCACCGGCACCGCCTCGAAGCGAGGGAATCCCATCACCGCAACCCTTGGTCTACACCAAAGGCTACATTGAAGGCTACAAGCCAAGGGTCCTCAACCGCCAATGGCATCTCTCCGAAACAGACCTCGACTGGATCACGACAGGCTGCTACATCCTCGGCACAGGAGGCGGCGGCTCCCCCTACCAGCGCATGCTCCGCCTCCGCGAAATGATGCGCGCAGGCGCCACCGTCAAGATCATCTCCCCTTTTGACCTCAAGGACGACGATATTGTGGCCTGTGGCGGCGGAAAGGGGTCGCCGCAGGTATCCATTGAGAAGCCGTATGGGGATGAGTGGGTCTCCCTCATCTGCACGATTTTCCTTTGAAGATGGAATACTTCGAATTCTAATGCTCATGTTTTGTAGAATCATGGAGTCGCAGAGAGAACTCTACTCATACCTCAAAACGAAGCCTACGGCCGTGTTATCCCTCGAGATTGGAGGTGGCAACGGCCTGCAGGGCCTCATCCTCGGCGCCAGTACAAACCTCGATACCCCGACAGTAGACGGCGACTGGATGGGTCGCGCGTATCCCATCTCCCACCAAACTACGCCAGTAGTCTTCGAAAAGAAAGCGACGATGATTCCGTCGTGTATATCAGACGGGAACGGCAGAATCATGGTACAGTCTCTTTTTTTCTCGTCCCCCATTCTGCCGAACATCCTTCGCGATTCATTACAAGTCCACATGTGATGAAGATGACACCCTTTACTGACCTGTGGATGACAAACAATAGCTCATGACAAAAGCCCGCACAGAACTCGACGCAGAACGCGCCTTCCGCGCCGCCCTCTCGCAAACGGGCTCTCACGTAGGCTGCGCAAAGGGCCCCGTCAGCGGCCGCGATACCAAGTCCTGGGTCGTCGAGAATACCGTCTCGCTCTCCTGGCGGATTGGTCGCGCCGTAGCGATGGCGCGGTGGACCAATGCCATCGACACAGTCGCCGAGGCCGTTTTGGACGTGGTTGGCGGGCAGGAGTCGGCGAGGGTGCTGTTTAGGGGTAAGATTGTAGGCGTCGAGAGGATTACAAGGATGGGGCACGCCTATGGGGAGGTTATCATTGAGGGGCATACTGACGGCAGGAACGATGGTGATGGGGCGGTTGAGAGGTTTGTTATACCGTTTAAGAATGAGAATATTCTTGCGAAGAAAGTCGATGCCAGTGGGAAGGAAGATGTGAGTCCCGACAACTCCCCATTCCTATCACGAGAGGAAAGTGAAGAGTACGAGACTGACACATCTCGCACTCAAACAGATCCTCGCAATCGTCCCAGATCTAGTCTGCGTCCTCGACGCGCAGAACGGCGAGGCCCTCGGCACGCAAGAGTACCGCTAGGGTCTCCTTGTGGTGGTGCTCGGCATCACAGCGTCGGACAAGTGGACTTCCACGGCGCGGGGCATCGAGATTGGCGGACCCAAAGGGTTCGGAATGGATGGGCTGGAACATGTGCCTCTTGGGACGTTTACGAAGCCTCGGAGCGTCATTGATGAGTTTGAGGGCTAGTCATGATTGGTCAAGAACTCAGGGGGTCTTGATGTTGCGAGCGATCGAGTATCGTGCTTGTACGATGCGGCTTGTGAAGATGGGTTCATTATGGGTCGAGCTATGTCCTCCTCATCTCCGGTTTCGGGTGGATGTGAGGTTGATTCTTGGATAAACGTAAGTCGAGAGGTTGTGGCAGGTACACTGACGGAAGTATGTTTATAATAGTGCTCCTTGGCACTTAGATATAACCGCTTAGCAATAGGACGAATAGACTTCTAGACAAAGCCTCAATGATCATCAATGCTTACATGGCTTGCCGTCCTTAAGAGCGAATTGGGCTCATTAACCGCACTTCCAACCTGTACATAGTAAATCTCCCAGAATATGCGCGAACCCGCACTTGTGTCATCATTATGGGCAAAAGAATCGACAGGGATACGATCATCAAACCGTTGCATTTCGCGCCGGGGTGTGATAACGCAACTCGAACTAGGGGCCAGAGGAAGATGGTGTGTTGGGGTCGTCTCCAAGTCGTCGGAACTTTCAGCGCCGCACCGTCAAAGTTACCGAAACTCTACCAGGTTGGCGGAGGAGAGGAAGAGGGGTTAACTGAGAGCCAGTGAACCACGCCGCCGTTGTCGGTTCCTGCGGGAGCAGCCGGAAACCGAGGGTGTTGAGTCCTGACTCCTGATTGTCTACTGTAGGAAGTACTCGAGAGAAGAGACAATCACGCAATCGAGAGAGAAAATGTCGGTTAAAGAGGAGAGCAAGGGTATGACAGCGGAGAAGGAAAAGTTTGTTTTGGAGAACAGCTACACTGGAAAGACACAATGCGTCCCGGTTCCAAGCGGTCGGCAGTCAAAGGCCCGGAGGTTTTGGGGCGCGGGGTCCCACGTTGTCGTCCATGTTGATGGAAGTTGAACCCCCGATCGGCGGGCCCCACAGCAGGAGTGTCTCGCGTCATCGGACGGCCATTGCGATATGGGGGGGCCCAAGCACGCAATCTGTTGATGAGAGCTCGACACCATCAATCCGGCCAGATGGTTTTACGATTGTACATAGTAATTATTGATAGTGAGTAAGGTAAAGTAGCAGTGAGTGAGTACTAGATGTAATGAGGGGTAGATCAGATAAAACCTTTCTCTCCCCGTTGCAGAATCTTTTGCCCCTTCTCCAATTTCAGTCTCTGTGATATAAGTCCGTCTCATCTGCCACTTCCCCTCATTTTGAGACCTCATTTCGATACCTCGCCTCAACATATTTTCGTTTCTCTCAATTGATACCCCCTAAATCTTCATCACAATGGCCCCAGGTGCTCTCATTGACGAGCCCGTCCAGCCCTCTCAGGGCCCCTGGAAGGGCAAGAACGACGATGCTCCCAGAAACATCTTCCCCGACGGCATCCGCACTTCAGGACAGCACAACCCCCTCTACGACGCTCTCAAGCCCTACGCCGAGTTCCCCAAGGAAATCTCAGGCCCCACGGTCTGGCACAAGGAGGAGTTTGAGCAGCAGCCTGAGAAGTGGACGCACCGCTTCACCCCAGAGGAGGTTGAGGAGCTCGGTCGCACCTCTGACGCCTTTATCGCCAGCAACACCCCTCTGACGGGTATCTCCAAGGTACGTCTGACTTTATTCCTCGAAGGAGAGATGAAGAGATTCACTCGAACGACTTCAGCCCGTACCCAGATGGCAGTGCACTAACACTACCACCAACAGTCCAACTTCCCCCTCCCAACACTAGGCAAGCGCCTCACCGACCTCCGCAAAGACCTAATCGACGGCAAAGGCTTCGTCCTCTTCAAGGGCTTCCCCGCCAACGAATGGGGCCCGCACAAGACCGCCGTCGGCTACATGGGCCTAGGCACCTACCTCGGCTACTTTGTCTCCCAAAACGGCCGCGGTCACGTCCTAGGCCACGTCAAGGACGTCGGCGACGACCCGACCCAGATCGATAAGGTCCGCATCTACCGCACCACCGCTCGCCAGTTCTTCCACGCCGACGACGGCGACCTGGTCGGCCTCCTCTGCGTCCAGCGCTCCGCCGAGGGCGGCGAGAGCGACCTCGTCAGCATCCACGCCGTCTGGAACGAGCTCCAGCGCTCCCACCCGGACGTCGCGGAGACCCTGACCAAGCCGATCTGGTACTTTGACCGCAAGGGCGAAGTCTCCGAGGGCCAGGAGGAGTGGACGCGCCAGCCGGTGTTCTACATCGAGAACGGAGGGCAGCGCCGCGTCTACTGCAAATGGGACCCCTACTACGTGCGCTCGCTGACGCGCTTCTCCGACAAGGGCGTGATCCCGCCGCTGAGCGAGGAGCAGCTGCACGCGCTCAAGACGCTCGAGGATACGTGCCAGAAGCTGGCGCTGCACATGATTCTCGAGGTGGGCGATATCCAGTTCCTGAGCAACGCGCACCTGCTCCACGCGCGGACGGCGTATACGGACCACCCCCACCCGGCGCCGCGCCGGCACCTGTTGCGGTTGTGGCTTTCGACGCCCGAGAGCGAGGGCGGATGGGTGCTGCCTTTCCCTGATAGTAAGGAGCTGAAGAGGGGTGGTATCCAGGTGAACAATGTGCCTCCGCGCGCGCCGTTGGATGCGGAGTAGAGTTTGTCTGGTGAGGTTTGTTAGCATCTTTTGTGAAAATTGTATTTAGAGCGCTTGTGAGGATGAGAGAAAATATTTGGTGTAGCATCTGTGACGAGACAGACGGTCATGGACTGCTTCATGAGAGATTCGCGGAAAGCCCGGATAGAGATTCTCGGTAGACAGGGCTCTGCCAACATGAATGAAAAAAAGTAAAATATTAGAAACAAGATGAGATCGCCATCATAAAGTGAGTCGTCTCACGCTGCAGTGATTGGAGTCGTGACCGCGCATACACACTCACTATGACTGGTGAGATTGAATATGCCGCATGTGAGAGACTGAGATGAGCAGTTTCCCGGAACGCCCAACCTATTCAGCGGGAAATGGTGTGATTGCTGTGCTGTGAGAGAGATTGTACGTGAAGAAATAAGAGATGAGCGACTGCGGTGCGTCCGGCGAAGTTTGGCGAAGTTTTCCGCGGAATGTGCGTTGCCCGAGTTTCCCGGCAGTTTTCCGCTCACTGATGGCGGGGTTCTTTCATGTCCTGTCACTCACTGCGACCGAAGAATGACCCCGCCGCGGGGCAATCGTCTTCATCGCAGGGGAGAGAGGTCCCCTAAACGCCACGGATGGAGGGGCAGCTTCCGTCTCACTCCTTTCTCACTGCTCATGCATAGCTTCCCGCGATGTGAGAAACTCATCGTGAGAGTGAGCCCGGCTTCAACTGAGCAGGTCATCGAAGCTTACACTCATTCATTCACCCCAAACAAGAATGATTTGATAACATTTGTCTCAATCGACCCAAGCACACCCAAATCAAGCGCAATCATCATCTCTTATCGCCAAATTGCCCCGCGATCCCGTTGCAGATAGCAGGTGGACCACTGCACCGTCCCCCTTATCCACCTGCCCGCGTTGCGCCCACCCGAGTCAAGCCCACCTCTTGGCCTCATCCCATCCGACGTCGCTCCTACACAGTAGACACACTACACATACAACGACTCTGTTTCGCCACTTGATACCCCTTCCTTTCCAAGTAGACTTATTTGCATCGCCCAACACCACGTCAAAGAACCCAAGATGGCGGCAGTGCTCCCCGAGCCCTTTGCGAGCATCCCTCGGGAGAACTTTCTCTTTGGCCCCTCGCCCATTGAGCCCCTCCCCCGCATCTCCGCCGCCCTCGGCGGAAAGGTCAACGTCTACGCCAAGCGCGAGGACTGCAACTCTGGTCTGGCCTACGGCGGTAACAAGACCCGCAAGCTTGAGTGAGTCCTCCTCTCCCGCCTCCAGTTCATCATGGCACCCTGATGAAGGCATGATGAATCATACCAGAGGACCAAACTAACACACCCCAGATACCTCGCCTCAGACGCCCTCGCCCAAGGCTGCGACACCCTCGTCTCCATCGGCGGCGTACAATCAAACCACACCCGCCAAGTCACCGCCGTCGCCGCAAAGCTCGGCCTCAAGGCCGCCCTCGTCCAGGAGAAGTGGGTAGACTGGACCGACCCCGTCTACGACAAGGTCGGCAACCTCCAGCTCTCGCGCCTCATGGGCGCCGACGTCCGCCTCGACCCCTCCACCTTTGGCATCGAGCACAAGAACACCCTCGCCAACCTGAAAGAAGAACATCTCGCCGCCGGACGCAAGCCGTACTACATCCCCGCCGGCGCATCAGACCACCCCCTCGGCGGCCTGGGCTTCGCGCGCTGGGCTTTCGAGGTGCAGGCGCAGGAGAAGGAGTTGGGCGTGTTCTTCGATACGGTTATTGTGTGTGCGGTGACGGGCTCGACCATGGCTGGTATGGTTGCGGGATTCAAGCTTGCGGAGAAGTTGGGCGGCAAGAAGCGCAAGGTTATCGGTATTGATGCCTCTGCGACAGTGAAGCAGACGTTTGACCAGGTGCTGCGTATCGCCAAGAACACGGGGGCCAAGATTGGTCTCGAGGAGGGCGATATCACCGAGGCGGATATCATTCTGGATGACCGGTTCCACGGCGGTGTCTACGGTATTCCCGACCAGGTCACCATTGACGCCATCAAGTTTGGCGCCAGCACGGAGGGTTTCATCACGGACCCTGTGTACGAGGGTAAGAGTTTGGCGGGTATGATGCAGCTCATCAAGAATGAGGAGATTGCTGCGGGTAGCAATGTCTTGTACGCGCACTTGGGTGGCCAGTTGGCGCTCAACGCGTACTCTGGCATGTAAACGGTTCTTGATGTCTAATGATGAAGTTTTTAGAGTTTTACAGAAAATCACAATACCCTTTCATGTTCAACCTTGGCATCCATCGTGACTTTTGTTTTTGGTGTTTGATCGGAGATGGCAGCAAGGTTCTGAGAGACCAAGGTTCGTACAAGTCAGCTACCATGCCTTGATGGTCTAGCATCGACCTATTTCCGAATAGAGGGCTAGACGGGTATAAAATGCCGGATGCCGCAACTGTCTCCTAGAGTAGAGCAGCGTAAATCGATCGGCAAAAAGAATTGTATGTGATCACCTGTTCCTCGCTTGCACTCTCGGGTTGGGGAGACAGGGGAGGGAGAGAATGTATTTTGAATGACAACTAACATTTCATTCTCCAGAAAACAACGTCCATTCATCATCGACTCTAGCTTTTCGAATATTCATTACAGAATAAAGAAAACTTCCGCAACAGCGAAGACCACCTGCCATCGAATACTTGTTCATCCTCATCCGCCGCTAATGTCCGTCGTCTGGGATATCGCCTTCCTCTGCAGCCTCGTCATCACCATCGAGATACTGCTCAACTCGCTCATAACGATCAAAACACTCTCTACACAGAAGCGAGTCCACTATGTCGACGAGCAGTAGCCCTCTAGCTCTCGGTACCTCTGCCGATACTCCTGCGAATTCCGCCACAAACGCGGACGCTCCTCCAGATCGAGAGCCTTCGCCCCTGTTCCTCAAGATACTCGGGATCTACATCATGGCATCTAACCTCTGGATGGCCATCAAGGATTTCCTCTCAGATAGGAACATATGGAAGCGGCAACCCGTGGTAGAGAGACACCCCAATTACGAGAAACTTATGGATCTCGCTCAGCGACACGAGTATCTGCAGTGTCATAGACAGCGGAAGATTGCCAAGGAAAATCACCACGGCGATTACTTCCAGCATCGGGTGTTCACCCCTGAGGATGACAGGAAGATGTGGAAGACTCTCTTACTACCTACCATCGAGAGTAAAGAGGAGAAGGAGAAGAGGGAGAGGGAGGAGGAGTCAAAGTATCTTGTTGACTTGATTGTTCAGATGCCTGTCCTGGATAGACCTTGCACTGGGGATGAACGAGCCAAGGCTGATGAGCAAGTCGAGGCTGATGGGCGGTCCGAGGTAAACGAGCAAGTCGAGGAACACGAACAGGACAAGGAAGACGAGCAGGCCAAGCCCGATGAACTTGACCCACACGACTGGACAGTGGAGGGTGTACTTGCAACCGTCGATTATGAGGCATTGGGCTTGCAGTGAGAGGTGGTGGAGGGTTTCGGAGGCTCACATGCGACGCCATTATCCAAGACAGAAGAATAAGGTGGCCACATAATCTGTCTTCCTTAGTATCCAATACAACCCTTCCTCCTTCCAATTTACTACCACAGAGACGAATTGAAAGAGAAATTTGTATCTCCAGGAAAATATTTTGGATACAATGACTCCCAAACATCGTGATGAGAAAAAACATGCCAGGACTCAGGATGGTCAGAACGTCAACCTTAGCATCGAGAAGATATATACCAAGTCTGCTCAAAGCAATAATCAAGTGCATTGAGGATTCACAATCACACCAAATACAGAGTTTATCCCAAGTCCCCATCGCACCTGCCTTTGTCTTACACCAGGTGAGAGAGAGGAGGGCAACTTCCGTCGACCATGCAATTGCCAACAAAGAGGGAAGACAGAGACAGGAAATTTCTCAACTTCACCTTCCCAAAATAATTCACCACCCGACGACTCTTCAGCCTCACCTTTTGGGCCCACCTTCTTTCACATCCTCCATCCCTCTCCCAAAAATTCCAACTTGCCGTCGCAACTTCTCCCGCCGCACCTTACCATTCACTTTCCCACCCAATACAACACCTTTTCCGCAAGCTTTGCTACCTTGATCGCCAAACACGGCAAATAGCGAGTTAACCTTTTTTTCTCTACCAGCATCGTACAGCTATTAGGCCTGCCGACATTTTTGCTTTTTGCTTTTTGGGATCACTGAACCCTTCCTGCAGCTTCTGCTCCTCCACAGAGGCGAAAGGAAGGTAGCTGGAAGATGAACATGAATCCCGTCATCATCGAAGTAACGACAGCGCCCCCATTGGAGCTCGCAACGGATCCCACGATGGAGCTGGTCGAGTTCAAATGGGGCAGCGGCGGCGGCGGCAGCGTATCATCGTCGTCTTCCGCACCTAAGCCGAAGCGGTCTTGCCTCAAGAACAAGTCAACCGACCCGAATCACAAGTACCTTGGCAGTGATTCCCCTGGCTACTTCTGTTTGTTGCTTCTTATTCCTGAGTCATCTTTCCCTGCTTTTGCTCTTCTGCACGCCTCATTCACTTTGTCCATCCTCCACTTGTTTCGCTGCATGAATCAAAAGGCTGTTGACTAATTGCGCTTTCCCTTTCACAGACAAAGGCTCCTGGCACGAAGAAATCGGCTTTGTGAAGAAGTTTTTTCGCAAATATCACCACAGGGGACAGATGGCAGCATACAGAGACCGAGTTCATGCAGAGACTGTCGAGGCAGAGCTTGCCAGGAGCAACAGCAAAGACGCGGACGTCCCCGTGAGCAACTACGCCATTACCAAGCCCACCGTTCGTTTCTCAGAGCCCTTGGAGATCACGTACTACTGCTACGAACCCGAAGAGGCCATGGTCGAGTATCCTGGCTACATGACGTCCAACAGGCGCGCGTGGGCCGAGGTCTCGTTTCAGCCGGGCCACCAGATCAAGCTGGATGGGGTCCGAATGTGGTATCACTTTCGTAAGCGGAAGAATGAAATGTTCTACTTCGGGGAGGGATAGCTTTGGAATAATTGCTCGGATTTGTTTCTCTGGTCAGCTTTTGGAGTGGAAGGCGTTTGGGCTACGACGGGATGTTGTTTTTGGGCCAGGTGGTGTCTGTCTCCTCAGCGAGGAAACAGTCTTTGGGTTTTGGCGTGATACATACGCGGTGATACCCCTTGCAGATATGAAATGGCTGGCTAGAGAAGAAATTTTCAAGTCGCTTGCTTTGTGTGAAAAGTTCCATCTACCCTAGTGTTCGAGGACTCAAGTCCTGCTGCTATGCTACATCGACCTCGCGTGAACCGAGCCGTCGTGACTGTGGAATGAGGTAGGCATGGAACTAAGGTACATCCCGATGATTCATGGAGATGCGAACGCCGAGAACCTAGAAGGAGAAGGCGCGTCCTGGTCCCGCATCATTTACACCTGCCTCGAGACTGATACCAGGCCTTCATATACCCCGTCAGGTCCATTCCTGTCACCAACGGCAGCAGGCGCCTCACAGGCCTGTGAGGTCAGGTCAAACTGCCGTTTGGCGGGATGGTTACGGGCGAGCCTGTTCAACTGGCTTAGCCTACGCTAGGATCTAGGTTCGAGTCCCAGCTTGAGCACCAGAGACGTAGCCCCCATTCGCCACCGGGGGGGTGAACTCTTTTGCTTTTTGGTGTTTTGGCAATTTGATGACTTGAATGAGGCGGACGGCTACCTAGCTATTCCGCGTGAAATTTAGACTTGTCTCCAGCCACAGAGCGGTCAGTGGCGTTGAGGATAACTTGGTGATCATTCTCAAGGCTGTGCCGGTTCAGACCGATCGTGAACTTGTATGGTGTGGTGAGACAAGGTTCGTCATGTCTTCCATGCATCGGAGGTGGCGCACCCATTACGATTCTGGGGTAAATAGGCTCATGTATGACAGATTACCCCATTCGGGGATACAGCCGCAATCTACGTATCACAAATGAGGCTTTTTCACGATGGTGGTCACGAGGCAGGACCTCAGCCTTTCTCATGTTCCATTCCCCAAGCGATCTCCTCTTCTCGGCACAAGGGGGCTCAGTGGCTCAAGAATCACGACATGTGATGATATGTTACACATCGTGATTCCGACTGTCATTGGGTCGTGCTGACGTTGCCTCGTTTATAGCGCTCGCCCTATTGCGCGGGTAAGGAGGCTCACGATGCGGGGTTTGGCCATCTCCGAATGGTCCAGTCGGATGTATGTGAGGTGGTGAGAGGTGACAGCCTGCTTGCAATCTCTCTAAGCAGCGACGGAATTCCTCTATAACACGCTTACCCGAACTCACATGCTTGGTTGTTATGAGACGTTCCATTTAGTAGACCTCAGTGCACAAAGCAAACACATCTTTAAGAAGAACAGAAAACGGAAGCGCAAGGAAGCTCGAGATCTCACGATGGACATGAACGACAAGATGGAACTCCTCAAAGTTCGTCCACTCTTCTCATTATCACGCTCATATCCGATGCTCCAACGCCACACTCGCTCTGCTCGTCCAACACAAAACAGGCATCTTTCTCTCACGACTCGCAAATCTCGCGTTTGCTTGCAACACCAACAAGAAACAAGTCCACTCCGTTCGCCAGCAGAACTGAACTTCAGAAAGCAATTCACCCGACGTGTAGAAGAAGCTCAGCAAACGCTCACAATCACTGACTTACCACCTGAACTCCACCACAGCATCATCGACTTTCTCGACCCCATCGATAGTACGTGTCTCGGGTTGGCAAGCCGCTACTTCTATACCCTTCATCGACGACGACATGGCACTGTCCAGCTCGCCACGAGACGTCCGAGGCCGGACCACCGAGAATGGGCACGGAGATCAGCATCCGCTTTGTCGGCCTTCAGGTCCATCGACGCAACAACGGCGATGATTGTGACTGACCCTACGGACGATGCCACGCTGGCAAACGAGCAACCGATATCCCATCCGCAGCCGCGACCACCCTCCTGCTGCGCAAAGTGTGGGCTCGAGCGCTGTGAACTACAGAGACACATCCGAGACTGGTTCCCTCCAGACCACGAATACTGCACCATCTCTGAGAAGTACGTGAGATTAGGCCTTCACAGAGAGGAAGAAGAGTTCTGTCACAGGCGCTCGCCTAGGAATTCCAGCTGGTGTGGGAAACATCATCCACGATCCGTGGCCAAGAAAGTGGCCTGAGAAGCCATAGGACCGGGTGATATGACCACTGCTCAGCTACCGACAAGGATGGGGTAAAATATGATCTGGGTGGTATAGGAGAGGAGCACCCCTGGTTTACGCAACTTTTTGTCGTAAGAAAGAGTAATAAAGTTCAGACTCGAAAAGCTTATCTCAACTCACGTATGAATGAGACGGGGCTCATCCGAGCTTCACCCACTCTCAATTCACCCCTCAATACAGTTGGATATGAATTAACTGACTCGTTATATTCCCCCTTTGGAGCAGCATCTCCCTGCCGCATACCCGTTGATCGCATGAACTCCCGGCTCGGTTCGTGATGAGTTACAATCCGTCTTCGCGGTTCCCCGAATTCCGCTGAACTTGACCAAAAAAAAAAAACACTGTCCTTTGTTCCAAGGTGGCGATGGCTGATGATGAGCAGTCTCTTTGTATCTACACCATGAAGTCATATCAGCAACTGAGAAGCAGCTGTGTCAAAATGAACTTGATTCAACATGGCTAAAAAAAGCAATCTCGAATACAGAGTCTTAGGCAATCGCGGCCGAATCGCCATGAGCCTGGGGTGAGTGCGAGTCAGGAATCCCCGAGGAGCCGTATGTCTTAGTCAACTTGCCTCCCAGTTGCTGCTCACGAGCAAACCCTCAAAAGTAGGTTGAAGTGTTGCACGGTAAACGAGCATCTCATCAACGTCATGTCACGTAGGGATGCCAAGACTTTGGAAAAGTTCGAGAAGCAAGCGACGCCGCAGGCCAGCAGAGGCCAGGAACCCACAGCTTCCCGCGCCCCCCGGAGTTGGAGAAGTGGCAACTCCGGCTCCCCGGATTTATCCCCTCCCTCTATTACCTGGGATTCCAAGTACTCGCCGAGTCATTGTGTCTTTACATCAATTACCCGATTCGATGCGCAGACGGTAAAGAACCCGGGGTCGAGCCAATCATGTCGAGTCGGACGGCTGGATCTGGAGTGATGGGCTATGCTTCGCAAGGATACTACGATGTCGCTCGAGACGAGGGAGGAGGCGGGAGGGAGAGGGGGACTGGAAAGTCTATTACAAATGGTGCGTTCACAGACGCTGTACGAGATGTAATGGTCCAAGACTTCTATTGAGAGAGAATCTCAGGATAGACTTGTCGGTTGAGAGTCCAGGGCACACTTCTCTCCAGCGCATCGAGCCGCGGAGGCGCGACCGAGGCCGACAATAAGTCCCTGTTTCCACTTGTTTCTCCCCACCGGGCAAGTGATCTTCGTTTTGAAGTGGATGTGCTCATTGTATAAAGTGTGGCAATGTAGATCAACTCGAGTCATGGCACCTGTACCGTCAACCTTGTTGATTGACATACTGCTATGTGTTCTTATTGACGTGAACAACGCATCGGTTCTCTGCCCTCTTTGGCCTTGAAGCGCGCCGACAAAGAAACTGGTCATGGCTGGAAACAAAGAATTACGAGATAATGAGTTTGAACATGAACGGTTTGTGGCTTGTGTGATTTTGTTGAATAAAGTAGAGTAAGGTAAGGTAAATATCTGTTGATGCCAACAGCAATGGCGCCAATGTAACACTTTGACCCAGAACGGTCGTTTTTTTTCTCGAGCATGTTTCCGCGCCAGCGAGTAGATACGATACAAATGCCTATAGTCTTGGGCCAAGTAGGGTCTTCTAAAATCTTAATTCTCGTCGCTATGATCGAAGCAGGGCAGTCCACGCTCATGGTAATAATATGCAAAAAAGAAGAGAAGAAGAATAAGGTGGGGAAGGAAGGGATGCCATTGCGCTTTGCCCTCTCGGACCGGCGGGAAACACGAACATGAACTCTTTTCAAACCCATGACTCGTCCCTCTTTCACTGTTCCCTCCCCGAAAACTCGTAGCCCTCCATCCAGCCGGCAAGCTGATCCAATTCACAGCTCCCGCAGCGCAGCAACAGACGTTGGGTGTACGGGACCTGTACCGCGGCTGCCGACGATGATTTATCCTTTTTGTCGTCCGTCTGGACCAAATCCGCGAACCGGGCATCGCTAAGGTAGTCCTTGACACGCATCTCCTCGGCCGGCAACGAAAACAGGCTGGCGTTCTGCCTCGTCACCTCCTCGATGCTGACGTTGTGTTCCCGCTCAATCATCCGCTTGCCGATGTAGTGCAGCTTATGTCCCTCGCCCAGCGTCACGGGCTCCCGCCTTCCCATGGCGAGTTCCCACGCAATGAGCCACGCCTGGTACCGTATATCGAGCCAGCGGCATTTAACAATCACAAACTCGACAAGGGAGAGGAAACTCGGTTTAAAATCGAATTGGAAATCGTCCGGCGTCTCGGGTGGCACGTCCGGGCAGCTGTCGAGGATCAACCGCGCGAGCACGACGATGCGCGCGAAATTCTCCTTGAAGCAGTCGTACACAGACTCGTCGTGGGACCGGCAGACGCTGATGCAGATCTTGGCCGCCTGGTACTTCATCTCCGTCTCGGCGCAGATGAGACCCTGATGCTTCGGCAGGGGACGGTCGCCGTCGGCGTCTTTGCGAGGGTTCTCGACGAAGGCGAGGAAGGCGGCGTGCCAGCGGTCGAGCGAGACGCAGATGTGTTTTTGCTCCTCGGACATGACGGGGCCCTTTGAGGCGAGGCGGGAGTCGGTCTGCGATCCGGGGTCGGCGGAGCGGATGTAGCGGATGGCGTCGAGGAGGATCGGGTCGACGGCGCGTTTGGGGAGGTAGATGCTACTGCTCTTGTCAAAGGGGCCAAGGTTGTACCTGGATTCCAGCCCGCCGAGGCTTCCTACGCCGCCGCCGCCGGTGCCGCCGCCGTGTTGGAGGTTGAGTGAGGGGAAGCCCGGTTTGTCGTAGTAGCAGAGCTGGATGATGCTGAGGCGGTGGAATTTCGGGACGATTTCGTCGAGGGTGTCTTGTTCCAGCTCGTCGTAGTCTACGTTGTTGAGGATGTTGATGCCGCTGGCGAGGTGCTGCATGGCGGCGTCGAAGCTCTTGCGGAGGAATTCCGTGGCGATGAAGAGGATGCAGCAGGAGAGGACGACGTCCACATCGTTTGGTTGCGTCATGTCGTCGTCGGGGTCGTCGCCGCCAGCTTGACTTTGGGGTGATGTGAAGGGGTTCGTCGGCGTGAGGGTGTCTTGCCGGTCTGGTTCTGCGAGCTCTGGTATGCTCGAGATGCCTGGCGTCATGGCTGCCGGGGATTGGATTGCTGATGACGGTCCGGCGGAGGATAGGCTCGGGGATGAACGGTTGCTGGGTGATCCGAAGGACCTGCTACTGTCGTTTCGTATGGTCGTCGTCGTCGAAGTCGTCCTAGTGGTGGTAGTTGTTCCTAACGTCGTCTGGACATCCTCAAACCCCTTCTCCGGCGCGACCTTGTTGGCCATCAACCGCAACGCCTTGCCATAATGCTCGTCGGCCTGCGGATTCCCTCTCCCTCCATCGGCAGTCGTTGCCGTCGCCGCTGTCGTCGTCGCCGACTTTATCGTCGCTCCTTGGATCGAGTTACTCGGGGGTCCTCGCTGCGGGAAAAGACTGCCAATGGCAGCCATGGCATGCCTCACGGCGGGCTCCGACTTACTCAGGCGCGGCACGAGGTCGGACCAGAACTTGTTTTCAAAGTTCTGCGGCAGGTTGGGGGCGACGTCCCGGGCAAAGTACTCCACGGTGGCCTGGTCCGATTCGAATTCCCAGCCTGCCCTGGCCTGCGCGAGCGCGTCTCTCAGCCTCGTGGTGCGCGAGCGGGCGCGGGCGATGGCCCGGTTGCTGGGGACGACGACGGCGTAGCCCTCGCATTTGCGGCCGGTGCTGGTGCAGCGCGCGCACGCCGGTTTTGCTTCATCGCACTTTACCTTGCGTGACCTATTTGAATGGGACAAGAGAGAGAAGTAAGAATGGCGAAAATGACTGAATGACGGAGGGAGGGAGGTGTTCCTTTTTCTTCTTGAGGACGGGATTGTGAATGTGGGAACGGAGACGGAGACGGAGGGTGAGGCCCGGTGGCCGCTTGGTCACACACGCACATCACACACTCTCACATACAACACATTCTACAACGCGCGCACACGGTACGGCACACCTTACACACACCATATACATGTATACCACCGTACATACGCAGCCGGAGACGGGGCCGCTCGTCCAGTCTCGTCTCGGCCGCCGGCCCCGGTTGAAAACTCCAGCCCCGGAGACAATCCGGAGACCGGCCGGAAGTCATCCGACTTTTTGAGGGATATAACACGTTCCGCCCGAGGCTGGGATTTCGGGCTGAAGCCAAGGCAGCGCCGCGCAGCAGCCACCCTTCAGATCGCCGATCAAGAAAGAAAAAGTCAAAGTGAAAAAAGAGGAAATATAGTACGAGAAAAGAAACTTACTTGCAAGTTAAACAGCCTGTGCGAACCTTTGGCTGGCCCTTTCGTGTCATTATGCCTGTTCCGCTTTGCTCTGCTCTGGTCTGGACTCTACCGTCCCGCGTATGCTTGCTCCAGCTGGCAGGCGGGAAGGTTGAGAAGGTAAAAAAAAACCCGGACCCAGGTCCGAGTACCCGCACAAAGCACGTTCGACAGCTCGCGGCAAATGCGTGCGGGATTTGGGTGTGTGTGTGTGTGCGTGTGGTGCAGGAAGTTTCCGAAGACCCGGAGGCTGCGGCTGCGGCTGGGGGCCTGGCGGAAAAAAAAAGAGGAGGAGGAGAACGAGGATGACGGGAGGCAAGGCTACTCTCTTCTGAAGATCTAGAAGGAAAAAGGGATAAGAGACAGAGAAAAAAACCAAGAGAGCAGCAAGTTGTTGCGTTTCAAGTTTCGGAGGGGCAGAAAATCAGCCGCGCCGATGAGGCCAGGCAGACTAGACGCAAGATGCAGGTCGCAAGGACGCAACTGGCCGAGGCTGAAGGATGGGTGAGATTGGTTCGTGTCTGTCTTGTCTGTCTCTCTCTGTCTATAGGCTACCTGCTTAGTTTTTCCTCTCCTCTGCCTCTTTCTTGTTCTCCTCCTCGTTCTTCTTCTTCTCTTTTTGTCTGCCCGCCCCCTTCCCCTCCGCCCTCCGGCCCCTCTCCCCCTCGACTAAAAGGTGAGTGAGCAGCAAATTCCTGCCTGCGGCACTGCCTGGTCTGGCATGGTCTGGTTTTTTACCTACCTAGGTAATTCTGGTTCTGGTTCTGCTTCACCGTTCTGCTTCCTACGCGCAAGGCACAGGCACAGGCGCAGGCGCAGTGCGCGGCGTGGGTGGGCGGCGCGGGTTGCGGTGTCACTCTTGTTCCCCTGTCTCTCCCTGCGTCCAGTCGACTACCTACAAAGTATTCTTTTTGGCTCTTCTCTGCTTGTGACTTGTCCTCAATTTGGGTCAAATTTGGGTGCAAATTT